>JALAZF010000039.1:11872500-12417500 GCA_022829125.1 Lathyrus tuberosus | reverse complement strand
ACATATTTTCAACGAAAACAATTCTATAAATAAACCGAGAAAGATTACCTCTCCTAGCCAGACATATCTGGAAGTATGCTCAGAGTACCCCACGAGTAGGGACATATCAGACGGTCCCCCAGGGTAACCGTCAAGCTCATCGAAATCGTCATCGGTGTCACCACCCTCATGTGCTAGGTGATCACCCTCAGGAACAGGAACAGGGGATGAAATAGGAGCAACTGATGGGGCTGGAGTCTCCCGACGACGCCTGCGTGCGGGCTGAAACCCTGATGAACTAGCAGTACAAACCCGACGCCTCCGAGATGTGGAATCGGCGGCTGACGAGAGAGTGGCCTGAACCTGTGATGTGGAAGTGGCCTAAACCTGTGATGTGGATGGGTGTGGTGTAGGATGTCCCTCAGTTGTAGGGGCTACCCCAACTCCCTCTGCGCCGAAAGCCTCGACTGTAGACTGCATTCGCTCACGTCGAACAGATGCGTGCTGAGTTGTCCGTCCATGTAAGATACGATCGTTTCTGCCAGCCATGTAACCTGCAAAGCATAATAAATAAATTAGAATTTTTTTAAAATAATTTAAAAAAACAAACAATCCAAAAAAAAAAACCAAGTGTCTTTCGGATGTGCACATCCGGAAGCACTCAAAATATTTAACGTTGAGTGTTTCCGGATGTGCACATCCGGAAGCACTCAGAATATTTAACGTTAAAATCTTTCCGGATCTGCACATCCGGTACGTATTTCAAGCTCAAAAATAGCAGCCATGGCTACTAAACCATGGAAAAGGGCATTTCAATGCCCTGATCGTCAGTTTGAAGCAGCAAACAACACCTACATTGTCTCTAACCTATGTTATTCATACTACCTAAAAATTTCTAGACCTAAAAGTCTACTCTAAATCGATTACTCAAAAATAACTCCGAAGCTCTAAAGTTCGAAAACTTACCGATTAAATTGAGATACGGAGGATTTGGAGTGTCTTGATCGTTGTAGAATTGCACTGCGCCGAACTCGAGTGAAAAAAGTCGAGATTTGTGGGATTGAGAATTTGAGAGTTTGAGAGAGTTTGGTGTTTGAAAAATAAAAATTTGAAGAATGAGGGGGAGGAAGAAGGTCTGATGCGAATTAATAAGAAATAGATCCGAAATATTTCCGGATATGCATATCCGGAACACATCAATGTTTTTTAAAAAATTGGTGCGTCTAGATGTGCATATTCGGAATCAGGGGGCAAAAAATTTTTTTTTTACATAGTATCTAAAAAACTTGGATGGTGTATTAAGAAATTCTCGTTTTTAATTTGAGCAGTACCAAATTATATGCTTTGGATACCGCTTTTGTTATTGTGACATAATCTAAGCTAAAAACTAAATGTTAAGTATAAATTAAGATAATCCACGCGAATATGGATGTTATAAATTATATTATTTGGAGATAGTTAATATACTTGTCAAATGTTCAATCACCAATCACAGATGATATGCTATCATATCACATTACATCACATACACTAAATGAATCAAGGGTGAATACCCATTTTGTCCCCTGCCATATAGGCGCTTTTTGAAAAATCTTTCTGTAAAAAAAAACTTGCAAAAAAAAACCCTAACATTTGAAGATTCTCTCAATTTTGACCTTCATCACATTCAGTCACCAAAGACCTGCCATTTTGGCAGCATTTTTATTTTGACCCCTGCCATTTTGGCAGCGTTTTTATTTTGACCCCTGCCATTTTGGCATTTTTAGTGATTGGATGTGATGAAGGTCAAAACTGAGATAATCTTCAAATGTTAGGGTTTTTTTTGCAAGTTTTTTTTTACAGGGGTTTTTTTAAAAAGCGCATATATGGCAGAGGACAAAATGAGTATTAACCCATGAATCAATAAATGAATCGTTGTCCAACATTTTTGCCTATTCTAATTTGAATTCACTATTACTTTTTAATTTTATATAAATATAGCATATTACCAATTTTTATTACATTTTAGCTCAATTACTTTATCATTTTTGGATGATTATTGAAAAGTTTAAACAATGGAATCAATATATTTCTTATCACATGCTATTAAATTGACGGTGTATCTTTGCACAAAATTTATTCTAAAAAGATTATTTACTAGCTTTTTCTTTCAATGTTTTATTATTGACTTAAATGCACTTTTAGCCCCCCTATTTACAAATTTTTAACTTTTAAGACTCTCTATTAATTTTTTCAGTTTTTTAGTCCCTTTAGTTGTAAATTTTTGGGATTTTTGTTGGTCCCCCATAAATTCTGAATATGTGGCATTTTTTAGGCTGAGTTGGTTTGGTTTCTCATTTGCCATGTCATTTTTTGTAATTCCATTAATAATTTATAAATAAATATCTTTTTAAAAAACATTGATAGGAAGTGGAAATTGTTTTATTAATTGAAATTGGTTTATAATTGAAAGTGAGTTGGCTGTTGAACTACTATTTAAAGTGAAGCACACGAACACGAACACGAATCCTGAATCTCTTTCTCTCTTTACGTTGCTGAAGCTGAAACGCACACTGACAATGGAGAACGAATGGCGTCCAAGTGCAAAATCGAAGGAAAAAGTGAACTTTTGCATGAGGTTAGTCGTATTTCTGTACAGTATTTAGGGTTTTTGTTTCTACCAAGATGTTTACCATATCTGAAACATGTGGTCCCAACAATGTTACCTTATTCTGAACGTGGTCCCAACAATGTTTTTTAACTTGAATGCGGTCCTACTAGAGTATTGTTGTTTAATCTGAAATTAGGGTTTGTTGTTATTTATTACGAATTAGGGTTTGTTGCTTATTTTTGTTGTGTTATTTAAATTGCAGACCAAGCCAAAGTAAAGGGATTAGGATATGATTTCATCTTAGGGGACAATTAGTGTCCAAACCTGTTAAGTTGTATATCAATGGGATAATATCTGAAATGAATTGGGAATGAGATATGGATTATGTGTCTTATATGCAGATAGAAAAGATGATTCACAATGAGGGATACACAAATATTAAGTGTTTATGGTACTGGAACCCCAAGTTTAGTTTTGCACGTGGACTTAGACCCCTAAATTCTGATCAAGATGTGTTGAAATTCATTGCTGATATTGAGGACTATGAAGTTGTAGATGTCTATGTAGAGCACTCTGTGTGTATTCCGGATGTTATAGATGATGCTGAGATAATATAGGAGGAAAATGTTGCTGAAAAGGTTAATGAGGAAAGGGAGGATAATGTGAATGTTGAGGTTAATAAGGAAAGGGCTACTGAAAATGATAATGATGGTGAGAAGGATAATGTGGAAGATAAAGTAGATGGTAATGATGGTGAGAAGGATAATGTGGAAGATAAAGTGGATGGTAATATGGATTCATTAAGTGAAGGGGATGATGAGTATGTTGTAAGTGAGGATGATTCATTAAGTGAAGGGGATGATGAGTATGTTGTAAGTGAGGATGAAACTGAGTCCATTAATGTGGATTGGACCACAGTTTTACAAGACAGTGAGAAGGTTATTAGAAATGACAAGACAGAATGTGAAGGTGATTCTGATCATCTGTTTACTCCTCCTGATAGTGAGCATGATGAAGAGACTGAAAAATTCCCAGCTTATAGAAGTGGTGAAGGGTTAAAGTTTCAGTTGGGCATGGTGTTTAACAACAAAGATTTAGTGAGAGAGGCTCTTAAGGACTATGCAATGGATATGAAGAAAACTGTCTTCATTAAGAAAAATGATGCCAAGAGGATGGTAGTAAGGTGTATGGAAGGTTGTAGGTTTTACATGAGGCTAAGCAAAATGGTTGGTAATCAGTTCTGGCAAATTGTAAGTCTTGTGGATGAACATGACTGTTGTAGAACCCCTAAGAATAGGCAAGCAAAAACAGGTTGGCTAGCTAAGAAGTTTACTAATATTTTAAGACATAGCCCTAATATGAAACCTGTTGGTTTAATTACTGAGTTATTTGATAGATGGGGTGTTAAATTGTCACATGATCAAGCTTACAGAGCAAAAAGGAAGGCAATGGAAATGATTCAAGGAGCTGGAATTGATCAATTTTCACATCTAAGAAGTTATGCTGAAGAACTTCTAAAGTCAAATCCAAATAGTACAATTTATGTGCAATGTGCTGACTCCAATGATGGACCTATGTTTGAAAGAATATATATTTGTTTGGAAGCATGCAAGTATGGATTTGCCAAGTACTGTAGGCCATTAATAGGGTTAAATGCATGTTTTTTGAAGGGTGACTTTGGTGGGCAATTGATGGCAGCCATTGGAAGGGATGGAAACAATCAGATTTTTCCTATTGCATATGCTATTGTGGAAGCTGAGACTAGAGCATCTTGGGAGTGGTTTATTTATCTGCTACTTGAAGACCTTTTGGAAATTAATCACAGACCTTATGCCTTCATTTCTGATGAGCAAAAGGTATGCTTTAAATTACTTTGTATTTAAATTACTTGTTCATTCTGATTTGTATTTAAATTACTTGTTCATTCTGATTTGTAGGGTTTGGTTCCTGTTGTTCAAAGTGTAAGTGAGCATGTGGAGCAAAGATTGTGTGTGAAACATCTCTATGGCAATTGGAAGAAGAGGCATCCAGGACATGAATTGAAAGAAGCAATGTGGAGTGCTACAAGAGCTACAACCATACTAGCTTGGGAGAGGGCAATGCAAAGGTTAAAAGCTCTGAAGGAACCTGCTTGGAAAGACATGCTTGATATCACTGCACATTTATGGTCTAGGTCACATTTCAAAACATACTCTAAGTGTGATCTCCAAGTTAACAACATGTGTGAGGCATTTAATAGGGCAGTTCTAGAATGTAGGGATAAGCCTATAATTATACTGTTGGAGGGTATTAAACACTACCTAACTAAAAGGATTACTAGTCAAAAGGAGTTAATGACCTCATACAGTGGTGAAATATGCCCTAGAATACAGCTGATACTTGAGAAGAACAAAAAACATGCAGAAAGTTGGACACCTACTTGGCATGGGGATGAAGAACTTGCAATCTTTGGTGTCACAAATGGTCTAGAAACATATTCAGTGAATCTGAAACAGCATACATGTGCATGTAGAAAATGGGATTTGACAGGAATTCCTTATAGTCATGCAATTTCATGTATCTGGCAAAACAAAAAAACACCTGAGGATTATGTATCTGATTACTACAGGTATGTAACTTGTTGCATATTGTTGGTTTATGTTTGTATAAATATAACTTAGACTTATAGAGTTGAATTGTTGTGCAGGAAATCTGTTTTCATGGACACTTATTCTCATATTATCTACCCCACAAATGGGCCCCAACTTTGGCCTTTGTTGGAGGATCAGGTCAAAATCAATCCACCTGTTCTAAGAAGGGCCATAGGTCGACCAAAGAAGCTGAGGAATAAAGTGAATGATGAGCCAAGAAATCCCCATGTCCTCCCTAGGAAGCTTACAACAGTTAGTTGTCACAAATATGGTGAAATGGGACACAACAAAAGAAGTTGCAAGGGTAAAAGGGCTGCTGAGAGAGCCATACCAAAAGGTGGGAACAAGAAACCCAAAGGTGGTAGCAAGACAAATGTGAATGCATCAAAGGATGGAAAGAGGCTGAAAATTAAAACAAAAGGTGGAAAGAAAAATAAGGCAGCAGAAATTGGGAATTCATCACAAGCCCCACAACCTTCTCAAGATTAGATCATCTTAGGGTCAATGTTATGTCATTTTGTACTAAATATGTAATGGAATAAGCAGTTAGTATTATGTCATTTTGAATGTTATGTACCTTATGTCCTTTTGTACTAAATTTGGAACATGAAATGTATTTTGGAACAAGTTATGTAAGTTATGCAATATCCAACAAGGTTTATAAACTGCATTAAATAATACCTTTTGCTGTTAGTATTATGCAGTTTCTGCTGTTACCAAGTACCTACTGTTGTTAAATTAGTTGTGACAGGATGAATGTATTATGCAGCTGTTAGCATTACATCAATTATAAACAACAGGTTACCATAAACTAATTGTAAACAAGTCTTACAATTGTCAAAGGGTTACAAGACAACAAAGATTAACAAACAACAACACTTCTCTTTCATCAATTATCAAAGGGTTACAACACAACAAATACTTACAAACAACAACACCTACTTCATTACATTTGAAACAACTAAACCTAATAACAAGACAAAACTCATAAAACTTGTAAACTTCAGTTGCATGTTAAGAAACTTGATATTCATCTTCAACGCTTCCTCTTTGAGCTTGCCTTCATTAACCTTTTTCTTCTCTGCACTTTATTTTTCCTGCAACGACGTAATCAGTTCTTTCGCTCTTTCGTTCATCTCTTCGTCGTACTAGACAAAATGACTACATCTCTTTTGTCCAGCAAGCTTGTACATTCCACAGCCATAAAACCGTCGACTCGGGTTAGATTCCGTCCATGAAGTCATCAGTGGAGCATCGAGTCCACAAAGGCATTCAAGTCGGTTTGCTCTGAAGCTCGATTGGGATCTTGTGCGACTGTAACCTTGAGAAGAACCTGCCATTAATGCTTAGGATCTTTGGTATGAAGAAGAGGACGACAGAAGAAGCAATAGGTGAGAATAAGACAACGTGAGAAGAAATGATGTTTTTCTGGATAACAAGAGAGGGATGAACACTAATTAGGGTTCATAGTTAAATACAAATTCAAATTCCTATTAATGTTTTTTAAAAAGATGTTTATTTATAAATTATTAATGGATTTACAAAAAATGACATGGCAAATGAGAAACCAAGCCAACTCAGCCTAAAAAATGCCACATATTTAGAATTTATGGGGGACCAACAAAAATCTCAAAAATTTACAACTAAAGAGACTAAAAAGCTGAAAAAATTAATAGGGGGTCTTAAAAGTTAAAAATTTGTAAATATGAGGACTAAAAGTGCATTTACGCCTTTATTATTTATCACTTCAATTTTCCCATCTAAAGAATCAATGGTTTGGAGAGAAGACTTGCAGATTTCTTGGATTTTTGTAGATTGACAGATATATCATCTACTCTTATAAAATAAAATAAATGTATGAATGCAAAATTATATTAAACTTAGTTAGTTTCATCTAAAATTACCTAGAGGCTCTGAATAAAATATACTAAAATATAAGTTTATGGCAATAGTAGAAGAGAAATTTAAAAGATGATAAAGAGTAGTTATAACTTTTCGTAGAGTTGATACTCTAAAAGGAGCATTGGGTAAAGAAGGAAAAATTTAAAAAATAAACATTCAAAATCAGTTTGATTTGAGGTTTGTATTTGAAATCTCTATAGTAATATAAAATCTTGTTTCCTAGTCTTAAATTTCTCAAACAATGTTTTAGCAACTTAATATACAATATTATTCATAATTCTATGGTCATACGAGACATCGAAATGTCTATCAAACTTGATGATTTCCTCATAATGCATGCCTGAATTGTTGGAGTTGGGATCCATTATCTACAAAGAATAAGCATAAATTGTTGGATTTGAGAAACTATCATAAGAATATCTTAAAATATGATTAAATTGCTTGGTCCCCTTATTGTTAAAGTCGAGTATTGTATAAGAGCAAACTACTATAGGAAGAGGATATATATTAAAGTTTGTTTTATTTCTCTTTTTCTCCATGATCTCATATGATGTCCAAGTTATTTTTATAAAAGGATATACATCTTTACTTGTAAAAAAGATCGAAGAGGGCAACATTAGGGTGAAACCAAGCTGCCTCAATATTGGTTAATGTTTATAAAAAAATAAACTAGTTTCTTTCTTAGTTAAACTCGATCATTCAATCAATAAAAAACATCAAGATATATATACACTCTATATGAATATTAAGACCATGAAATAATATTTTTTTAACCAACTTGGTCCCAGATTAAGAAACTTTGTAAAAGCAGGAATATGTTGTTTTGATG
Source organism: Lathyrus tuberosus (assembly GCA_022829125.1). NCBI lineage: Eukaryota > Viridiplantae > Streptophyta > Magnoliopsida > Fabales > Fabaceae > Lathyrus > Lathyrus tuberosus. The sequence continues at coordinate 12,409,570 of JALAZF010000039.1, read as the reverse complement.
ATAAGAACTAGATGGAATATTTCTCAAAAAAAAATTTAGGTTCATATGAAGCGTTAGTTTCAGTTACACAGATAAATATCCAACAAATAATAATTTCCAAGAAGAAGTTGCATGCTAAGTTCTCTAAGTTTTGACGAACATATGACGTTAATCCATAATTATAAAAGCCAAATAGAAACTCCTACCTTCGAAATGTGATATTGACTAGTCGAAAGAGATTCTTAAGAATCACACGAAGACTAATGCAAGTTGTCTAATAATAAACTTCTTAGATAATAACTTGGGCTTCACGAAGAATTATATGTTGGGCGAGAATATGGGGATGAAACGGTTTAAAAGGGGGTTTACTAGACCTTGATGGATCTAAGTGGAATGTGTTATGAATTGACGTCATCAAAAACAAACTAAAATATGAGAAAAAGATTGAGTTTATTGAAGAAACACAAGAAATCCTATTAGGTTTTACAAAAGATAAAGAAGAAGGAAAAATAAGAATAAGATTTGGCTAAAACTGTTGTGGTATTTGGATCGAACTCTAGTGTCAACAAGGGTAGCTTCATGGTGCAACAGGAATTGTGTATGTTGTAGTCGAAGTCTGTTCGAGCATAATGTCAAAATATATTTACTTATAATTTAAGTTAGTATTTCGAATTGAGCATTGTTTCTAAGTTCAATTGTTAAGTTAACATGTATCCTAAGTTAGTTTATTAGTCTCTAAATAGACTAGTTCTCTCAGGTTGTTGAGAGAATTTAATTGTTGGTATTCACTTGTAATCTTTGAACCCTTAAAGTGAATAGAAAAAAAATATTTAACCAATTCTTATTCTTCTTCTTCCTTCTTCTCTCCCTTTTCTATAACCTAATAGGGTTTCTTGTGTTTGTTCAAGAAACTCAATCTTTTTCTCATATTTTGCTTTGTTTTTTACGACATCAATTCACAACAAACTGGTGGGTGAGCGTGGAGGAGAAGATGCAGTCAAAAAAGTATGAGATTGAGAAATTCACCGGTGTGAATGATTTCAGTTTGTGGCACTTGAAGATGCAAGCCCTTTTTATTCAACATGGTTTGTTAGAAGCGTTGAAAGCATCAGAGAAGATGGTCTCCACTCTTCTTGTTCAAGAATGCTTGAACAGACTTCGACTACAATATGCACCACTCTGAACCATGAAGCTACCCTTGTCGACACTAGAGTTCGGTCTAAATACAACATAATGAAATTAATTCTAACTCACAATTAAAGGCTGGTTAACACACTAGTAGAGGATTACTTCAAATATTTCTAGGTCATTCAAATAATGATGTAAATAAAACACTCAGATGACAATGAATCATATTGAATCCGCTTAGAGAAGAAAAAATATTTTCAAATAAAAATACCGTTAAGATAAAAAATCCATATAATCAACTTTTGAAGTCGCTTAGACTTGATGAAAAGATTAGCTCTGAGGCCAATTATTGGGTGAGAATATGGGGATGATACGGTCTATAAGGTAGGTTGAATATACGTGTCCTCTTTAAACAAATTTCAAAAACATTTTCATTTATGAAATCAGAGATTAAAGCTCAGAAGTAAAAAATAATAAGAGGAAGCAAAAATACAGCATATGAATTCAAAAACTATATGTTTCATTATCTTCATAAGAAGAATGATTCAATCAATATAAAAAACAAAGAAAGAAAATGAAGTTGCTTTATAAAGCAATTTAAATGCAACAACTTAGAGAATATACAATCTTAATTGAAGTGGAGAATGTTCAATAAATTAAATGCATCTTAGACCCACACTTATATGATAAACCATTATTAGCAATATCTAATTCTAGATGACATTCTAGTGAAGAACAATATCTAACAAACATGATGATATGCAGAAAATTAAAAGAGACAGAAAAAGAAAAACGTAGATATATAGTGGTTCGACAATTCTTCCTAGCTATGTCTACTCCATTCTTCAATGATTTCATCTTTGTAAATGATAACATCTTCCATTATTTTACACTTTAAGATACAATTATTTTGGTAAAACGGATTATCATCAACCTGAACACTAACAATCAAATGTTTTAGCCAACATAAATGATATACAGAAAATTAAAAGAGATAGAGAGAGAAAAATGTACATCGGATATTTAGTGGTTAGAAAATTCTTTCTCGCTCTGTCTACTCCACTATTTAATGATTTTCACCATTGTAAATGATAACATCTTCCACAATTTTAAAGTTTAAGATACAAGTATTTAGTTAAAATGGATTATCATCAACTTGAACACTAAAAGCCCAATGTTTTAGCCAACACATATCTAAAATAATAATCCCTCATACTTATACAGATTAGTCAACTACTAACACTTAAGATATTCAAATTATTTTGATCCAACAAACTTTATAGACACAATTATCCTACTTCAAGCTTCAATTATGCAACACCCTTTACTCAAATCTGACGAAGACTTGTATGAGAGATTATTCTAATAAAGAATGATTGGACAACTCTTAACTTAGTGTGGTCCATTTTGTTTGTCATGGTTAACTTAAGTTATGCTCTTGAAATTTATGTAGAATCAGCAACTAATTCAAGAACTGCCTAAGCAGATATAAAAAACTTCAAACACAAAAATAATGATAAAACAAATTTAAAATCATATTAAGATATTTTTAATACTAACTTATAAAACCTGTGTACATTTGTTGAAATATTTCTTATTTAATACTAATATTCTTATTTAATTCTATTTATTTTGTTGTTTAATTGTCATTATATTACTCCTAAAATAAAGGAGTTAATTTTGTATTTTCTCTCCTATAAAAGGAGCCCTTTTTTCTTCATAATAATATAACAGAATTATCACCCATATGCTTTTCTACATGGCATCATGAGCTCTGTTAGGGCTAGGGTGATACTGTAAAACTTTCCCTAATTAGTGGGTTCTGAAGACCCGTTCTTTTCTCCGACGCGGCCGATCCAAACTATGGTGGACCCTATCCAAACACCGCCTCATCCGGAGGAGGCCGTGGAGGCGGCGGCTGCGGCGCCAACAACAATTACGGCGGCACCAACAACAATTCCGGTGGAGGAAGTGGATTTACCATGCCATAAATGCCCAAGTTCATGACAAACAACAATTTTAACGGTGCGTTCGGTTATGGAAGAGGTGATCCCTACAACAAATTTTTTGGTTTCGGTTATGGCTACCCATTTGATGGTGGTTACAGTAACTCAGGAGGTGGAGGTCAAAATAACTCTCTTCAGGTTAATGTTCAGAAACTAGATGGCTTAAACTACGCTGAATGGTCCCAAACTGTTTGACTTATTCTAGAAGGCAAAGGGAAGTTGGGTTTTCTTATAGGTGATGTTTCGGTGCCTGCAACAACACATCCTAATTATAGGTTCTGGAAATCTGAAAATTCTTCTATTATTGTTTGGCTTATTAATACTATGGAGGTAGGTATGATAAAAACATACATGTATCTGCCTACAACAAAAGATGTTTGGGATGCTGTAAAGCTGTCTTACTCTGATATTAATAGTTTCTCTCAAATTTATGATCTAAAATCAAAGTTATGGAATTTAAAGCAGAATGACATAGATGTCACTACCTACTATAATGAATTGATGGCCCTTTGGCAAGAGTTGGATCAGTGCTATGATTATAACTGGAGGTGTACTGAAGACGGTGTTCAGTTTATTAAGACGCAAGAGAACGATCGTGTCTTTATTTTTCTTGCTGGTCTCAACAAGGAACTCGATGAAGTAAGAGGTAGAATTCTTGGATATAATCCACTGTCAACTATCTGAGAAACCTTTTCAGAAATCAGAAGGGAGGAGGCTAGACATAGAGTGATGATGGGAAAGTCAAACTCAGTAACTGATGGTTCTGCCCTTGTCACAAACAACTTCAAAAAGACAACAAGAAATATGGTAAGAAAGATGGTAAACCCTGGTGTGATCACTGTGAACGTTATTATCACACACGTGAGAGTTGTTGGAAAATTCATGGAAGGCCTTCTAATTGGAAAAAGAAGGGTGAGGGTTGTGCACTTCAAGCAACTTCTGATCAAGAGCCACAGTCCTCCCCAAATGCATTTCCATTCACTAAGGAATAGTTATACCAAATGCACAAACTCCTCGAGTCTCAAACACCTTCGTGCTCTATAGCCCAAAAAGGTAACTTCCTAAAATCAGCTCATCTTAGTGTCATTCATAATCGTACATGGATCGTTGATTCTGGAGCCACCGATCATATGACCGGTGAATCCAGTTTATTTTCTTCATATAAACCATGTGTAGGAAATTCCAAAATTAAAATAGCTGATGTCTCTCTTTCAACCATGGCAGGAAAATGTTCTATTGTTTTGTCTCCCTTACTAACCATCCAAGATGTGTTACATGTCCCAAATTTGTCTTGCAACTTATTATCTGTCAGTAAGCTAACCAGAAATAAAAACTGTCAAGCTCATTTCTTTGATACTCATTGTGTATTTTAGGATTTGATCTCGAGGAGGGTGATTGACACTGTTGAGGAAAGTGGTGGACTCTACTACTTGGAAGATGAACCAAAAACCAGACATCAATTTGGACCAATAAGTTTTTCTTCTGTTAAATCTTTTTTTGTTTCAAATAATAAGGATGACATTATGTTGTGGCATTTAAGGTTAAGCCACCCTAGTTTTAAGTATTTAAGTTCATTATTTCCTAAACTTTTTGTTGAACAAGACATTTCTTCACTTCAATGTGAGGTTGGTGAGTTTGCTAAACATCATTGAAGTTCTTTTCCAATTCAATCTTATAAACCTTCCAAACCTTTTTCAATGATTCATAGTGATGTTTGGGGGCCTAATCAAACAAGTATTTTATCCAACAAAAAATGGTTTATCACTTTCACAGATGATCATACTATAATTTGTTGGGTATACTTGTTGAAAGAAAAATCTGAGGTAGGTCAAATAATTCAAAACTTTTGTATATTGATGTAGACACAGTTTAACACCCAAATACAAGTGTTTAGAACTGACAATGGTACTGAATTTTTTAATAAAAATTTTGGAAATTTTTTCCTTGAAAATGGAATTGTGCATCAAAGTTCATGTGTTAACTCACCCCAACAAAATGGGATTGCAGAGAGGAAAAACCGACACATTCTTGAAGTTGCACGAGCACTCTACCAATGTCCCTAAGTATTTATGGGGTGAAGCTGTCTTGGCAACTGTACATTTAATAAACCATATGCCAGCCCGTGTTTTGAAATTTCAAACTCCTTTGCAAAGTTTCTTGAAATATTTTCCAATTGCTTACGTTCTATCTGATTTACCACTTAAAATATTTGGATGCACAACTTTTGTTCACGAATAGAAGCATCTTGGTAAACTTGAACCCCGTGCAATCAAATGTGTTTTTATTGGGTATTCATCTTCTAAAAAAGGTTATAAATGTTTTGATCCTAATACAAAGAAAATATTTGTAACAATGAATGTTACTTTTTTTGAAAACAAACCTTTTTTTGGTAATGATCATCTTCAGGGGGAAAAATAAATGAAGATTCTCTTGAATTGTTTGAAAACTTAATTATCTCAGAAGACGTGTATATATCACATAATTTTGTTCCATGAACATCTGCACCTAAAGAAAATGCCTTGAAAAAATTAGATGAACCTACTCCTTCCATGAGTAAGGATCAATCAGAATCCGAGGCAACAAATCAAAACAAAGATCAAACAAATGTTTTTTTTAAATTAATCAAAATACACCAGATAAAGATCCTTATAATGAAACAAAAAAAAATTTAGAAAGGAAATCCAATTTGAAAAGGAAAAATTTATGCCAGAAGAAACAATGATCAAGTAGTAGAATACCCTATTCCTCAGCTCAGCCAAGAATCTGAACCGAGTGAAAGTCAACCGACTCAGACAGATAAATCTCTCCTTGATCCTAATTCTCTATATACCGACCTTGATGTCCCCATAGAACTTAGGAAACAATATACTGATCTTAATGTTCCCATAGCCTTTAGAAAGCCAGGTAGGCCATGTACTATGCACCCCTTGTCTAACTTTGTATCATATTCAAACTTGTCTCCCTCTTTTGCTGCATTTACTTCTAATCTATCTAGTGTCAAAATTCCTAAGAATGTACAGGAGGCTCTAGAAATTCCAAAGTGGAAGGAAGCTGTTTTTTAGGAGAGTAAAGCTCTTGAAAAGAATAAAACTTGGAGTGCCACAACTCTGCCGGCAGGTAAAAGAACTGTGAGATGTAAGTGGGTATTCACAATAAAGTATAATTATGATGGATTAATTGGAAGGTACAAAGCTCGATTGGTTGCAAAAGGATTCACTCAGACCTATGGCATAGATTACTCAGAGACCTTTGCTCTTGTTGCAAAACTTAACACAATCAGAATACTCTTATCCCTTGCTGCTAACTTAGACTGGCCTCTCCATCAGCTAGATCTCAAAAATGCCTTTCTCAATGGTGATTTAGGAGAAGAAGTATATATGGACTGTCCCCCAGATTTTAAAGAAACCTTTGGGTCACAGGTGTGTAAACTAAAGAAGTCCTTGTATGGGTTGAAACAATCTCCGAGAGCTTGGTTTGAAAAGTTTACTCAGTCTGTGAAGAAACATGAATATACTCAAGGACAAGCAGATCATACTTTATTCACAAAGTCAGGTCAAAATGGAATGATAACTGTTTTGATAGTCTATGTTGATGATATTATTCTTACAGGTAATGATGAGATAGAAATGAAGAGATTAAAAAGAAACATAGCAGCAGATTTTGAAATCAAAGACTTGGGTCCCCTCAAGTATTTTCTTGGCATGGAAGTAGCAAGGTCAAAGAAAGGAATTGTTGTTTCTCAGAGAAAATATGTTCTTGATCTCCTACAAGAGACATGTATGAATGGTTGTAAGCTTGCTGATACACCGATGGACCAAAGTGCCAAACTTTGGGAGAAAGGGGACACAACAGTTGACACTGGAAGATATCAGAGGTTGGTTGAAAAATTAATATATTTGGCGCATACTCGTCCTGACATTGTTATCTCTGTTAGTGTTGTGAGTCAATTCATGCATGCACCATATGAAGAACACATTGAAGTTGTGAACAGAATTTTGAGATACTTAAAAGAAACTCCTGGAAAAGGGTTATTCTTCAAGAAGACCAATGATAAAAATGTGGCAATATTCACTGATACAGATTGGGCAGAGTCCATTATTGATAGAAAATCAACTTCAGGTTATTGCACATATGTGTGGGGGAACCTAGTGACTTGGAGAAGCAAAAAACAAGGAGTAGTTTCAAGAAGTAGTGCTCAAGTTGAGTTTAGAACAATGACCCAAGGAATTTGTGAAGGTATGTGGATTCTCAGAGTCCTAAAAGAACTGAAGATAGAGGTAGAGCTCCCATTGAAATTGTATTGTGACAACATGACATTTATAATTATATCTCATAATCCGGTTCAACATGATCGTAATAAACATATCGAGATCGATCGTCATTTCATCAAAGATAGACTCTGTTACTCTCTACACGTCATTTATCCCTTCCAATCAACAGACCGCTGATATATTGACCAAAAGCTTGAGAAGATCAACATTTTAATACTTGATCAGCAAGTTGGGCATGATTGACATCTATGCACCAACTTGAGGGGGGTGTTGAAATATTTCTTATTTAATACTAATATTTCTTATTTAATACTATTTATTTTCTTGTTCAATTGTCATTATATTACTCCTAAAATAAAGAAATTAATTTTGTATTTTCTCTCCTATAAAAGGAACCCTTTTTTCTTCATAATAATATAATAGAGTTATCACCCATATCATTAAAGAAATTAAGAACAGTCTTTGACCATATACAGGAAGAATGAAATTGCAGAAACTAAAAGAAAAAGCTGATAAAGAACCTCTAGCTTTGCCAAACAGATGACAATAGCTAATTATCTGAAGGCATTGGTTTTCCATAAATTCTAAACACACTAGTCTAAGCCTAATTATGTATATCCAAACGAAAAAATCTTGAAAGGATCAAAGAACAGGACAGCCTTGAACTTTAATGCCTTTTGCAGTAGGACAAGCAGCCAAGGGACACCCTTCAACATTATTTCCCCACCAGTTAAGGTTAATGTTGTTTGAACCCAAAGTAAGAAACAGTAAGATTGTCATGAAGGCGGTTCCAGCATCAAGACCACCAGACAAAACATAATTGTAGCGCTTCCACCAATCTTGTTTATATCGATATATAATGTACCCTGAGATAAAGCCGACGGTAATCCAACTTGTGAAGTTGACTGCAGTTGTAGGAGGCATCATTGATGTTGAACCCAACAAGACAGGCATGTGAATTAGACGAATCCATGTTTGTCCCGGGAATGCCTTGTGAGCAAGCCAAACTAGAAAAGGTGCAATGGCTCCACCGAGGAAGAACCAATTCACATTGATGTATTCGCCAAGGTTTCCGAAGATTCTGCGTGGTCCAAGAAGTCCCCATATAACTGATGCATCATAGAAGCCATTGTCCATTGGGCAAGTCCAAGGGCTATCAGATGGTAGTTTGGTAGTATCACAAAGGTCGGGGATCGTCCCCATCAACCACCAAGCGGTTGCTGTGTATACAAGTACTGATATGAATGTTCCTACCATCTACATACAATGCAGACAAATTTAGTTTCTTAATAAAGAACTCCTACTTTAGAAAAAACTAACACATACATGAACACCAAATACGGCACTGATACATCAACACAGGTAATCACATGTGTTAGTGTTAGACATCAGACACACATTCAATAAGAAGTGTCAGTGCTACAGAGCTCAGACTACGTGAGACTCAATAGTGATTGAAATTTGTAATGAGAGGAATCATAACTGACCTGAGCCATGAACATTGTTCTTGGTGGAATCTTCATATAATGACCAAGTTTAAAGTCTGCCAAAAATGTCAGTGCCTGAGACATGCTAATGTAGCCATACACCTTAAAGCACATGTTAGCCACGGGGCGCTCTGGATACATGTAACCAATGATGTATTCTGTTATAATGTTTAAGCCTGGTTGCTGTTAAAAAGAAAGAGAAGAAATCTTAGACAACTATAGCACCAATATAAAGTCAGCAAGTTTTGGAACTAGACTATTTAGATACCTGATTTGTAGTGGCTGTTATTATACCGATTGGAAGAGTGAATAAAATGGAAATAGCACAAGCTAGCAATACGCCCCACCAAGGCAACTGAAGTGATTCGTTGTAGTACTCGCAAATAGAAATAATAAGAGCTATGTTCACCACTAGAATTATGTGAAACCACCACATGGGGACTGACTTATACTTCCTCATAAGTCTCGAGTGTATGTCAATTTTTCTACCGGCTCCAAAAGCACTTTTACTTTGCGCCCATATTTCCCTGCACATCGCATTTCATATAAATGTTAATGAAGTTAAAATTTTGCAAGACATCATGTATTTTCCAATAAAATTTGAATATGGTGAGGAGGATAGTGCAGATTTCTATAGAATTCAAACACAAAGATCTGAATAAGATGTTTCGCAAAGTGATTACCTTCCATGGAAGAGAAGAACGTGCACAATTGTAGAAGAAAGTGTGGCGAATCCTAGACCATAAGTCATTGCAAAGAATGTGCTGATATGTAGAGGCCCATTCTTTGCATAAGCATCCCGATCAAGATGGAAATCAGAATTGACAATGGTCGAAATGTCATAGATCGAACCATTTCCCATAAAAAGGTTATTTGAAAATATAGGAAAATTCTTGGCGTTGTAGACATTGAACCAGTAAAAAATTGGTGTCATCACATACATAATGATAAGAAATCCAACCGCGATATTTGCGGTAGCAAACCACGGGCTGGCTAGTGGACTGCCAAGGTAAGAAGAAATGGTAGACCAATCAAAACCAAATGCAGCAATCCCAAGACCTTTCATACCAGAACCAAGTTGTTGGACAAGGATAGACTTGGGAGCAAGCCAACACATCCAAGCAAAAGATGTCAACATTGAAAACATGTAGCCTGGTAACACATAGTATGCCATTCCAGAGATCATGACAAGGAGGAAAAACTGAGTCCGGGTTGTGGCTCCTTTCGGTCTTTTGCTTGTCTCATGCAGAGCACTGCATTAATATAATGGCTTTAGAATAGTTACAGTTTTGCAAAAATTACTGCAACTGAAGAACACATTAATTCAATAAAACTCACTTGAATAAAGAGACCTGTACCAGATTACTTGGCCACCACATTTCCGCAGGCTCAACAAGAAATTTCCTAAACAGTCCTGCCCAACCAAATCCCAGCACCTAAAATTGAATAGTGAAGCATAAGGCAATATTCTCTGTTAGTATATGAAGCACGGAGACTTAGGGAGTATGCATGACAACCGTACGACACGTATCGGAAAAGTTAGTCAAATGTCTCTTAAAAAATAGTTTTTTCATTGCTTCAAGACTCTTTAAATCGGTGTCAAACACCTGTATGACACTCATACAACACGTTTTAGACAATAAATTGAAAAAAAGGTATAGAGAACCTGAGTGGTGAGCATGAGTAGTAAGGCTGGAAGGAAACCGAGTTTCCTTTTGTACATGAGCTTGACTGCACTCAAAACATGAGTAGCATAAACGGATCCAGCACCAGAATTAGCAAAGATAGTTATGAGAACATGCTCCTTGATATTGAAAGGACCTCTATTCATTGAGAATTCAAACCATGTATCTTTGAAGAAGACACAAGTTGGCAACACTCTTGCCATGAAATGACCAAGTGGAACAACAGCAATCTGAGCAGAAATTGAAGTGACACTCAAAGGCTGTGTTCTGTACCAAAAGAATTGGTTCACAAACGACAGTACCACACATGAAAGAATCCCAAGAACCCACATTCTAAATGTGACAACAGGTAATGTAGGGTCATCAGTTTTTGATACTGTAAGTTCAACTTGTTTAACACAACACTCTTCATCCTCATTCATCTTTTTTGACTCAATATCATACCTTGAAGACATGGTTGCAATGATATCCAATCTTGTTTTGCACAAAAACACAAAATTATGAGATCAAACATAAGTCTTATGCATACATGTAAATACAAAATGAGGCCGGCGCTGGAAATTTACTTGTAACGAACCAACAATGACAATTATGTCAACTTCAATAAATTTAAATCATATAACTTAAAAATATTAAAAAATTTAAATGTACAATCATAAGTTTAAACTTAATTTTAACTTGAAGTTAAGATTTTATCTTTTGAATACACAGTTTTGCAGCTTATAGCATAAACGCTTTTTAAAATAGGTGCTTATGAATATGTTTGCATAATTTATTTATTTTAACAAATGATAAAATAAATTATTTATAATATAAAAAAAATTGATGTTCTAGAAAACACTAAAGTGCCATTGTCTGAGGAGCTGCCATGTGTCTAAAGTAGGGGTATTTGATGTTCAAAAATTACTTTTTTCAACCGATAATGTCACTTTGTTTCATTGCAACTACATGGTTAATAAATTATGTCTTTGGTTGTCTGGATTGGATCAAATGTTAATGTCACAATTTGTTCCATTATTTTTTCTTACCTACCTCTTCATTCTATACTATTTTTTCTCTTTCTTCTATCTAATATTTCTTTTTCACTTTCTGCTACATCTTTCTCTTTTTTCTCTTTCTGTTTTTTCTCTCTCTCTTTCTTCCAACTTCTTCTATCTTCCAACTCTCTTCCTTTATCATCTCTTCCTTCGTCTGTCTCTTCTTCTTCTCTCTTCTGTCTTCCTTTTCTTTAACAAACATTTATCTTTTATCTTTTTATGTTTAGATCTACGAAACTTCGGTGATTTTACGGCAGTGGACGGTCTGATAGTGGTAGAACTGTGGTGGCGACAACTGGTTTTCGACGACGAGTGTGGTGGTGGTGGCAACAGGTTTTCGACGACGAGTGTGGTGGTGGTCGTATTCAAAAAGGTTTCTGTATGACTTTTTTAATTTAGGTTTTGTTATTAACTTATTCATCAAATTTGATCTGTTTAGGTTTTGTAGTTTGGGTGGGGTTAATGTTGTGGAATATTTTGTCGTTGTAAAAATCTCTTTTTTGTTGTTTAAGACAGAGACGTTGATAGTGGTAGATCTGTGTTGTGCCAACAGATTTCCGGCGACATTCATGCATATTTGGAAAGACCTTGACAACACAACCAGTGGTCTCCAGCTTGAAGATTTGAAATCACTGCTTCTTATAGTTTATTAATTTTGGAATGAAATATGCAGCAATAACTTTGAATGTTGTTTGAATCTCTACTTAAATGATTCCAAAAACACGATCTATTAACGTTATTTGTATTATTCTATATGATGTAGGGATCAAATTTTGATATTACTTAGATGACATTCTTTGCTGCTTTCACACACTATAACTGGTCTTTGTAATATGATCTATACACTTATTAACATGCGCTACAACGTGTGCTATATGTACATAACATGGTTTCATGATGGAGGTAGTGGAAGAGTATTTTCAAGATTATTGGTAGTGGAAGAGTATTTTCAAGATTATATAGTCAATGACAGTCTTGGAATAATTGCTGATACACACACTGTCAAATCACACAATATTCATTATGTGTTTTCAAAGTTATTGAATTAGTTTATGTAGACTAGATTTAAGAGGACTAATGATTTCTTTTTCTTTCACTGTCTTCTTCGCATTTTAATCTAAAACTTGATCTGATGGAATATTGGTAGCAATAACTATCCTGAGGTACATTTTTACTTACTCAATCATATTGGTTCAAATGTGATATTATGAAAACACCTTAATCAAAATTTTCTCTTTATACAGTCTTTGAACTGTATATTCATCATCAATGTTGGTTCTAGATTTAGGAAGTATGCAAGTGTGAAGACATAAATATGATATGCTCCAAATATACCTCTTCAGTTTTTCTGTGTCCAAAGTATCATTTATATATGTTTGTCTCTCGATGTTTTGTTCGCTTCTATCTTTAATCGTGATTTTCTTATTTCTGTTTGATGATTATTTCTATTTGGTGAAAATTGTTGTGGAAATAGGTTGAGGGGATTGTGCAGCAGGTTCATGAAATTGTTGGTCGCATCAATGGCAGATTTGGTCGCATCGAAATGTTTTTTGTTTTGATTGAAATGGTTTCCAAAATTCTGCTGCTTTATGACTTTCACATCTGTAGGCAGTAGATGCTTGGGAAACTGGTGATGTATTGATAAATAATGTCGGTAAGTTGAAAAGATCTTGTGATTGTGCTACCCTTTTTATTGTCCCTCATACTCAAATAAATATTGCGTGGTTTTAGGAATACCTAGAGATTGTTTATTGATGAGAATGAAGAAATCTCAGTGGCAGGAGGTTATTGATCTAAATCTAACTGGTGTTTTTCTTTTCACACAGGTTAATATATAAAGCACAAGTTTGTGTTAAATTTAAATTTTCCCTTTTCTTTTTAATTTGATATGAGATGGTTCTTTTTATTTTGCAGGTAGATGCTAAGATTATGATGAAGAATAAGAAGGTGACAACAATTTATTCTCTTATTCTTCCTTTTCTATGATTTTTTTTAGAAATTTTACTTGGAACTATAGACCATTCAAGTCATTAATTGCGCCTAAAGTAGAATTTTTTTCTCAGCAGTTCCTTTTTCTAAATACCCAAGTTTAATTATGATTTTTTGCAGTATCTATCCCAGTGCTGCCTCTATTTCATGATTTGCAAGATTACAACTATTTGTCACTAAGCTCTTGATTTTCTAATATGACCTCTATTTCACTGTTAATTTCTAACGTATTTGAATTTCTTCCAAGCAAATAATTTTACTATTTTTGAGCTAAACTGCATAAATACGTTGTGATTTGTTATGCATAATGCTCTGCAATTTGTAGAAAAAATGGACATTTTCATTTTATCACTTGATAAATTTGTGTTTAATGTTGGAGGTTACCTTTAAAGAGGAACATATTCCATTTTTACATTTCTTGACCAATGTTTGTGCAATTATCGGAGGTAAATAACTCACTTGTACTATTACATCTTCACTTATTATACCTATACATTTCTTGACCAATGTTCTTATTATAACTTTTTCATTAGTTCTTTTTTTCTTTCAGCTGATGTAAGTTGTCTTAATAGCCTTTGCTCGATGTGGCTCACACTTCACATTGTGATGAGCTGAGAAATATTATTAGGTATGCATTTAATGTCTCCTACTAGACTTGACCTTACAATTGGATACAAATCTGAAAAAATGATACTTAACTTTTATACATAACAAAAATTTATAGAAAAGTCCTATAAACTTTGTTGAAAGTACAAAGCTACTATATAGTAGACTGTTGTCTCATACCTTTTGATATGACAGGGCCATGTCTTGTCACACTCATTAGCCATAAATTATCTACTTTATATCTCTTTGTTTAATATTGTTTTAGCTGAGATTTTAGAAGACAAGGAGCATGGATTTACAAACACGGTACCGTCTGAAGCAACTTCATGCAAGCTTATATTATATTGTTTCTATGGTACATCAACTCTCTGCAAGATAATATTATATTGTTTTATATAGTACATCCGAATGCAGATAGATATTTGTTTTAATACTTTATTATGTATAAAGTACTACTTTGTTCTGTAGATTATGTAAAACCATGATGAAGCTTCAAATCTAATATCTCTTTTCATATAATCTTTTCTATTATCTCTGCTACTACTCTATCTTTTTTATGCACTGGTCTACAGTTATTCGATGGTGACAAGGTTAAAAATATAGTAACTTAAATGCATATCATGATAAGAGTGGGTTTGGTTGCATGGCTTTAGAATTGGATTGTCACATTGTTATTTTATTATTGAAGAGTTTAGACCTGCATAATTATTTTATCATTGCAGCAGAGTGATGAAAGTCACAGCGTCTGAAGTTTTTTTGCTTTGACCGTGGTTGCCGTTTCGTGGACGATATTGTCACTTCAACTTCAATTTCAGTCACCACATTATGTTTACACTTTCTATTAATCTTACTGCTTTGTTCATTCAATAATCAACCATGTTTTTGTTTCAGTTCACAAGAATATCACGAGGCTCTTGAAAAATATATTTTGTTCTTTGAAGGACAATCGGGTTCTGACGTTGCGGCCGAGACAACAACTGCATTGGCATCTTCATCATTAGTATTCAAAAACTCGGATCCATCCTATTCCTATTTCAAGGTTTTGACTGTCATTGGTTGTTCTGTATATGAGAAATTCATGAAAATTATGGAGAGAATTATCTTAGCTGTATTCATTTTTGTTCTAGCACTAGGTATGTTACATTTTGTTTCTCTTGATTATATTTTGTATATGTTATTGTATAAGTGATTGAAAGTAGTTTGTTATGAACTTTAGGAGGGTCAATAATAGGAAAACTCATGTGATTACGTCGTACATTGAGAATAAAATTTGTTTATAAAAAAGAAAAGTGACTATGAGAATGTTGTTCTTTCATTTAATCTTCAAACATCAAATATTATGCCTGCTTTTCCATATGTATGTCGCATCGTGAGATCCTTTATCAAAGGCTCTATTGATTACTTGCCTCATGGTATTGGTATACATATGAATGTCTTTGATGTTTTTAAGAAGTATTTGGACAACTTCCTGGTTGACATATTAAATACAACAATACTTGATACAATCAATATCGATAATATTGGTGTACCTCATGTTATGCAGATTGCTACCAACATAGTTGTCCTTGAAAGAGCCTGTGATAACTATTTCCAAAGTACCTCTATTTCCAAAGTACCACACATATAAGTATTTCCAAATTGTGACAACTTTGATATTTTTAAACAAATTGTTTAATAGAAAAAATTGAAATTACTACAACTAACTTTGAATGTGTTTACAACTACGTATGAAAATAAGTCTTTTAAATTATATCTCATTTCAACAGTTACCACATCAGATAAATATTATTTCTTCTTAATAATTTTGGTTTTATTTTATTTCTTCATAATAAAAAACCAACGTTTTAACAAAATAATTTAAAATTTTAGTAATAGTTTATTCCTAAATAAATTATTATTATAATTATTAATCATACTAATATAATTATTAATACTATTGATATGTTACTATTATAACTTTTAAAAACAATGCTAAAACAAAAATAATATTTATAAATGGGAAAAAAATTAGGGTTGATCAATATATTTGTTATACAGAAAAAATTGTATTTATCAATCAAATATTAGTGTTAACAAATGTATGTTGATCCAAATATTTTAATAAAAAATGTTATTGTTATAAATGGGAATAAATTTATTATTGATTCAAATATTTTTAAAAATATATTCAAAACAAAAATAATATTTATATACGGGAAAAAATATATTGTTGATTCAAATATTTTTATATACGAGAACAACTTTACTGTTGATTCAAATATTTATATAAATAGTGTCAAAACAAAATTAATATTTATATACGAGAAAAAAGACATTATTGATTAAAATATTTTTATATAGGAGAGAAAATACTATTGTTATAAACGGGATTAACTTTACTATTGATTTAAATATTTTTATAAATATTGTAAAAACAAAAATAATATTTTGATTCAAATATTTTTATAAACGGGAACAATTTTTTTTAATGATTCAAATATATTTATAAATAATGTCAAATCAAAAAAATAATATTTATATACGGAAAAAAATACATCGTTGATTATGATGTTTTTATATACAGAAACATATACTATTGTTATAAACGGGATCAACTTTACTACTGATTCAAATATTGAATAATAGAAATTTATCGATCATATTTTTCACATATGTGAAAAAGGTTAATGGAACTTATTAAAAAAGACCAAGTACATATTTAAAAATTGTATTCTCTCTTATAAAATAATGTCTTCTTTGTAAAAAAAACTAAAACGATAATTTATCTAATACAAGTTTCAGTAGTTTTTATTTTTAATCATATTATTGTTAATATTGTTGTTTAACTTCCATCTTCTACATTTATTACTATTTCAACTTAAATTTAATATCATTCTTAAGTTTTTTTTTTAACTTTTCATTTTTATGACAGTCTGCAAACAAATGTGCGTCCAAAATTATATCCGAAAAAATTATATACGAAAAAAATACTATTGTTATAATTGACCACAACTTTAATTTTGATTCAAAATATTTTATACACGAAAAAATAGTATTTTTCTAAACGGGCACAACTTTAATCTTGATTTAAATTATTTTATATAAGAAAAAATTACTATTGTTATAAACGGACACACCTTTACTCTTGATTCAAATTTTTTGATATAGAGAAGAAAATACTATTGTTATAAACGGGCACAACTTTAATTTTGATTCAAAATTTTTTATATACGAAAAAAATACTATTGTTATAAACGGGCACAACTTTAATTTTGATTCAAATTTTTTTATATAAGATAAAATACCACTGTTATAAACGGGGACTGTAACACCCCCAATCTATCTCCCCAAATTAATAAAGCGATAACAAATAATCAGAGTATAATTAAAACATTCATGGCATAGACGGAGGCGTCACATCAATTGAAACAAAATACAACAATCTGCTCATATAGATATGCAACAATCAGGTAGCACATAAAGAGGAACTCAGTTCCTAGCACCCACAATTCAGATACAGAATAAAAGCGGAAAATCTGCAACTGAATCTCATATATATATAACATAAAAGTTTATCTATCATATACAGAATTTTACATGTACAATCCCAAAAAGAACATATACATATACACATAATCACAAACGATCTCCCCGACTACCCAGTGCTACATATCAGAGCCGACCGACAAAAGAATGAAGACCTAAGCTTCACAAAAAGACCTCCAGCATCTAATCTGCAATTCCTCGTAGAGCATTTAAAATAGCAGAAGGGTGAGAAACACAATCATAATATAATTGCATACAATTATATAATAACACAAAAATACACATGTAAAATATTCTCACCACAACTTACACCAGAATTCAAATACAAAACAACACAATGCATATCTCATACATCCATCACCAAGGCATATCAATCACGCTCAATGCATTTATCACCAACATATCTATATATATATATATATATATATATATATATATATATATATGTATCTCAACTCATCAATTCCATTCATAATTCCACACAAAATCAATCCATTCATGATTTATGCAAATGCACAGAGACCGGCACAATGACTCTATGCAATGCAATGCGGTACCATTCCATCCATCATTCTCATCATTTGTTCACTCAGGAACTATTGGAATCATCGCTTGTTACTTAGTGTAACTCCCCGTCGGGCAAACGATGTTCCCCGTCGCTCACACCTCTTTGTATAAGGCACACGACCCGATCGCTCACACCTCTTTGTATAAGGCACACGATCGTCTATAATCATCGCTCACACCTCTTTGTATAAGGCACACAATGTTATAGCGGATTCCCTCTGGAATCGTTTCGTCGCTCACACCCACTAGGGCACACGACATCACAAGAATGCATATCATGATGCTTGGCATACAATGACACATGACATTCAAATGCACACATATACACATCCATAATCATGCATATACAATCAAACACAACACAATGCATTTACTTTCCCGTAGGCCACAAACCATCATCACAACATTTCATCACATGCATTTACATCCAACAACAGCACACAAGTCATACGATATATATCCAAAGCACATTGCATGATAACACATCAAATACACGCAATTACAACGGTAAAAGGCGACAAAACGACACATTTCCAAATTCCTGACATAATTAAATCGGCCAACAATCACAAAACCATTTTTATAAGAAAGAACATCTCAATAGCTTTCTAACGGTACCAAGAACGCCTCGATCCGAGTTACGGATCAAAAGTTACGGCATCGAACGCAAAATCGGATACAATTCTACACCCTCTCTGGGCATACGCGTATTGCCTTAGGCCATACGCGTAATGCCCAGGTCGCTCGCCCATTCCATACGCGTAATGCCCAAAGTGCTACGCGTATGGGCAGAGACCAATTTCTCCTCAAAAATTCCACTAAAACTCCATACGCGTAATGCCTCACTTGTTACGCGTATTGCCTTGCCAAGTACGCGTACCATTACGCAAATCAGCAGAAGGCCGTGAAAAATGAGCTTCCATACGCGTAATGCCCCAATTTCCCCTAGCCTTACGCGTAATGCCCAAACCAATACGCGTAATGCCCAGCCTGTTACGCGTATGGGCAGCGAAACTCAGAATTTTTCCTGCAGAATTTCTGCTACGAAAATCAACCAAAATCATCTCCAAATCTCACCTAAACACTAGAAAATTACCAATAGATTGCACAGCAACATCTATCTAACATGTCTCAGCAATTAGGAACATTAAAACATGATTTCAGACACAATTTAATCAAATTCTAACAATCTCAACATATTAATGGTTTTGGTTCTATATCCAATTTCAACCCAATATCACACAAATACATACATACATAATCATACACAAGTATAAGATAATCGAGTTTCGCACCCTTACCCGATTTAATCGTGTTTGAAAAGTCGGTTGGATCGTTTCCTTACTCTCCAAGTTTTTTCCCTTTTTCTTCTTTTCTTTCTCTTTTCCTTCTTCTCTTTTTCTTTCTCTCTATTTTTCTCTCTTTCTAACCTCTAAGTTCTATTTTAAGAAAAATAAGTAAAATGACCAAAATACCCCTACACTCAAATATCTCGCAAACGTTCCCAAAACGCGATAAAAGATAATAACAATGAAAAATAATATATTGCCAAATAAAAGTCAAGAATAAAATAATATAATAATAAAAATAATTAAATCGACTCGATTAAATAAATCTAACAAAAACTGGGGCGTTACAACTCTCCCCCACTTAGAGATTTTCGTCCTTGAAAATATTACCTGAGACGAACAACTCCGGATACGACTCTCGCATCCGACTCTCCAACTCCCAAGTCAAATTGCCCTCAGCAGCGCCTCCACACGCTACTTTCACAAGCGCAATATCCTTGCCTCTTAACCACTTCAACTTGCGATCCAAAATTCTCACTGGTAATGCCTCAACCGTAAAGTTCTCCCTTACCTCAACCTCATCCATTGGAATCGCGTGCGACGGATCCGGAACATACTTCCGAAGCTGTGAAACATGGAACACATCATGCAAATTCGAAAGATTCGGCGGCAACGCCACCCAATAAGCCACAGCACCCACTCTCGCGGATATCTGGTAAGGACCAATAAACCGAGAAGTAAGCTTCTTCGACTTCAATGCACACCCAACACCCGTCATCGGTGTAACTCTCAAAAATACATGATCACCTTCTTGAAACTCAAGATCTTTCCTCCTTCGATCATGATAACTCTTCTGCCTACTCTGAGAAGCCTTCATTTTCTCACGAATAAGTTTCACCTTTTCCGTAGTTTGTTGCACTAACTCTGGTCCAACCACCAAACTCTCACCAGATTCATGCCAACACAAAGGTGTTCGACATCTCCTTCCATACAACGCTTCAAAAGGTGTCATTCCAATACTCGAATGGAAACTGTTGTTATACGTGAATTCCACCAACGAAAGATAACTATCCCAAGCACCACCTTGCTCAAGAACACACACTCTCAGCAAATCTTCCAACGACTGAATAGTTCTCTCGGTCTGACCATCCGTCTGCGGATGATAAGCCGAACTCAATCTCAACTTGGACCCTAACGCCTTTTGCAAACTTTCCCAAAATCTGGAAGTAAACCTCGGATCTCGATCTGAAACAATACACAACGGAACACCATGTAGCTTCACAATCACATGGATATAAATCTCAGCCAATCTCTCCAAAGAAAAACTGATTTCAATCGGAATGAAATGCGCCGATTTAGTCAACCTATCCACAACTACCCAAATGGCATTATGTCCCCTCTGTGTATTCGACAACCCTGTCACAAAATCCATAGAAATGCTGTCCCATTTCCACTCGGGAATATCCAACGGTTGCAACAATCCACTAGGCTTCTGATGTTCTACCTTTGACTTCTGACACGTCAAACACGCATAAACAAACTGAGCCACATCCCTCTTCAATCTAGACCACCAAAAGATCTTCTTCAAATCTTGATACATCTTATTAGCTCCCGGATGTATACTCAAACTACTCCGGTGTCCTTCCTCTAGTATCATCTTTTTCAAGTCCGAATCATCAGGAATACAAATCCTACCACGAAATCTCAAAACACCCTTATCATCCACTTTAAAGTCACCATTCACACTTTGATCTCCAACCGTCATCAAATCAACAAATTTCACATCCAACTTATGTTTCTCGCTAACGGTTAACAGAAAATCATTAGTAACCTTTAACATACCAAGCCTCACGCTGTCAGATGTCAATTCACACACCAAACTCAAATCTCTAAATGCTTCCAAAAGTTCCCACTCTTTAACCATCAAAGCAGACATATGCAAAGATTTCCGGCTTAACGCATCGGCTACCACATTAGCTTTACCAGGATGGTAATTCAAGCTAAAATCGTAGTCCTTCAAAAATTCCAACCATCTTCGTTGCCTCATGTTCAACTCTTTCTGATCAAACAAGTATTTCAAACTCTTATGATCACTAAAGACTTCGAATCTTGCACCATAGAGATAATGCCTCCAAATTTTCAACACAAAAACCACAGCCGCTAATTCAAAATCATGAGTAGGGTAATTCTTCTTATGAATCCTCAATTGCCTCGAAGCATAAGCCACCACCTTACCTTTTTTCATCAACACTCCACCTAAACCAATCAAAGACGCATCACAATACACCACAAACAGTTTAGTAGGATTCGGTAAGACCAAAATCGGAGCTGTAGTCAATCTTCTCTTCAGCTCACTAAAACTTTCCTAACACTAAATATCCCAAATGAACGATGTACCTTTACAAGTCAGTTGGGTCAACGGAAGTGCTAACTTGGAAAAACCTTCAATGAATCTTCGATAATATCCAGCTAAACCCAAAAAGCTTCTAATTTCAGTAACAGATCGAGGAGCCTCCCATTGTAGAACTGCATCTACTTTAGATGGATCCACAGCAATACCATTACCTGAAATCACATGCCCTAGAAAACTCACTTCTGACAACCAGAACTCACACTTGGATAACTTGGCAAAAAGTCTCCTCTCCTTCAAAATTTTCAACACAACACGCAACTGTTCCGCACGTTCCTCCCGGGACTTAGAATAAATCAAGATGTCATCAATAAACACAACAATAAACTGATCCAAATGCTCATGGAAAATACGATTCATATACTCCATAAACACACCCGGCGCATTAGAAACCCGGAACGGCATCACAGAATATTCGTAATGTCCGTATCGTGTTCTAAAGGCCGTCTTCTGAATATCTTCCTCTTTCACTCTAATCTGATGATAACCTGACCTCAAATCAATTTTACTAAACACATACGCACCTACCAACTGGTCCATCAGATCATCAATTCTCGGAAGAGGATACTTATTCTTAATCGTCGCCTTATTCAGCTGGCGATAATCAATACACAATTGCATACTTCCATCTTTCTTCTTCACCAAAAGAACTGGAGCACCCCAAGGCGATACACTTGGCCTCACAAACCTTTTTTCTAACAATTCATTCAACTGCTTCTTTAACTCAACCAACTCAGATGCCGACATACGATATGGTGCCATAGATACAGGTCTAGTACCAGGAACTAGATCTATAGAAAACTCCACTTCTCTTTCTGGCGGCACATCTGAAATATCCTATGGAAACACCTCTGGAAATTCACACACAACTGGAAACACATCAATTGTAACTTGACTATCCACTGTCAACGATGCAAACAACCCGAACAACTGAGCTTCATCCGCCAGAAGTTTCTTCAACTCTTTGGTAGATAAGAAACTCGATTCCTCGACTTCCTCAAGAAAGGAAATCTTACCAACTTATGATAATAATCGATATGAACTCGATTGAACTGTAACCAGTTCATTCCCAGAACCACATCATCTAAACCCTCCAACGGCAAACACACCAAATCCATCTCAAAATCTTTACCATAAATGGTCAAAGGACAACTTAGACAAACCAAAGAAGTAGTTACCGACCCCATTGCTGGAGTATCAATAACCATCTCTCCACCCATCGAAGACAACAAAAGATTCAAGCGCTTCGTGCACTCAGGCGAAATAAACGAATGAGTCGCTCCGGTATCAATAATAGCAACTAAAGGCGTACTATTAATAAAACAAGCACCTCTGATCAGACGATCTGCACTAGTAGTCTGAGTTCCTGCCAATGCAAATACTTTCCCTCCAGCTGGAGCTTGCTTTGGTTTCGGACACTCCGTACTAACATGACCAGGTTTACCACAGTTGAAACACTTCACCACATTCTTCTTAGAATCAGCTGCGACATGTCCTATACCTCCACAATTGGAACACTTCCTTATATCCTTTCTACATTCAAACTGATGATGTCCTAAGTCACCACACCTAAAACATCTCAGAGGATTAGACATACCTCCTCCACTTGGCCTTTTCTCAAAACTACCCCTTTGCTTACCCTTATCAGCTGGTGACACATATGGACCACCACGAAACGGTTGCTTCCCTTTCCTTTCGTTCACACTCTTATAAATTCTACAATAATCCACCAAATTCGAAAATCTTCAAATCCTTTGATAACCAATTGCCTGCTTGATCTCAGGACGCAACCCATTCTCAAACTTCACACATTTGGAAAACTCCGCAGTTGCTTCAGCATAATGTGGATAAAACTGTACAAGCTCCACAAACCTAGCAGTGTAATCCACAACAGACATGTTACCTTGTTTCAACTCCAAGAACTCTATCTCTTTCTTTCCTCTAACATCTTCAAGAAAATACTTCCTCAAAAACTCCCTGCTAAACAAAGTCCAAGTGACCTCTTCACCTGCAGCTTCCCAAACATGACGCTTACTAACCCACCAATCATCAGCCTCCTCCTGCAACATGTGAGTACCCAATCTCACCTTATGTTCCTCAGCACAGTCCATTACTCGAAAGATTCTCTCAATCTCCTTAAGCCAAATCTGAGCACCATCAGGATTATGTCTCCCTTTGAAGACATGCGGTTTGTTCTTTCTGAACTCATAATTCCCACCAGCATTAGGTACACCCCGCACAACCTGAGCCATAACTTGCATAGTAGTAGCAAGAGCAACGTCATTCCTAGCAGCCATATTCTGTTCATATCCAATAACAATAACTATGGTTAAACAAACAGCTCACCCAAACACAAAGACCGGCACGGACTAGCACGGACTGACACAAACTGACACAAACTGGCTCTGATACCACTTAATGTAACACCCCCAATCTATCTCACCAATTTAATAAAGCGATAACAAATAATCAGAGTATAATTAAAACATTCATGGCATAGACGGAGGCGTCACATTAATTGAAACAAAATACAACAACCTGCTCATATAGATATGCAACAATCAGGTAGCACATAACAGAGGAACTCAGTTCCTAGCACCCACAATTCAGATACGGAATAAAAACGGAAAATCTGCAACTGAATCTCATATATATAACATAAAAGTTTGTCTGTCATATACAGAATACATGTACAATCCCAAAAAGAACATATACATATACACATAATCACAAACGATTTCCCCGACTACTTGGTGCTACATATCAGAGCCGACCGACAAAAGAATGAAGACCTAAGCTTCACAAAAAGACCTCCAACATCTAATCTGCAATGCCTCATAGAGCATTTAAAACAGCAGAAGGGTGAGAAACACAATCATAATATAATTGCATACAATTATATAATAACACAAAAATACACATGTAAAATATTCTCACCACAACTTAGACCAGAATTCAATTACAAAACAACACAATGCATATTTCATACATCCATCACCAAGGCATATCAATCATGCTCAATGCATTTATCACCAACATATATATATGTATCTCAACTCATCAATTCCATTCACAATTCCACACAAAATTAATCCATTCATGATTTATACAAATGCACAGAGACCGACACAACGACTCTATGCAATGCAATGCGGTACCGTTCCATCCATCATTCTCATCATTAGTTCACTCAGGAACTATTGGAATCATCGCTTGTTACTTAGTGTAACTCCCCGTCGGGCAAACAATGTTCCCCATCGCTCACACCTCTTTGTATAAGGCACACGACGTTTATGGATCGCTTACACCTCTTTGTATAAGGCACACGACCCGATCGCTCACACCTCTTTGTATAAGGCACACGATCGTCTATAATCATCGCTCACACCTCTTTGTATAAGGCACACGATGTTATAGCGGATTCCCTCTGGAATCGTTTCGTCGCTCACACCCACTAGGGCACACGACATCACAAGAATGCATATCATGTTGCTTGGCATACAATGACTCATGAAATTCAAATGCACACATATACACATCCATAATCATGCATATACAATCAAACACAACACAATGCATTTACTTGCCCTTAGGCCACAAACCATCATCACAACATTTCATCACATGCATTTACATCCCACAACAGCACACAAGTCATATGATATATATCCAAAGCACATTGCATGATAACACATCAAATACACGCAATTACAACGGTAAAAGTCGACAAAACGACACATTTTCAAATTCCCGACATAATTAAATCGGCCAACAATCACAAAACCATTTTTATAAGAAAGAACATCTCAATAGCTTTCTAATGGTACTAAGAACGCCTCGATCCGAGTTACGGATCAAAAGTTACGGCATCGAACGCAAAATCGGATACAATTCTACACCTTCTCTGGTCATACGCGTATTGCCTTAGGCCATACGCGTAATGCCCAGCTCGCTCGCCCATTCCATACGCGTAATGCCCAAAGTGCTACGCGTATGGGCAGAGACCAATTTCTCCCCAAAAATTCCACTAAAACTCCATACGTGTAATATCTCACTTGTTACGCGTATTGCCTTGCCAAGTACGCGTACCATTACGCAAATCAGCAGAAGGCCGTGAAAAATGAGCTTCCATACGCGTAATGCCCCAATTTCCCCTAGCCTTACGCGTAATGCCCAAACCAATACGCGTAATGCCCAGCCTGTTATGCGTATGGGCAGTGAAACTCAGAATTTTTTCTGCAGCGAAAATCAACCAAAATCATCTCCAAATCTCACCTAAACACCAGAAAATTACCAATAGATTGCACAACAACATCTATCTAACATGTCTCAACAATTAGGAACATTAAAACATGATTTCAGACACAATTTAATCAAATTCTAACAATCTCAACATATTAATGGTTTTGGTTCTATATCCAATTTCAACCCAATATTACACAAATACATACATTCATAATCATACACAAGTATAAGATAATCGAGTTTCGCACCCTTACCCGATTTAATCGTGTTTGAAAAGTCGGTTGGATCGTTTCCTTACTCTCCAAGTTTTTTTCCCTTTTTCTTCTTTTCTTTCTCTTTTCCTTCTTCTCTTTTTCTTTCTCTCTATTTTTCTCTCTTTCTAACCTCTAAGTTCTATTTTAAGAAAAATAAGTAAAATGATCAAAATACCGCTACACTCAAATATCTCGCAAACGTTCCCAAAACGCGATAAAACATAATAACGATGAAAAATAATATATTGCCAAATAAAAGTCAAGAATAAAATAATATAATAATAAAAATAATTAAATCGACTCAATTAAATAAATCTAACAAAAGCTGAGGCGTTACAGGGACAACAATAATTTTGATACAGATATTTTTATATACGAAAAAAATACTATTGTTATAAACGGGCACAACTTTAATTTTGATTCAAATTTTTTTATATACGAAATAAATACTATTGTTATAAACAAACATAACTTTAATTTTGATTCAAAAAATTTTATATAAGATAAAATACTATTGTTATAAATGGGGACCACTATAATTTTGATTCAAATGTTTTAATATACGAAAAAAATATTATTGTTATAAACACGCACAACTTTGATTTTGATTCAAAATTTTTTTATATACGAACAAAATACTATTGTTATAAACGACCACAACTTTAATCTTGATTTAAATTTTTTTATATACGAAAAAAATACTATTGTTATAAACAGACACACCTTTAATTTTCAATAGTTTTTTAATCATATTATTATTGATATTTTTGTTTACCTTTCATCTTCTACATGTATTATCATTTCAACTTAATTATATTATTATTCTTAAGTTTTAATCATATTATTATTCTTAAATTTACTATTATTCTTTAGTTTCATTTGTTTTTAGTCTACCTATTGATAAATATTTTTTGTTTAATATTTTCAATCATCATTGCATTATTTGAATTTATATCAATAATTAATTTAATTACTTCTTTTACAACACACAACAGTTTCTTATACTTACCGATACAAATTTTTAATTTCAATCATATCTATTTTTATAATTTTACCATTTTTTTTTAATTTGATTAACAATTATGTGTCCATAACATAAAATTCTCGAACAGACATGCCCTTGCGAACGCACGGGTTAGTTACTAGTTTTTTTTTTTTATATATGCTATAAATTAGTTTTATAAACTATATTTAAAATAAAATAAAAAAATTTATAAAAAATATCTTAAACTATTTTAATAAAATCTCTCAAACCTTTTCAATAAGCCAATTCAATATTAAAAAAACATATATTTAGAAATAGATCACTTTATATTTAAATCTCTTTTAATTTAAATAAACTTATTTAATATTAATTTTTATCAACAACAACCGCTGAATTTCTTTATTTGTGTTGAGAAACAAGTGTGAGATGTTTAAAGAAACAAGTGTGAATTTTAAGTCTCACATTGTTTAGAAAAGTGGAGGTTAAGCACTTTATAAGTAAGAGGAACCATACAACCATCACTTTATGATTTTATGTGAATATGTTTTTCAACAATTTTTTTTAAATCATACTACTTATACAAAATTACAAACTCTCCCGTACAATTGCAAATTTTAATCCAAATTACAATTTTTGAACGAAAAAATTGTAAACCCTCCAAATTACAATTTTCAAATAGAAAAATTATAAACCTCTATCAATGACAATTTTTGAACGGAAAAATTGCACACTCTCTCAGCAAACTAATTTTGAACGGAAAAATAGAACACCCTCGAAAACCCTCTATAAACACACAACTACCAAAATCCCCTAAAACACTCAAAAGACTACATTTTGTTGTCGTGTAGAAAACTAAAACTAACTATTTCTATTTAGATTAATACTCAAATTCAATTTTTTTCTACTACCCGATGTGAAACTTTGATGAATATACTATTGACTCAACAAATCCTTCCTTCATCCAAAATTTCATATATCTTCACTTTGTCTTCAACTTTATCTTCAAAGCGATCATTATAATTATAATAATTACACATATTTGTAAAATTATTACTCTTCAATCTTTTTTGTCTTCTTCCTCCCTAAATCAAAATAATTGTTACTCTTCCTTCCTCCATTGATCGGAACCTTACCTCTGATATCAGTTGTTGGAAAAATAACAACAAAAAAAAATTCTACGCATACCAAAGCATACCCAAAAAAAAAGTAAATTATTCCAACAAAAACTCATAAAATCAAGTGGATGGAATCACACTTATGACCCATCAATTTGTGGTTAAAATAAATATGAGTTTGTTTATATGAAAAAAATCAATTTGTCTAACCACAACTCTAAAAAGGATAAATTTAAATTAAATCAAATAACTTAAAAAAATCAAATGTTTTGTTTAATTGAATTTTAACCTAATAGTAATAATCATAAAATATGAGAGTCTTTTTTGCATTCACACGTTTATTTTATTTTCTAAGAGTAGATGACATTTGAATAAAATATATTCAAATATAAGTTTATGCCAAAAGTAGAAGGAAATTTTGAAAGATCATAAAGAGTAGTAATAATTTTTCGTGAAGTTGATACTCTATAAGGAGTATTGGGTAAAGAAGGGGAAATTTAAAAAATAAACATTCAAAATCTGTTTGATTTGATGTTTGTATTTGAAATCTCTATAGTAATATGAAATCTTGTTTCTTAGTCTTAAGTTTCTCAAACAATGTTTTAGCAACTTAATATATAATATTAGTTATAATTCTAAGGTCATACGAGATATTGAAATGTCTTTCAAACTTGATGATTTCCTCATAATGCATGCCTGAATTATTGGAGTTGGGATCCATTATCTATAAAGAATAAGCATAAATTGTTGGATTTGAGAAACTATCTTAAGAAATAAGACACAAAAAGGTAGGAAAAAATATCTAAATCATGGAGATATTGCGTTTGTGAATGAGAAAACTCTTGTGGTCTCTCTAAAGATTTTCTTGTCAATGAATTATTGGGTTCTAGATGAATATTATGGGTTCCTACCCTAAATAATGTTGGAATTAACCCACAACCTATGGAAATTCTTCTTTTAATCTTTATCTCAAGATTGTTGACAAACCAACAAACACGCAATGACAATGAAAGAGATTGAGAAAGAACAACAAGAAAGAAACGAAAGAAGAAATATTTGGAGGAGAGAATGAACAAATTTTGCAGAGAACTCTCTGCCCACAACTGTGGAAATTCTGTTATTTCACTTGCTAACTGCAACTGTGAATACAAGCTTTTAATTCTAAGCTTTTTGTTGTTACAAAATACAAGGGTTTCTCCCCATTTATAGATTTAGGTTAACTTGCACCCCAAGCCAAGGCCCAAAACTATAAAAAACCCAAAATAGCTAACATTACTAAAACAGACCTAAGTCGAAATCCTGTGTGAAGGAACCTCCTTCGACACTTCGACACACTATTACAACTCTACTGCTCCTTGTTTCTGTCGAACTAAACTGCTTCGACACAAGGAATTACAACTCAACACACCACCTAATTCATTGTGTCTAAGCTGTCTACATTCATCATGACTCTTAGTCTCCTGAAAGCTTCGACCTGCACTCCCTTCGTCATGATATCTGCAATCTGATTCTCAGTTCTGCAGTGTTCCAAACTCATCTTCCCTTCTGCTACCTGCTCTCGAAGATAATGGAATCTCATTTCAATGTGCTTGCTTCGACCGTGAGCTATTGGATTCTTCGCCAAGTTGATAGCTGACATGTTGTCGATCTTCATGGTAATTGCTCCATGACTCTTCCCTGTAATCTCTTCGACCAAGTTCACTATCCGGGTTGCTTCACATGCACAAAGAGAAACAACTATATATTCTGCTTCGCATGATGACAATGCCACTATTGGCTCCTTTCTCGAACTCCAAGCAACTGGTGCACCACCTAACATAAACACATATCCAGCTGTGGATTTTCTATCCTCAACGTCACTACACCAGCTAGAGTCGGTGTATCCCACTAACTTGCATTATTTCCCTTCATTAGCTGCAGGAAACAAAATGCCGTAGTCAAGAGTCCCTTTCAGATACCTCAGTATCCTCTTTGTCGTTGTTAGGTGTGATACCTTTGGCTTCTGCATGAATCTACTTACCATACCTACACTATATGCTAAGTCAGGCCTTGTGTGACAAAGGTATCTAAGTGACCCAATAAGTCTTCTGTATTGGGTTGGGTCGACATCATCTTCATCTGAATCCTTCGACAATTGCAGTCTGATCTCAGTTGGAGTCGAAGTTGGGTTGCAATCTTGCATCTCAAATCTCTTGAGTATTTCGCCTACATATCTTCTTTGGTGCATTATCAAACCTCTACTAGTCTTGTAGAATTCTATGCCAAGGAAATATGAGAGATTTCCCAAGTCTGACATTTCAAACTCCTGACTTAGGTCATGTTTAAAATCTTTGATCTCCTTCTTGCAACTACCTGTTATCAACAAATCATCGACATAGAGGCATAGTATAAGCAATTCATTATTGCTTCTCCTTACATACACTCCATACTCAGTTGTACCCCTTAAGAAGCTGTCGATTTTCTTATTCCAAGCTCTTGGAGCTTGCTTAAGTCCATACAGGGCTTTATGCAGCCTGTACACCTTTCCTTCTTTGCCTCGTTTCACATACCCAGCTGGTTGTACGACATAAACTTCTTCATCTAAAGGGCCATTAAGGAACGCACACTTTACGTCCATCTGACATGTGTGCCAATTGTTCATATTTGCTAGACCAACAACCAACCTGATTGTTTCGATCCTAGCAACAGGTGCGAACACTTCATCGAAGTCGATTCCTTCCTTCTGAAGAAATCCGTTCGCCACAAGTCTCGCCTTGTGTCGAGTTACTTCTCCTCTAGGATTCACCTTCACCTTGTAAACCCACTTCACATCAATTGCCTTCTTGCCTTGAGGTAATTCAACAAGTGACCAGGTGTTGTTGACTTCGATGGACTCTAACTCTTTATTCATTGCTTTCACCCACTTCAAATCTTTCAATGCCTCAGCTGCATTGACTGGTTTGACATCTGTGTAGAAAGCATAATGCACCAGCTCACCCTCTTCATTAACCACATTATCTGATGTAATTTCACATTCTTGCAACCATGCAGGCATGTGTCTTGTTCGTCGAGGTCTGCTTGGACCTGCTTCATCTATGACTGGTTCTTGTCGAACTTCTCTTTCGACTTCAGTGGCTGGTTCTTCACAAGAAATTCTCACTGAATCCTTCTTGACATTCTCAGTCCAATCTCATTCTTTAAGCTCATCTATGATCACGTCCCTGCTGATCACTACCTGCTTATTCACTGGGTCGAACAGTTTGTAACCTCTAGTCGAATGATATCCTATCAAGATCATCTGATTCGACTTGTCATCAAGCTTCCTTCTCAAGTGATCTGGCACATGTCTATGTGCTATAGATCCAAACACCTTGAAGTGACTGAGGGTAGGTGTTAGGTGCTAAAAAGTGTTAATATTTAGATTAGTTTTTAGCACCTTTTTGTGAGCTTTATTCATAAATCCATGCTTTTCCCATTGTTTCCGTTTATAACCGTTTTCTAGTTAATTTCATTATTTATCGTATCTATCTATCTTTTGTGTTTTTATTGCAGATTTTTACATGGAAGGGTGTGGAATGAAGCCTCGAGGATCCCACAAAAACAGTTTGAAGAAATTTGGATTTTTCGAGCATGCTTTGAGCGCGCTCAGCGCGCTCCCAGCGCGAGGATGGAGTGGCTTACAGTAGCTTGCGCGCTCAGCGGGCTAATTAGCGCGGTTTGGCGGTTTAGCATTTAAGTCGCGCGCGCTCAGCGCGCTTCGCGACACTCAGCCCCCTTATAAAGTGGTTTGATCAGATTTTTTGGGCATTCATCATTACATTCTGAGATCAAAATACATTACACTGTAGCATAGCATTTGTGGAAGATAAAAAGCATCATTTTGTCGATAAAATCGTCGTTGATGCTCGTTTCTCTTCTACCGATTCTTGTTGATCAAGCTACCATGAATATGTGTAGCTAATTTCTCTTTTGTGTCAAGGTTAGATGTAAGTAAACCTTTACTTTGTATGTATATGTATTGATCCTATCTAGTGAACTCTTGGATGATGAATGTATGATGATAAACCTTGATTTTATGTTTATTCTTTGTGTTGGTTCATGATTGAGAAATATGCTCCAACTCTTTACCTAGGTTTGTCATCCATCAATATACATTGGCTAGAGATAGCAATGTGTGTGATGTTCACCATATATTGAACTTTAATGTTGTCATTTTGATAGTTTGTGTGAGAAATCAACAAAGGATCAAAATGGCAAAACTCACAATGTGTGTTAGAGATAAACATATTGGG
Organism: Lathyrus tuberosus; assembly: GCA_022829125.1. Taxonomy (NCBI): domain Eukaryota; kingdom Viridiplantae; phylum Streptophyta; class Magnoliopsida; order Fabales; family Fabaceae; genus Lathyrus; species Lathyrus tuberosus. The sequence goes on along the minus strand of JALAZF010000039.1, from coordinate 12,376,721 downwards.
AGGATATGTGATTGTATTTATCATTTAACCGAGTTCATTAGCTTTATCGATTATACACGTGCAAAGAGGTTTGTCGAACCCTAACCTTGACATGTTTTTATAAACCGTTAAAACAATCCATTACCGCTTTTAATTAACTTTGAATGAAACCGTTGCGAAATCAATCTAAAACCCCTTGTTACTTTAAAGTTTGAAACGTTACGACTGTCGAACAGCGGTAATATCACGAACAATCTCTGTGGAACGATAACACTAAACCCAAACTCTATTTGTATTTCAACAAATTGGCGCCGTTGCCGGGGATTGTAAATTGATATTGCAAGCATTGCAATAGTTGTGAAGTTTTCGACTTGTTACAATTTTTCTTGTGCTTGTTGATGTGTTTTGTTTAAGTGTGCAGACTTGGTTTATGCGAGGGAAACTACCGGCGGACCAACTTCTATTCGATCCTGAGATTGAAAGAACCGCTCGTAGGCTCAATAGCAGAACTAGAAGGAGGAGGCAGCTTGCGAGACAAAGACAAGAGCAAGAAGGAAGTTCTACTACAACACCACCACCACCATTCACACCAATCATGGCGCAACCACCTCCACCTCCCGCATCCACACCTTGTGTGAACAGTCCATGACATACCGCTCAGTTTGCCAACAACAATCAAGGAAGGCAAGCTGAAATGAAAACTGGAACTTTGAATTTATTGTATGGAAGTCCATTCACCGGAATGGACCATGAAGATCCTTTTGTGTTTCTCACAAAATTCTATGAGATTGCATTAGCGGCCGGTGTAGATCCAGCACAAGAGTTACCTCTCTTTAAAAGATTATTTCCGCATGCTTTGCTTGGCAAGGCAAAGGATTGGTACCTCGATCAAACTCCAGCCGTGATGACCGATTGGAATGTCTTGGAGGAAAAATTTATTGAACGGTTCTTCTCTTATAACCGTTTCATGGAGTCAAAAACAACAATTTCAGTGTTCTCTCAAGGCACTAATGAATCCCTCAATGAAGCATGGGAACGATTCAAGTCCATGCTTCGCAAATTTAAAGGTCACGGGTTTGATGAGTTAACACAAATTCATATCTTCAAGAATGGTCTCCAACCGAATTGTAAGACTTTGTTGGATGCCACTGCGGGAGGAAGTTTGATGGCAAAGAATGCCGAGGAAGCAACTGATATTATCAATAGAATGGCTCTAAATGATCTTCAAAGTCAAAGTCGTGGCAACTCTCAAAAGAAGCCCGGTGTCCTTGAATTGGGGACTAACGATGTGATCCTCGCGCAAAACAAGCTTATCTCTCAACAAGTGGAGCTTTTGACTCAACAAATCAAAGAAACGAAGGAGCCGAGCAGAAGTAAGCAAGTAGCTTGTTGCGAACTTTGTAAAGGGGAGCATGACACCGGATTTTGTCCTCCTCCGAGTTTTGAAGAAGTGAACTATATGGCAAATCAAAGGGATTATCAAGGTAGACAACAACAACCTTACCAACAACAACACAATTCTCAACAAAATTATCAAGGAAATCAAGGATTTCAACCGCGAGCAAATTATCAAAATAATCAAGGTTATGGTGCCGGTCATTCAAACCGGCAAAATCCGTATCAACCTCCACCACCTCCGGTTGCTAGCTTTAAATTGGAAGACACTTTGACTCAATTCATGCAAATGTCAATGGCCAACCAAAAGAGTAGTGATGCGGCGATTAAGAATCTTGAAAACCAAGTGGGGCAACTTGCCAAGCAAATTGCCGAACAACAATCGGGTCCTTCCTTTTCCGCGAATACTCAAGTGAATCCTAAGGAGCATTGCAAGGCGATTGTTACTAGAAGTAGGAAGGAGTTGGAGAAAGAAAAGGAGAAAAAAATGGAGGAAGAAAAACTTGATGGTCTTGTGGAGGATTGTAGTGATGAGGAAGTAGTTGAAATTAAAAGTGAAAGTGAAGGTGTAGTTGAAAATAAAAGTAATGACATGGTTGAAGTTGAAAATAATAGTGGTGAGGAGTTGAAGAAAAAAGAGAGACTTAGGAGAGTAAAGAAGGGAAAGGAATTAGTGAGCGCTATTCCGATCCAAAACTTACCATATCCTCATGCTCCTTCAAAGAAGGACAATGAGAGGCACTATACGCGGTTCATGGACATCTTCAAGCAATTACAAGTTAACATTCCGTTTGCCGAAGCTTTGGAACAAATGCCAAAGTATGCAAAGTTCATGAAAGACATTCTCACGAAGAAGCGGAGGTATTCGGAACCGGAAACTATTGTTCTTGACGCGAGTTGTAGTGCAATCATCCAAAGAACTCTTCCTAAAAAAGAAGTTGATCCGGGGCGTGTGACTTTGCCGGTTACCATTGGTGACATCTATGTTGGAAAGGGCTTAATTGATTTGGGCTCAAGCATTAATCTTATCCCTTTGTCCATTATAAAGAAGCTTGGGAACATTGAGATGAAAGCCATTCGTATGACTTTGCAACTGGCCGACAAGTCCACAACTCACCCTCATGGGTTAGCTCAAGATGTCTTGGTAAAAGTTGACAAATTTTTCTTCCCGGTTGATTTTGTTGTTATCGATATGGAGGAAGATGAAGATGCACCGTTAATTCTTGGCCGACCTTTCATGAAAACCGCCCGTATGATGATTGATGTGGATGACGGTTTAATGAAGGTGAGGGTCCAAAATGAAGAGGTTTTTTTTTATCTTTTCGAAGCTATGAAACATTCCAAAGATAAACATGATAGCTTTCGGACTGATGCAATTGAAGAAGCAACTGTGGAGGTTTCTAAGCATGTACATGAAATCTCTCCTTTGGAAATGGCTCTTAATGATTCTTTTGAAGTATTTTCCGAAGAAGAAGAAAAAGCTCTTGAAGAGTGCTTAAAAGAGCTTGATTCCCTCAAAGAGTTGCAACCTTGGGAGGTAGAACCGGAAGAATTAAAAAAGGATTTGAAAGTTGAGAATTCACCACTTGAATTGAAGGTCTTACCTTCCAATTTAAAATACGCTTATCTTGATGACGGTGGTAACAAGCCGGTTATCATTAGTAACGTGTTGTCAAAAAAAGAGGAAGGCCATCTAATTCATGTTTTGAAGAAAAACCAAGATGCGATAGGTTGGGTCCTTTCCGATTTAAAAGGAATTAGCCCGGCTTATTGCATGCATCGTATCTTGATGGAAGAAGATTTCAAGGCGGTAGCCCAACCGCAACGCCGCTTGAACCCAACAATGAAAGAGGTGGTGAGAAAATAAGTGGTTAAGCTATTGGAAGCCGGTATGATTTACCCGATTTCTGATAGCCCTGGGGTTAGTCCTGTCCATGTTGTGCCAAAAAAGGGAGGAATGACCGTGATTCGTAACGAGAACAATGAGTTGGTTCCAACAAAAACAGTGACGGGGTGGAGGATGTGTATTGATTATAGACGGCTCAACACCGCGACAAGAAAAGATCATTTTCCATTACCGTTTATGGACCAAATGTTAGAAAGGTTATCCGGGCAGCAGTTATATTGTTTTTTAGATGGATATTCGGGGTATAACCAAATTGCGGTTGACCCGGTGGATCATGAGAAGACGGATTTTACGTGTCCCTTTGGTATCTTTGTGTATCGTAAGATGCCTTTTGGTTTATGTAATGCATCGGCAACTTTCCAACGGTGCGTTCAAGCCATCTTCTCCGACTTAATAGAAAAGACAATGGAAGTGTTCATGGACGACTTTTCCGTTTTTGGAGGTTCGTTCGATTTATGCTTGACAAATTTGGAAACTGTGCTAGAGAGGTGTGTGAAGACAAACCTAGTGTTGAATTGGGAGAAGTGTCACTTTATGGTAATGGAGGGAATTGTGCTCGGCCACAAAGTTTCGTCCAAAGGCCTTGAGGTTGATAGAGCTAAAGTTGAAGTGATCGAGAAGTTGCCTCCTCCGACCAACGTGAAAGGAATCCGGAGTTTCCTTGGGCATGCCGGATTTTATCGGCGTTTTATCAAAGACTTTGCAAAGGTGGCTAGACCATTGAGCAACTTGCTAAGCAAGGACCGGGTATTTCTTTTTTACGATGAATGTCTTCGCGCTTTCGAATTTTTAAAAGAAAAGTTAGTTACCGCTCCAATAATAATCGCTCCAAATTGGACCAAAAATTTTGAACTTATGTGCGATGCGAGCGATTATGCTGTTGGAGCGGTACTTGGCCAGAGGAAGGAGAAAATTTTCCATGCCATACACTATGCAAGTAAGGTTTTAAATGAGGCACAAGTTAATTATGCCACAACTGAAAAAGAACTACTTGCTATTGTGTATGCGCTTGAGAAATTTAGATCCTACCTCATCGGGTCTAAAGTTGTTGTTTACACCGACCACTCGGCGATCAAGTATTTGCTAACCAAACCGGATTCGAAGCAAAGGCTCATCCGATGGATCCTTTTATTACAAAAGTTCGATTTAGAGATAAAAGATAAAAAGGGATCGGAAAATTTGGTGGTGGATCACTTGTCTCGCCTTGTGAATGTTGAGGTCACCATTGATGAAAAGGAAATCCAAGAGGAATTTCCTGATGAAAAGCTTTTTAAAGTCCAAGTTAGGCCTTGGTTTGCAGATTTTGCTAACCATAAGGCTACTGGTTGGGTGCCCGAAGACCTAACTTGGAACCAAAAAAGGAAGTTCCTTTCGGATGCTAGTTATTACGTATGGGACGACCCGTATTTATTTAAGTTAGGAAGTGACAACCTTTTGAGAAGGTGTGTCACGAGTGATGAGGCTCAAAGCATTCTTTGGCATTGCCACAACTCGCCGTATGGAGGCCATTTTAATGGTGCGAGAACGGCCACTAAAGTCCTTCAATCGGGCTTTTATTGGCCTTCTCTTTTTAAAGACGCACATCTCCATGCCAAAAGTTGTGACATGTGCCAAAGAACGGGTGGAATTGGACAACGAGATGAAATGCCTCTCCAAAACATACAAGAGATAGAAATTTTTTATTGTTGGGGCATCGATTTTGTTGGTCCATTTCCACCATCTTTTGGAAATGAGTATATGTTGGTAGCCGTTGACTACGTTTCGAAGTGGGTTGAGGCGATTGCCTCACCGAGGGCTGATGGCAAAACGGTGATAAAATTTTTAAAGAAATATATCTTTTCCCGTTTTGGCACTCCTCGGGTGCTCATTAGCGATGGTGGGTCGTACTTTTGTAATACACCTCTCGAAAATGTCTTAAAACACTATGGTGTATCACATAAGGTGGCGACCCCTTACCACCCGCAGTCGAATGGTCAGGCTGAGGTATCCAACCGGGAGATAAAGAGAATCCTTGAAAAAACCGTGTCAAGTTCAAAAAAGGATTGGTCACAAAAATTGGATGAGGCTTTGTGGGCATATCGCACTGCTTACAAAGCTCCAATTGGTCTAACTCCGTTTCAATTGGTTTATGGTAAAACTTGCCATTTACCGGTTGAATTGGAGCACAAGGCCTTGTGGGCCTTAAAAATGCTGAATTTTGACAAGGACTTGGCCGGGACTAAAAGAAAAGTGCAACTTCTTGAGTTGGAAGAAATGTGTAATGCCGCATACCACTCAAGCTGGTTGTATAAAGAAAAAGTGAAAAAGTACCACGACAAGAAGCTCCGGAAAAAGGACTTCAAGGCCAGACAATTGGTATTGTTGTTTAACTCTCGGTTAAGACTCTTCCCGGGAAAGTTAAAGTCCAAGTGGTCCGGTCCGTTTCGTGTGAAGTAAGTAAAGGAGTTTGGAGCGGTGGTTATCGAAGACCTGGAAAAGAAGGATTCTTGGACCATAAACGGTCAGCGCCTGAAAATTTACCTTCTAGGGAATTTCGATCGAGCTTCCAGTACTGTTCTCCTTGATGTTCTTAATTGAGCATCTTGGACCGTCGAGCTTAGCCGATGTTAAACAAGCGCTCATTGGGAGGCACCCCAACACTGTAAACTTTTATCGTTTTTACTAGTGAATTTGTTGTTTAGACATGGTTTGTGAAAATTTGATGTTGTATGATGTTTTGGGTGATGTTTTGAACGTGTGGATGATGTCTTTTTGCTGCTGGGAGAATTTTTGATTTTGCTCTGCGCGCTCAGCGCGCTCTTGAAAAAAAAAGAACCTATACTTCCAGAGACTAGCGCGCTCAGCGCCCTATTTGCCCGCTCAGCGCGGGTTGCGATTTTTGAAAAAAAAAATATTTGAATTTCTGGGCCCACCATGATGTACCCGGCCCAGGTTAAATGTTAAAAGGGCTAGGGTTTTAAAACCTTGCCTCTTTTCCTCATTTCCCTCATTTTTCCTCCATTTTCTCTCCTTCAAAATTTTCCAAATTTCCTTGGATTTTCTCTCCTCTACATCATCTCCCTTTCATTTTCTACTCACCATCATCATCATCAAGCATTGTAAGTTTTTGTTTTAGCAATATTTTCATTTTTCAATTAGAAACCCATTTTTGGGACATTGTTAGTAATTGTTGGATGTTCATGTTCTTCTTTTTTCCTTTGCCTCTGTAATGACGAATTTTTATGTAATAGTTTACTGAGTATGTTTGCATGTTATTAATAGTTAGAATTGTGGAAATTAGGGTAGGAAATTTTAGACTTAGGGTTTGTAGAAAGGTTAAATTGCTTTGATTTTGGATGTTTAGTTCTCTGTAACAGGCTGTGTAGTGAAATTAGGGGTTGTGCCTATCTGTTTAAGCCATCTGTGCAGAGGGGATTTTTCTGCATTTCGCAAAGCCCGCTCAGCGTGCTCCTGCGCGCTCAGCGCGCTTTGAGATTTGCAGAAACATTCCCCCTTTTCCCAACTCTGTTTTGCTATATTGTCATTGTTCTTATTACTGTTTACATAATTTAGGAATTTTAGTTTGCTTTTGTCACTAACTTGTGGTACTATTTTGTTTGTACGTTGTTTTTCTTTTGTATTTTTCAGATGTCAGGAAGGAAGAAGCAACGTGTTGGTTCGACGTCGAATCCTAACCGAAGAGCTCCCGCTGGCCAATTTGATTCAACGCGTTTTGTGGGCCTCGAGCAACAACAAAGATATGTGGAGCTTGAAAAAAGATCAATATGGCCGGACAGGTTAATCATGATTGATCCTGATGGTCCACACAGGAACATGAGTCATTTTGTGCAGGGTGGGCCATGGGATAAGCTTGGTTCTCCCTTCCCTGAGTACAACATTGATATTGTTAGGGAGTTCTATGCTAATGCATTGCCGGCTGATGGTGTGACGTTCACTTTTCAAACATGGGTTCGGGGGAAGGTAATAAATTTCTCGAGGGAATCCATCAATACCTATCTTGGGGGACCACCTCAGCTGGGGGAAGATGATTTATGTGATTTTTCACGGACGTTGGCTCGGCGGAACTGGAATGCCGACCAACTTAGGGAGTCTTTGTGCAGAGAGGGGGGCACTTACGTTTAAAGTGCTGCTGGTGTGCCGGTAAAGTTTGCTAGGAGGGTGTTGGATTCTGTCACTCAGCTTGTCATGTCGGTTGTTCTATACAACCTTCGACCGAGAAGCCACACCTCATCTATTCCCATGGAGACCGCGGCTCTAATTTTCTATTTGTGTGCTGCGGGACATACTGTGGACTTTGGGCGGATTATTTCAAATGAATTGAAGAGAACTGCCACCAGTGGTACACCACTTGGAGACCGTGTGGCTTGCGCTCTCATTTATCCAGGTTTGATTATGGCTTTATGCCATGAGGCGCAAGTTGCATTGCCTTCCCACCTAAATGTGAAGCTCCAGATTGTTGATGATAACTATGTCACTCGTCATTGTATGGGGGTGATTGATTTTGAGCAGGCTGTCCCTGTAGCTGCTGCTGCTCCTGCTCGTGGCCGTGGGCGCGGACGCGGGCACGCTTTTGATCCAAGTGCTGAGGCCAACTGGGCCATGCACGAGGCTCATCAGCGAGCTTTATTATTTATGCATGACTCTATGATGCAATTGCAGCTGCAGATTCGGGAGCCACATGTGGACCATCGGCTGAGGACTCGCGAGGAACTCATTGCTTATGCTCGTTGGCCTGAGGGCAGGCCTGGTTTTCCGGAGGGGGCAGGCGGCCGTGATGACGATGGCGGTGATGATGGTGTGGATAGCTCTAGTTCTGACTGACGTTGGGGTTTGACTAGCCTTTTATGTTATTTTGTTTTGTTTTTATTATTTTACTTGGTATAACTATTATGGTTGGAATTTTGTAGTCTCCATCCGGGCGGATGTGAGTTTGAATTTGGTGTTAAAAATTTTTTGGTTGATTTAATGAATTTAACATCCGGGTGGATGTTGTTTTATGTTTATATGGTTAGTTTGGATAGAAATTTTTGTTGTTTGCCAACTTTATTTTTTTTAAAGGTAATGGATGGTTGAAGCAAGTGTGTTTCTTTGAACTTTAAGTGTGCACTTCACCTTTCATTGATGGTGATGATATAAGTCTAAGTTGGTGCACACAAAGGTACTCTGTTTTGTGCTTGGTAGAATGTTAGTATGTTTTTGAACTTTGTGCTTCACATGATTTTCAAGCTCTTCTTCATTTTGAATTTTTGTTCATTTTGGAATCAATTAGGACACAACCACAAATGTGAGTCCCTCCATTGTTCATATATTGAGTGATTTAGTAATTGTTGTTTAGCTCGTATGATTCATGTTTAATCTTTTATTCATGTGCAAACCGTGGAAACATTGAAATGATCTAGGCAATTTTTTATTATGAGAAAAACCACCAATCCATATAATCTTCAATTTTACCTTATGAGAGGTGTGAGCACTTGCTAGCCATGTTGAGCCTTGAATTGGAATGAATCTTGTATCTACCCGTCATATGATCAAAAGAATGCGCGTTATAGTGGGTTGTTGATGCTTAATGAAAATCATTGTGATTCATTCCAGTTCTTTTGTTTTTACACTTAACCCTTTGTTTGAACATACTTTTGAAGAACATTGCCCACTAATTATAGTATGGTTTAAAGTTGGGGAGAGTTGTGCTAGTTTGTTGAAAAGAAAATAGAGTGGTGAATTGGTGCCTCTTGTGAAGAAAGAAAGAAACTTGAAGCACTATTATGTGCTATGCTTTGCACTCCAAAGGGAGTTGTTTGAAAAGAAAATGAAAGAGTGCACCATAAGAAAGGAATAGAAAAGAAAAGAAAGGTTTGATTTGAATTGTTATGAGGTTTGTCTAAGTGGGTTATTGGCATGTTCTTCATTTGTTGATAATATTTGTTAACCACTTTGATTCATTGGCCTTTTTACAAATATCCCTTTCTTGTTTTACCTTGCCTAGTTACAACCTTTAGAAGCCCTTAAGTGATCTTTGTTTCCTCGGTTTTCCTGTTGAATTGGTTTGATGAAAGCATGAATTGTTCTGGATGCTGGTACTTTTGCTATGAGTGTGTTTTGTCCCCTGGATATATTGAGCTAGGCTCATTCGAAAAATTAGGTGATTCTAATTTGAGCATTAGTTGCTTATGAATTGTGCTTGTTAATGATGTTTAGAATTTAGTTCATTTACATATTTTCATTCTTCGTAAGGACGAGCGGTACTTGCGTGCGTGTTTATTTGATTTGAACCATTATGTTTTGTTGGTATTTGTTCCCTGTTTTTCGCTTGCTTCTATTCTAAATTATCTTCGTTTGAGGGCAAACAAAGAGACAAGTTGGGGAGAGTTGTTAGGTGCTAAAAAGTGTTAATATTTAGATTAGTTTTTAGCACCTTTTTGTGAGCTTTATTCGTAAATCCATGCTTTTCCCATTGTTTCCGTTTATAACCGTTTTCTAGTTAATTTCATTATTTATCGTATCTATCTATTTTTTGTGTTTTTATTGCAGATTTTTACATGGAAGGGTGTGGAATGAAGCCTCGAGGATCCCACAAAAACAGTTTGAAGAAATTTGGATTTTTCGAGCATGCTTTGAGCGCGCTCAGCGCGCTCCCAGCGCGAGGATGGAGTGGCTTACAGTAGCTTGCGCGCTCAGCGGGCTAATTAGCGCGCTCAGCGCGGTTTGGCGGTTTAGCATTTAAGTTGTGCGCGCTCCTGCGCTCTCAGCGCGCTTCGCGACACTCAGCCCCCTTATAAAGTGGTTTGATCAGATTTTTTGGGCATTCATCATTACATTCTGAGATCAAAATACATTACACTGTAACATAGCATTTGTGGAAGATAAAAAGCATCATTTTGTCGATAAAATCGTCGTTGATGCTCGTTTCTCTTCTACCGATTCTTGTTGATCAAGCTACCATGAATATGTGTAGCTAATTTCTCTTTTGTGTCAAGGTTAGATGTAAGTAAACCTTTACTTTGTATGTATATGTATTGATCCTATCTAGTGAACTCTTGGATGATGAATGTATGATGATAAACCTTGATTTTATGTTTATTCTTTGTGTTGGTTCATGATTGAGAAATATGCTCCAACTCTTTACCTAGGTTTGTCATCCATCAATATACATTGGCTAGAGATAGCAATGTGTGTGATGTTCACCATATATTGAACTTTAATGTTGTCATTTTGATAGTTTGTGTGAGAAATCAACAAAGGATCAAAATGGCAAAACTCACAATGTGTGTTAGAGATAAACATATTGGGAGGATATGTGATTGTATTTATCATTTAACCGAGTTCATTAGCTTTATCGATTATACACGTGCAAAGAGGTTTGTCGAACCCTAACCTTGACATGTTTTTATAAACCGTTAAAACAATCCTTTACCGCTTTTAATTAACTTTGAATGAAACCGTTGCGAAATCAATCTAAAACCCCTTGTTACTTTAAAGTTTGAAACGTTACGACTGTCGAACGGCGGTAATATCACGAACAATCTCTGTGGAACGATAACACTAAACCCGAACTCTATTTGTATTTCAACAGTAGGCTTGACACCAGACCAACAGTCTTCTGGTGTGATTCCTTTAAGCTTCTTCGTCGGACATCTATTCAAAATATATGTTGCTGTCGAAACCGCTTCTCCCCATAATTCTTTGGGTAGATGCTTTCCATTCAACATACTTCTCACCATGTTCATGATGGTTCTGTTCTTTTGTTCTACAACTCCATTTTGCTGTGGAGTATAGGGTGGCACCACCTCATGCACAATCCCTTCTTTTTCACATAATGCATCGAACTCTTTCGACACATACTCTCCACCACCATCAGTCCTCAGAATTTTCAGCTTTCGACCACTCTGTCTTTCGACCATAGATTTGAATCTCGAAAATACCTCGATCACATCACTTTTCTTCTTGATGAGGTAAGTCCATAACTTTCAACTGTAATCATCTATGAACGTGACAAAGTACCTGTTTCCACCAATCGAATCCACCTGGATTGGACCACATACATCAAAGTACATGACTTCCAAAATTGTCTTCCACTTCCTTCCTGCATCCTTGCTGAAGCTATTCTTGTGTTGTTTCGACTGAACATGCTCTTCACAGACTTCACTTGGAATGTCGATTTCTGGTAATCCTGAAACCATATTTCTTCTCTTTAGCTCTCTGATGTCATTGAAGTTTAGATGGCCTAGTCGAAAATGCCATAACCAATCATCTCTGCTGGCTACAGTTGCTAGACACATGTGCTTCATCACCTTGAGTTCAATCTTGAAGGTCCTATTCTGAGACATTGGAGCCTTCAAGATCAACCTACCACCTGCGTCGAGAACTCTCATCATCTTGTCTTCGACAACTACCTTGTAGTTCTTTTTGACAAGTTGCCCTATACTGAGGAAATTACTCTTCATGCCTGGTATGTACAACACCTTGAAAATTCTTGACCTCTTACCATCTTTCCTCATAATCAGAACATCACCAACACCTTCAGCTGCTAGAGTGTTGTCATTTGCAAACTTCACAGTGTTCTTCGACGAGGGCTTCATATTGACAAACCAATCTTTCCTTCCAGCCATGTGTGATGAGCATCCTGAGTCCAAGTACCACTGATCTTGGAATCTTTCTTCATCTCTTGTTGTGACCATCAGCAACGTCTCTTCTTCTTCATGTTTCGCCAGCTTTGCATCAGTTTCTTGATTTTTCTTCTTTTTTGGACAGTCACTAACATAGTGGCCATACTTCTGACAATTGAAACATTGAATGTGACTTTTGTCCGGCTTTCAACCACCACCTTTTCCTCTACCTGCAGCACCACCTCTTTGGTTGCCTTAGTTCCAGGGTTTTTTCTGATTGTTGTAGCCTCCTCTACCTTTGTTACCATTCACACTTCCTTTGCCTTTCCTTTCCTTTTTTGACTGCGCCTGCAAAGCCATACCGCTCTTCGACTTTCCTGCAGCTCTTTCATCCATCCTTTGTTCATGAGACTCAAGCGTTCCTTGAAGCTTTTCCTTCGTCAATACTGACAAGTCTTTCGACTCTTCTATGGCTACTACCACGTGGTCAAACTTTGGAGCCAATGACCTCAAGATCTTTGCAACAACTGATCTTGATGTCAACACCTCTCCACATACCTTGATTTGATTCACCAGCTTTGTAACTTTGGTGAAGAAATCTGTTATACTTTCGTTGTCTTCCATCTGAAGCAACTCATAGGTTCTCTTGTGAGTTTGTAACCTAACCTTTTTCACCTTCTCTGCGCCTCTAAACGACTTTTCAATAATCTCCTATGCTTCCTTCGCTGACTCTACATCGCTAACTTTTTCAAAGTTATCTGGATCAACACACTGATGGATTATAAAGAGAGCTTTATAATCTTTCTTCTTCAACTCTTAGTGTGCGCCCTTTTCTTGATCCGTCGCGTTTTCCGCAAGCGGTGTTACTCCTTCCTTCACAAGATCCCAAAGATCTTGATAATAGAAAACCACATTGATCTGCTTGCTCCAATTCTCATAATTGTCTTTCTTGAGAATCAGAAGACTCGCCGGAAAGTGCCCGTTCGGATAGTTCATCGCCATCACGATTTTCCTTCCTTGAATCGCAATCGGAGCTCTAGATACCAGATGTTGGAATTAACCCACAACCTATGGGAATTCCTCTTTCAATCTTGATCTCAAGATTGTTGACAAACCCACAAACACGCACTGATAATGAAAGAGATTGAGAAAGAACAACAAGAAAGAAACGAAAGAAGAAATATTTGGAGGAGAAAATGAACAAATTCTGCAGAGAACTCTCTGCCCACAACTGTGGAAATTCTGTTATTTCACTTGCTAACTGCAACTGTGAATACAAGCTTTTAATTCTAAGCTTTTTGTTGTTACAAAATACAAGGGTTTCTCCCCATTTATAGATTTAGGTTAGCTTGCACCCCAAGCCAAGGCCTAAAACTATAAAAAGCCCAAAATAGCTAACATTACTGAAATAGGCCTAAGTCGAAATCCTGTGTGAAGGAACCTCCTTCGACACTCCGACACACTATTACAACTCGACTGCTCCTTGTTTCTGTCGAGCTAAACTGCTTTGACAGAAGGAATTACAACTCAACAAATAGTTCAACAACTTATCAAAAGAGTTTCTCTTCACTTAACATCATATGATGTTACATGTTAAGAGACAATAAAAAATATATAAATAGGTGCTAGATATAAGACACAAAAAGGTAGGAAAAAAACAATATCATTCAAGTCAAGTCATAAATTTGTGATTTTAATCAAAGAAATAATGATTTGAATCAAAGGTAGTAAAGTGAAGAGTTTGTTATTTTTTAATTTAAATTATGTGTCTGCATCTGTGATTTGAGTCAAACAAAGTATGATTCAAATCATAATTCCTTTTGAAGAACATTTGAAATTCCATTATTCGAGTCAACTGGCCCATGTTTTGAGTCAACAAGTGTTGTGAAGTGAATCACACAATTTTGTGATTTGAATTAGGTTAGCAGTAGTAAACTCTAAACTTTCAAGAAAATGTTTGATTTGAATCATAACTTGTTTGATTCTATATAGAAATATTTATTCAATTATTTTAACTTGTGATTCAAGCTAAGCTCGATATTTTGAATTATATCAAATTGAAAAAGGCTAAAAAAAATACATTATCGCGGGTCCAAATCAAATAGATTAAATGTAGAGGTGACTCAAGGTACATTTCTAAACAAATGAAGTTATAAAATTACTATCAAATTACAAATTAATTATACATATGCGATAAATCAAATTACAGATACACACAGATCAAATATGGATAAAACATCAAAATTAAACAATAACGTCTATAATACAATTTTAGTATCTCCTTTTTTTATGTTTGGAGAATTTTTGATATTATTGATATTTTATTTGAGCAGTTAAGTTGAAAGTTGTAATTTGTATTCTGGTTCAACACAATTTTGAGTTCATCTGATTATCACACTGAAAGCTCAAATGGTTTGACTAAATTTTGGTAAAACATAATGGTGGAAAAGATGCTCCAACATGAAGATTTATGCCCCAGACCAAAGATGTCAAATAGAATGTCATAGCATGTATATTCGACATCTTGACTACCACAGTAGGCTTGTTTCAAATCTGTTCCAAGATTCAAGGCACGATTGGCAGTGGATCAAGGATCAAAGATATGAAGCCCAACAAAGCAGAAAACTATAAAAGAAGACCAAGACCTAATGCAAAAGAGAGAGAGGACGACATAGACTTAGGAATCCTATTTTGTAAAGTAGGGTTTAGGTTTTGAGAGTCGTAGGTTTCTCTTGTAAGTCTCCCTCTGTATCAATTTGATGCAGTGTGGTAGACATAGATAGTTGTACAGATTCAGAAGCCCGTAGGCAATGAATCGTGTAGTGTTCTTGGATGAAGCTTTGAAGCAAATCAAAGTTAACTTGTTAGTCAAGGTTTCTTGACTGAACTTTGTATTGGAAGAGGTGTCTTTCAATAGGGTAGATACAGTTATGAGGTATTAATTGTTAGATAATCATAGGTTTTAATTTAGGGAGTGAGATGAGTTTCTCTTATCAATTAGATGTGACTTCTAATGATAAAGACTTCATTGGGTAGTGATAGGTTAGTGTGGGTGCTTTCTGTAAACCTGAGGTTGTTTACATAAAACTATACTACTGATAGTGATTTCTTCTTCTTGGATTGGTATCCCCCAGATGCAGGTGAGTTGCACCGAACTGGGTCATCATATTCTGTGTTATTTATCATTCTTCTATTTTCAGTTAAGTCTTGATTAACATGTTGGATCAGATATTGTGACATCTGTGTTATTGCAGTTCTGATATTCAAGGTATCAATCTGTTGTTGTTCCTCTGCGTTTAAATGTTTATGCAGAACAATGTCGTGACATGTGTTAGGACATCTGATGTCTGTATTGCCAGAATTTCAATTGGTATCAGAGCAAGCATCCTGTCTGTTTTTGGATGAGATCTTTGGGAGATACTTTCTGGCGTTTAAACAAGGATGAGTTTTGAAGATCAGATCAATCAACTCAGACATACTCAAGGGTATTAATGGATGGGATGGATGTTCTAGATCGAAGGTAACAACCCGGTGGTTGTTCATGTTGCTGAGGAAGGTTCTACAACAACTACAGGAGAAGTGGCTAGTTCTCTTGTTGGGGTGTCTTATAGGATGTTTTGACATCTTATTAGGGCAAGCAGAATTTGTTCCTTGTTGGTTCCGATGCATGTGTTTCTGATGGAAGAGCTCTAGAATTATGGGATTCAGGAGTTGTTGCTGAAGACAGATGGTGGAAGATCTCAATCGTCGGCCTCTATATTTGAAGATATCTGCATCTTTTTATTCCAAAGTCGAGAGCGATGGAATGAAGGGAGTTGTTGGAATATGTCTGTTATGGTGACTTGGTACTTGGAAGCTTAGTTCCATGGTACAGTGTGAATTCAGTTGAAGAGGAGAGGAGTTGAGTTTAAGTTTATTAAGTTCTTGCTCTGGGAGTTTGATAAATTATTGATCGGCTAGGTTGTCAAAGATACTTGAGAATTCTCTCAAGTCCACTCATAAAGGCGTCTCAGTCGTGCATCTGGAGTCTTCTAGTTATTCTTCTGACTAGAAGGTGTTTCTATGAAACACAACCTGAAGAAATTGGAGGTGATTTGTTTTCACCATCAAAAACAGCAAGGAATGATTCATCTCTCTTAACCCTAAGGGTGGATCCAATCTGATTGGAGTTCTCAGAATTATTGAGGTAAATAAGATTCGTTCAGAGAGAATCTTAGTTACTTGAGTCAAGGGTGGTAGCCTTGGTATCTCAACACTGTGTGTCAAAGAAGATACTTGCAAAAGATTGAATACTTGATAAGTGTTCATGAAGTGATTCGGTGAAGCTTAGCTATAACAGTGAAGAAGGGTTATTGGACAAGGATTTAAGATCAATTGCTATTTGTGGAATCCACAAGTACTTAATTGATTATCCTTGAAAGTCAAGATTGCTGATGTTCAACAAGATGTTGGAACATCTCATCATTAGAGTTCGTACAGAATCATGGGAGGGGTACTGCATACGCTTTAGCATCTATTTTGGTATTGGGTGTTGACCTATGAATTGGCTTTAGTATGGTGTGACAGAAGCATGTGATCTCTGGAGAGTTTCCTAGCAAGAACCTGGTCTGGACTTTGATGCTGTTGAAGATGAAGACATCATAATCTTGATGGTTACTTCTTGGATCACTTTATTTCTGATCTAGGAGGAATGAAGTGCTAGTGATGGCACATCTTGGATCAGTTTATTTCTGATCTGGGTACTGAGGAGCAGGTGATCTTGCTCAGTTTAAAGGTCAAGGTTAAGTGGCAGTTATCTCTGACTTTCTACAGATTGCTCTACTAAGGAAAGTGGCATTCTTTGGTATGGCTATGGTGTAGTCTATGACTACTTATCTTCTGAAGATTCAGACGTGGCAGGTGTGAAGTCTTTGGAGTTTCAAAATAGGATAGAGGTTGTCTACTCAAACTTGGTTGTCGAATCAAGTCTATGAGAGCATGAAACTCTAGTTCTATTAAAGGGAGGAGGTTCTTCTAAGTGGCAGAAGGAGGAGTTAAATTCAACAGTTGGATGTTGTATCAGAATGTTCTGACATCTAGCTTAACATCAGGATCTCAGCTGATGATGTGGTACATCATCTTAAGATAAGGTGATCTACAGGGGAATGGAAGTTATGGATGCTTCAAAAAGGTCTATCTCATTGCAGGTTGCGGGAGTTGTGGTTTGAGAAGATGTTACATGACTAGAGGCTTGGTGGATCCAAGATGTCTTGCTATGGAGCAAGTAGTTCATGTGACTTGAATATCATATTTCATTGATGGATCAGTGTATCTTGTGAGAGTTC
Organism: Lathyrus tuberosus; assembly: GCA_022829125.1. Lineage (NCBI taxonomy): Eukaryota > Viridiplantae > Streptophyta > Magnoliopsida > Fabales > Fabaceae > Lathyrus > Lathyrus tuberosus. The sequence goes on along the minus strand of JALAZF010000039.1, from coordinate 12,359,514 downwards.
TAAAGAAAAGTGAGATCAATCAAAATGTTGGATTTGGTTGGTTTCATATTGTGCATTTAAGCAGGATGCTTGAAACTGATTGCTCTTGTACAGAAGGGTAGTTGGTTGAAAAAGCAAGGAGGTTCTGGTTCTCTTGGAGCTTGTGGTAGAAGTTCCAGGTTGAGGAAGGAATCATACCTTCTTTTGGTGGATGAGAGTTTATTTCTCTATGGGTTTCTGAAGTTCTCTTTGTTTAAGCTGGTAGCGCAGTGTTGAGTGAAGATCTTTCGTTGGATTACTATGTAGATAGTAAGTCCAGTGGTGGAGCATATCAAGAACTATGGTGTATGGTGTATGTGATGTGTGAAGGATGTCCTAACTAATGTTATAACATTATCCGGGTTGGTTATCCTTGGAGTAGGATACTAAGTTCTGAGTGTGGAACTTGACACTCACATCTTGTCTAAGAAGCATTTATCTTATCATACGAGAGAATGAAAGGTAAAGGATTGTCTTGGAAGTTTGATGTGATTGGGACATGCTAGAAGCAAATCAGTTGGTGCTTATGGAGCAATTGGGCTGAAGATTTATGTAGCATGTGTTTGAAGTTCTTCAAGTGCGAAGAATATCTGGGTGAGCTAGCAAACTAAGGGGCCCTGCGCGTCTCTTTGAGGAATTTGAAGCATTCTGATTCAATTGGGTTATATCTCAGGAAACAAGGAGATCTATACATGAGAATTCAAGAGGAGTTCGTGTGGTGTATGGATGGTTTCTGGACGAGAGGGATCAATGGAGCTTTGATCTCAATCCAAGAGTTTGTTGGTTATGGTACACGGATGCGTTCTGGGTCTCCACACACTATATGATCATGAGGTTGTCATAGGATATTATGTAGTGGCTTTGGGTGGTTCTTGATGAAGAAGCATCTTTTGAGAAAGATAGGGGGAGAACTTCTATTTGATTTATGACTGATGTGGTACATGGTTTGCTTGAGGGTCAAGCAGTAGGTGAATGTGTTCAGCAAGTGTGTTGAACTGAGGGTGCGCTCTTAAAGACGTGAAGATGCATCTTATGTTTTCCATTCATTTAGGGTGTTCTTCTGGCAAAGGAGCACTGGTTGTCTACGACAGGGGGAGTTAGATCTCTGTTTCAGATATATAGCTGCAATGGTGCAAGCTGGCTACCAAGATTGTTTGTGGTTTCAAACAGTTTATGATAGATTGCCTCAGATGAGGTTGATGTGTCAGACGAGATGTCGTGACATTGCCCTACTGATATGAGTTCTGGGTGAACTTATCAGGATGTTCTGATTCTTTCATTGGGTGTCAATGGATTGAATTTGAAGTAGTACAAGTATCTTGGGAATTTCTGTTGATGGAAAGGTCTATGGAAGAATTCTGTAGTAAACAGGTTTGCTAATTCTGGATTAAGGAAGTGATTCAGATTAAACAGAAGATGGGTGTAATTATAGTCCTGCCTGCGGGGACCATAAATCTGAAAATATCCGGTTAGGTATCAGGACACTGTTCAGAAGTGGTTTCAAGGACAAGTCAGAAAAGATGGAATCTTTCGAAACTAACTGCACTCCTTGACTAGTCTTTTGTTTGGATTTGCTATACCTGCATAACCTCTGAATATTTAAGGAAGATCGAGCTGGAACATCTTTCTTAGGTTGAAATCAAATAAGTTTTGTTCGGGTGTGGGTAAGCATTATTTGGGTTTGGGCCTGCATGGGTCACTTTTGCCATCTTTTGGCTAAAAAGGGGGAGAATGACTCTGCTGTTGCTATGGACTGCCTATGTACTTTTGAGCTTCTGATCTGCAAAATTGTCTCAAAGGATGTTCTAACGTTAGTTCTAATATCCTAAAATTGTGTTTTGTGATCAAAGTTAAGAAGCAAGGGTGTACTTTGTGTCACCATGGAATGAAGAGGTTATCTTCTTTCTCCTTCCACTGCCTGCACCATCAAGCTGAAGAATGCTTTAGCCAAAATTTGTCAAAAGGGGGAGATTGAAAGCTCAAATGGTTTGACTAAATTTTGGTAAAACATAATGGTGGAAAAGATGCTCCAACATGAAGATTTATGCCCCAGACCAAAGATGTCGAATAGAATGTCACAGCATGTAGATTTGACATCTTGACTACCACAACAGGCTTATTTCAAATCTGTTCCAAGATTCAAGGCGCGATTGGCAATGGATCAAGGATCAAATATATGAAGCCCAAAAAAGCACAAGACTATAAAAGAAGACCAAGACCTAATGCAAAAGAGAGAGAGAGGACGACATAGACTTAGGAATCCTATTTTGTAAAGTAGGGTTTAGGTTTTGAGAGTCATAGTTTTCTCTTGTAAGTCTCCCTCTGTATCAATTTGATGCAGTGTGGTAGACATAGATACTTGTACAGATTTAGAAGCCCGTAGGCAATGAATCGTGTAGTGTTCTTGGATGAAGCTTTGAAGCAAATCTAAGTTAACTTGTTAGTCAAGGTTGCTCGACTGAACTTTGTATTGGAAGGGGTGTCTTTCAATAGGGTAGATACAATTATGAGGTATTAACTGTTAGATAATCACAGGTTGTGATTTAAGGAGTGAGATGGGTTTCTCTTATCAATTAGATGTGACTTCTAATGATAAAGACTTCATTGGGTAGTGATAGTTTAGCATGGGTGTTTTCTGTAAACCTGAGGTTGTTTGCATAAAACTATACTACTGATAGTGATTTCTTCTTCCTGGATTGGTATCCCCCAGATGTAGGTGAGTTGCACCGAACTAGGTCATCATATTCTGTGTTGTTTATCATTCTACTATTTTCAGTTCAGTCTTGATTAACATGTTGGATCAGATGTCGTGACATCTGTGTTGTTGCAGTTTTGATATTCAAGGTATCAGTCTGTGTTGTTCCTCTGCGTTTAAATGTTTATGCAGAACAATGTCGTGACATGTGTTAGGACATCTGCAGTCTGCATTGCCAAAATTTCACACACAACAAATGATACAACATGTGAAACTTGATTGATGCTTGAGCTCTCAAGCTCACCATGCATTAAACACTTAATGTGTGTAAATATAAGGATAATTTGTAGTGGCTGTTATTATACCGATTGGAAGAGTGAATAAAATGGAAATACCACGAGCTAGCAATACGCCCCACCAAGGCAACTGAAGTGATTCGTTGTAGTACTCACAAATAGAAATAATAAGAGCTATGTTCACCACTAGAATTATGTGAAACCACCACATGGGGTCTAACTTGTACTTCCTCATAAGTCTTGAGTGTATGTCAATTTTTCTACCGGCACTAAAAGCACTTTTACTTTGCACCCATATTTTCCTGCACATCGCATATCATATAAATGTTAATGAAGTTATAACTTTTCGTGGAGTTGATACTATAAAAGGAGCATTGGGTAAAGAAGGGAAAATTTAAAAAATAAACATTCAAAATCAGTTTGATTTGATGTTTGTATTTGAAATCTCTATAGTAATATGAAATCTTGTTTCCTAGTCTTAAGTTTCTTAAACAATGTTTTAGCAACTTAATATACCATATTAGTGATAATCCTAAGGTCATACAAGACATTGAAATATCTTTCAAACTTGATGATTTTCTCATAATGCATGCTTGAATTGTTGGAGTTGGGATCCATTATCTACAAAGAATAAGCATGAATTGTTGGATTTGATAACCTATCATAAGAATGTCTCAAAATATGATTAAATTGTTTGGTCCCCCTATTGTTAAAGTCGAGGGTCGTATAAGAGCAAACTCTTATTGGATGAGGACATATATTAAGCTTTATTTATTTCTCTTTTTCGCCATGATCTCATATGATGTCCAAGTTATTTTTATAAAAGGATATACATCTTTACTTGTAAAAAAGATCAAAGAGGGCAACAATCGGGTGAAACCAAGCTGCCTCAATATTGGTTAATGTTTATAAGGAAATAAACTAGTTTCTCACCTAGTTAAACTCGATCATTCAATCAATAAAAAAACATCAAGATATTTATATACTCTATATGAATATTAAGACCTTAAATTAAACAATATTTTTTAACCAATTTGGTCCCATACTCTGATTAACAAACTTTGTAAAAGCAGGAATATGTTGTTTTGATGATAAAAACTAGATAGAATATTTCTCAAAAAAGGATTTAGGTTCATATGAAGCGTTAGTTTCAGTTAAACATGAAATTCTGGCATAGCAGATAGCAGATGTCCTAACACATGTCACGACATTGTTCTCTGCATAACTTTAAAATAAGGGCAGAACAAACAGCTGATACTTTGAATATCAGCAACAGAGTCAAGACAGATGTTTCAACATCTGTTACAACATGTTAGTTAATATTGAACTGTAAATTACAGAATGATAAATAACATACAATATGATGACCCAGTTCGGTGCAAATCACTTACATCTGGGGGCTACCAAGACAGGAAGAAGAATCCACTATCAGTAGTATAGTTTTATGTAAACAACCTCTGGTTTACAGTAAATAACCTCTGGTTTACCTATCACTACCCAATGAAAACTTTATCATTAGAAGTCACATCTAAATGATAAGAAAAACCCATCTCACTCCCTAAATCACAACCTGTGATATCTAACAGTTATAGTCATAATAAATGTATCATCCTACTTGAAAGACACCTCTTTCAATGCAAAGTTCAGCCAAGCATTCTTGACTAACAATCCTACTTGGATTCTATTGGATTTTCTTCAAAGCTTCATCCAAGAACAATATACAATTCATTACCTCAAGGCTTCTGAATCTGTATAAACATCTATGTCTACCACAATGTATCCAACTGATACAAAGGGAGACTTACAACACAAGAAAGCCTACGACTCTCAAAACCCTAAACCCTTATTTCCCTTTACAAAAGTGTTACAAGAGATTAGTTTTTCTGCCCTAGGTCTAGGTCTTCCTTTTATAACCATAAAGAAGACTGGATTTGGGCTTCAAAAACGTAGCAATTTTGTTCCTCAGAACCTGCAAAATATTCTCCTCAAGAATAATTTCTTCAATCCTAAGTTTCCTAAAATGTTTCCACACTTTAGAAAACGGCACATCTTCAAATTCCAAGAGAATCTTTGATTTCTTAATCTGAACGCGGCCTAGGATACACAAATAATCTTCTGCAATCTAAATTTAAATTAACAGATTCAAAGCAGATTTAAAATTTGTAACAGACAAAGATGTCGAATAACCCTGTTAGGATATCTTGTCAAAACATCTTGTTCTTCAAGTTCTGCTACATGTTAGGACATCTTGTCCAACATGTTTCTGTCAGGTTTGTTTACTAAAATTAATGTCAATCAAAAACTAAGGAGCCTTCAATCTCCCCCTTTGGCAGATTTTGGCTAAAACAAACCAAATAACCCTTGCATGCAAACACACAATAGTTAGAGGAAAAAACCAGTCAGCAGCGGAAACAACACAAAGCTAGCATCCTCCTCCTCTACTTAGAACTTCCTCCTCTACTTAGAACTTCTTATGCTGCAGCAAGAGATTAAAAAAATCTCTCCCCCTTAACAACAACCAGCAACCAATGATTACTTAAGTTAGTACTACTCCCCCTTTTTAGCCATAATATGACAAAGGTAGATTACTAACTAAGCAACCACACAGAAGCAAATATGTGAAGTACAAGAAAGCACAATTCTATGACCAAGGCCCATAGTATTGCCCCAATAGTCACAGACATACAAGATTTGAAGAATAATCATGACCCTCTGCACTCAACTCTAAACAAACTCCTTTCATTCAGAATTAGTAAACTTGATCATGATATCTTCAATATATCAACAGAAAACTTCTGTTGATCTTAACTTCCAATCTGTAGAGAAAAATAAATTCTCCCAAATAAAAATAATGATTTTTAGGACACTCCCAAGAAGCTTGTACAAATCTAATTCAATCCATTGGTACCCCAACGATAGAACCAAGTCTAAACTTTCAAGTACCCCAACGACATCTTGTCTAACATTCCACCCTCATAGAGACATACAATCACAAACTGCTTGAAACCCAAACAATCTTGATAAAGAGCTGCACTACTGTAGCAACAGATTCTAGACAGAAGTTTAACTCCCCCTGTCATAGATAACCAGTGCTCATTTGTTAAGAAGAGCACCTTAAAAGTGAATGGAAACACAAGACTCATCTTCATGTTTTCAAGAGTACCCTCTTTGTTCAACACACCTGCTGAACACAATCACATACTGTAGAACCAGTCCTGGTTTATACAGACTCAAATATCTTTGCTCCTTGAGAATACCACAAAGCACCCACAACAAATTCATATCTGATAAGCAGTCTTCTTGGATTGAGATCAAAATCACCATTGATCACTCTCCCTCTGAACACATCCATACTCTGTATAAATCCACCGTGAATTTTACAGCCATAAATAACCTTGTTCTTTGAGAATAAATCCAATTGAACCCGGAGTGCTCACATTCCCCAAAAGAGATATACACAATCTCTTAGCCAAGATGTCATCCACACTTGAAAGACATCAAACACATGCTCCATAAATTCTCAGCTTGCTTGCTTCACAAGTTCCAAACTGATCCACTCCTTTCTATAGATACTTGCAGCAGATGATACCACCTCTCCACAAGCATTCTGGCCTCAGCATGAGTCAGAGAACTGGATATACACACCATAATCCAAGACAGTCTTCACCTCATCATTCTTCCGTATGATAAGATAGAACACTTATGATTCAAATGGTGAATATCAAAATCTACACTCAGAGCTTCAAGTCCCCTTCCAAGGATAGCAAGAAACCAGATGTTGTTCTAACATCAGTTAAAATATCCTACACATATCACAGAACCCAGTCACTTTGGTTCTTGATACAAGACTTACTATTTATATAGTAATCCAACTGAAGATCCCTAAAGAACACAGCTCCACCATCTTGATCACCAAGAATCCCAAACATCCGTGGAGAGAGAAATAACCTCTCATACTTTCACTATAGCAATAATCCTTAAGTACCTTAAGAGAAGATTCCTTCAGCAACCATCAATTCAAGGACAGAACTAGCTTCTCCTTTGTCCTTCTATCTACTACCTTTATCCACAAAGGTAGTTTGATTCAAGCACACTTCTTGAATCCAAGCTTGAGCACAACAAAAGTCTATGGTTCTTTGAATCAATAAGGTTGGATCTTCCAGAACACATTCCTCTTACCCAAGACAGGGCATCTCAGATACACCATGACTAGGAAATGTAGCATCTACTAACTCTGGCAATTCCCATAAACTGCATGAGATAGTCTCATGAAGTATCCATACCAATCACACCTGAGAAGATCAATTTCTCTCAAGATGATGTACCTCTACTATAACCAGATCCCACTGAGAGAACACTCTGATGATAACCCTGATGTCAGAACATGTGACATCAATGTCATGACTTCCATCTGATGGGCTCAAGTTTGTCTGAAACATTCTTGATCAACTTCCCCTCAGACATACCATCTTCAGAAACTTCTCCACTTCTATAGAACAAGAGTACCATGCTCTAATAAACTTTATTAAGATATTAAGTTTGAGTAGACAACCTATATCCTGTTTATGAACCATACCCAAACTGTTCAAGGACACATACCTTGATGAACAACTGCTTCAGGAACACATCTTCAAAAGAATCAAACATGCCAAAGTCTGATTCTTTAGAAAAGGGTAATCAAAACCATACCACACAATAGCTATACCAAAAGAAATCCAACTTTCCTTAAGTAGAGAATTCTTTAAGGAGTCAGAGATAATATCATGTACACTTATCCAGAACCTCCATGTTGAAATGGATCACATTCTCTCAGCAGCTGCACTCCAATTCACCTATATTAGAAATAAACTGACCCAAGTAATATTCATCAAGATTAAGATGTCTTCATCTTCACTTCCATCAGCACCATATTCTAGATAAGTTTCTTCCCAAGAAACTTCTTAGTCAGATTATGTTCCTCTGCAGATCCAACCAGAAGAAGGTTCCCAACACTTTATGTCAACACATAAAAGTTTGGTTCCCAGAGCATAAGCTACTCCCCTCCCTTGTCCTAGTGATTCACTCCTTGAATCAACAAGATTCTGCATAATCTCAGCTAATGGAATTTTTCAAAGGACTAGATACTTGAACATTGATGATGCAACAACTGATGAGACACCTAGGCTTCATCTTCCTTGATCATCAACTAAGGATAATTCATTAAATACTTGTGAATATCACAAATAGCAATGAATCTTAAATCCTTATTCAGAAGGCCATACATCCACGAGATATCAACACTTTTAGAATACCAATCAAGTATTCTTTAGTGTATGTACTGTCATACCCCAAATTTTGACCACCAAGATTTCCCATCATTGTGCAAACATCACCACAATATGGATGTACCTTCATGCCTCATCAATCTCCTTAAATATGGTTGATCATTCACCACAATCAAGAATTAGGGTTTTGAGCCTCCCAGGACACTTAGACAAAGGATTAATCATGGAATGACATGATATTCAACTTGTCTAACCTCTCAAACACCCATCAGGGATCAAGAGGACTCCCACATAAAGAAGCAAGCACAAAGTTTGAACATTCCAAGTGGATCAAGCTTCAAGATCGACAGTGTCACCAAATTAGGGTTTTGGTCGACCAAGGCCTCCTGATGGAAATTTTCCTCTAGACACGAGCCAATGCTTCAAAGTACAACCCAAGATACTCCAAGGGACCTCATGGACCTAATCATCAAGTCAATTTAGCCTCAGGGGAAGCATACAACAAAAATAAGGAATTAGGGTTTCTTGACCTAATTCACCCCTAAGTTGACTTTTGGAGCAAAGTATGAGCCAAGACCTCAAGACATGATTTGAGGGACTCAAATACACCACACTGATCCATTTGCACAATGGATTGATCCAAGAAGCTTGATTCACAAGTTTCAATTTCATCTGGACCACAATTAGGGTTTTGAAGGAAAAGTCAACTGTACCTTTGACTTTTGACCAAGACATGCTCCCAAACCTTGGGACATGATTCAATACACCCTATAACACCTACGGAACCCATCCATTAGGTTTGAATTAGGTCAAGGACTTGATTTCACAAAGGATCACACAGTTGGGATTTTATCTGACAAAAAGTCAATTGTGCACAAAATCAAGTTTGAGTTTTTGGAATTTTTCACAAATATGGTTACCCTAAGCCAAAAACAATGTTAACGTATGGTATTGATCATCATTCATTAAGAAAAATCAAGAAAAGTGAGGTTTCTTGCAAAAGGGGCAACCATGAGAAACCAAAAAATTTCCAAGTTATGGAACAAAAATGGTTTTGTACCAACTTTGCAAGATCATAAATCCTAAACCACAAGGCCTTTTTCTCCCATTCAAAGTTCAAATGAAAGTCCATCTGACATACTTCAAATATGTCAACTACAACTCATTCCAAATCTTCATGGATTTTGAGTTATGAATGGAGCAAAATCACAAAAACATGAAAATGACCACTTTTCCAACACTTAGTGAAATTTTCAAGTAAGAATCTGTCTTGGTTTTTCACCAACTTTGAGGTCATTTTTCACTTTGATCTAAGCTGAACCAGGTCCATTTGTGAACATCAAAGTTGAAGTATGTCATGAGAGCTTTCCAAAATGTCCAAGAACTCAATCAAACTCCATTTGAGCTAGGAGTTATGTATCTCCTAAGTTGCCTTGCTGCAACTATTTTCAAGACAGATTTTGATGCAAACTTGCACCCCACGATTCCTTAGACTGATTTTGAACACTTTGATCATTCAAGTTCTGTTCAATCACAACACAAATGAATGAATGATCTGATCTATAACACAAAATGCCAAGAACCTAGCCTTCCATGTGCAAAATCATCATGAAAAGGAATCTTGAAATTCAAATTTGGCATCAAGCATTAAAGTGATTCATTGAGGTGGCATGAATGAGCCACAAAACAATCTAAATGAGTCAAGACATATCCAAATATTAGAGGACCTAAACCTGCAAAGTTTGGCACAAGTCAATGGCTAGACGAGACCCTTGACCAAGGAACCAAAACATTCAATGCAATCTAATCCAAGCTGCCATTCACTATTGATGCCAAAACAAACTTGTTGCACTATAAATAAACCTCAATTCTGATCAATTTGAGTACACCAAAGCACCCAAACTGATGCTTTACTCAAAATCACACTTTCACTCCAAATTTGCCTTCCACTTCAAGTCACTATCGGGTTTTGAAATTGGAAGTGATTATGTCCAAACCAATGATGCAAACACCTCACATACATCATATGTAAGTGATTCAAACACATAAACAACATCTATAACATCAGAAACAAAAAGTAGTACCCCATTTACACAAGCTTTTAGCAGATTTGCAGTTGAGGTGCCACATCAAGTTCCGGCTCATTTCAATCCACTCCAAGCATTCAAACACACTCCTTGGCACCTAAGGAAGTTGTCCAGATCAATAGAACACATCTGTAACATCTCCATCATCTAGCTCGATCACCAGCTGCAAGAAGTAAGCCTGACACCTTCAAACTCTATAATACATGCATCATAAATGTCATTTCAAGTTACCGTCATGATTCTGCATGTATGTAGAGTAATAACCCTCAATCAATTGCCATGAATCAATCGTGTATGGAATTTCATTGTGTTCATGCTGAAACTAGGGTTCTTGAGGTTATCCTTTGATTTCTCACTCCATACTTAATATAAATGCAATTAATCTATATGGTTGTGATCCTTGTTCAAAAACGAAGAAGATTGGTGTTTGAATCGTGCAAAACCATTGAGTAATCAGAGAGAAAAGGGAGAAAACACAAATCACCCATGGCGCAGTCACGAGGAAGAAGAAGGTGACCGTTGGCGCCATAATTCAAATTATTTGAATTTTTGAATTTTTGATATTTTATTTAATTGATTCAAAAATTAATTTCTCTCTGAATTTTTATGTTTTTGAATTGATTCTTTTTTTCAAAATTCATGAAAATGTTAAATTGTTTTATTTTACAAGAAAAATAAATCTATATTATTTATTTAATATATCTTGAATTTTTGTAAATAATTTCATTTTATTGTTTTTTAACATTTTAAAATGAAATTCTCACCTTGATTTTTCAAAACCAATTGGATTTCAAGCTTTCATGGGATTAAACATGGTTTTTAAAAATATTTTTCAAAGCTTACCACTTTTTTTAAAATATATTTGATATTTGATATTTAATTTCCTTTGAAAAAAATATATTTTTGATTAAAATTAGGGTTTCTCTTAATTTTAATTTTTCAAACTTCTTTTCAAAATCACTTTGGGCCTCTTTGTAGAGTGTAAGTCCCATCCTTTTGTAAATAAAATAATTTAGGCCTTAGTTGTTGTATAAGTCCCGATACAATTTTAAAAATCTCGGCGCGATCGCCATTTTCAAATCTTTTTGGGCCTCCCCTTGTGTTGTAAGTCTCATTCTCTTTTCTTTCAAACAACTTTGGGCCTCTAATAGAGTGTAAGATCCAACCCCCATTTGTACATAAAATAATTTGGGCATCAGTCGTTGTATAAGTCCCACTGTGTTTTCTAAAACTGCGGCGCGATCGTCGCCTTTTAAACAAAACTTTCTGGGCCTCTCCTTAAGTTGTAAGCCCCATCTTTTGTACAAAAATAAACTTTGGGCCCTTAATAGAGTGTAAGATCCAACCTCTTTGTAAATACAATACATTAGGCCTCAGTCATAGTATAAGTCCCGATACAATTTTCAGAATAATAGCACGATCGCTGCTTTTCATCTGGGCCTCTCATTGAGTATAAGGCCCAATCTTCTTTTCAAAACAACTTTCCCTTTTGATTTAGATTCAAATTAATAGTTGTTATCAAAACTTTCTTCAATTTCTTGAATAACTAACCATACAGCTGTTACAATGGAAGCTTGCTCGCCTGTAAGTTTTATCAGCTTTCTTTTACATACTTGTTTAGATATATTTGTTTATAATGTTGGAAGCTTGCTCACCTGTAAGTCCTTCTACACTCTTCAACATATTTGTCTATATATTTCATATGTATATACCTGTATATTATCTGCTTAGAGTTTTTCCCGACAATTAGGTCTAGGATTAGATCAAACCAGTGGTTAATCTTTTAACACAGTTAAAACTAGTTCCCCGTAGGAAATTTTAGATACAGTCTTGCCTCCTCTTGGGCTTATACAATATAGAACAGAGAAAGGCATTATACCCGGTGAAACTTTTCTCAAGACTGTCACTATTAGAAAATTGTCAAAGAAATTCATTTCCCCCAGAGAGGATTAATTCCCGGTGAAACCTCTCTTGAATTTCTTCAAACCCTAGAATTGTTCTCTAAAGGATTAATTCTCGGTGAAACCTTTCTTGCACTTTTCTTAGGTTTGGACCCACGGGCATCCTAATAGCATCCCTAGCCTCCTCTTGGGCTTTTTACAAGGACCCTCAGGCTTCTTAAAAGTTCTCATTCCTTCTCTTGGGCTTAGTACAAGGACCCGAGACCTCTTACAGGTATAGGACAGAATTAGTCATCCTTTGTTAGAACAGTCTTCCTAAGAGGCAAAACCTCAGACCAATTAAGGGTTGATCTCATCCCTTATGGCACTTACCTCCTCTTGGGAATCATACAAAGATAAACACTTTCATACCAGTAGACTTGGACAATCTCACCTCCTTTTGGATCCCCAAAAGCCCTTAAGTTTCCCAAAAGAACACAGGAATAACCTTGATCATTCTATAAACACTCAATCTTTCATCCTAAAATTCCCCAACTAGGGTCATCTTACCATCAATACAACACTAGCCAAAATCAGAACCGCAAGGCATCTGATATCTCAACTCTTCTGTAATCCTCAGTAAAAGTTGATTCCCCATTTTGGACCTATCTCTGGTCTCAATAATCCTCAGTAGAAGTTAGCCTCCTCTTAGGCTTTATATAAGAAATTCCCCAATAAGCCTCCTCTTAGGCTTTGTATAATGATCCTTTTTTTTCTCAGCAAAAGATAGCCTCAATCTTGGGCTTTGTACAAGACACCTAAAATATCCTCAGCTGAGTCGGTCAAATTTCCTTTAGCCTCAATCTTGGGCTTTGTACAAGACAGATCATACTCTCCAGTAAAGTCAGTTTCCTTGTAGCCTCAATCTTGGGCTTTGTACAAGACACATACACATATTCCCTAGAGGAGTCAATATCTCTCCTTTAGCCTCAATCTTGGGCTTTGTACAAGACAGATAAAATATTTCCCTGGAAAAGTCAATGTTTAGCCTTCTCTTAGGCTTTGTCCAAGACAGATATAAAAACTCCCTAGTAGAGTCAACCTTTTAGCTTCAACCTTGGGCTTTGATCAAGGCACACATAAAAACCATCATCCCCTCAGAGGAAATAAAAAATCTCTCTGTAGGAAGACATTTCTCTGTACATCACACATCAAAACAGAAAATCAAAGCAAACCTTAATCCCAGATAACTACTATAAGTGGCACACTTGTTGATTCAAATATCTAAGCCATAATCCATCTCTTACCCTGGTAAATCCCCTCTTTCATCTAACAGCTGTAAGTGGCAAGCCTCTGGATTATTTACATCCAAGCCAATGTCCCTCTCTTAGTATGAAAGACTCCTAAGGAAAAATGGCATTGCTCAACACTGAGTTAAAGTTTTCTCCTTCAGGACAAATCCCTTATAAAGGAAATTATGGCATTGCTGGATTCCACATATCCCAGTTAAAGTAATTTCCCTTATAATCAATTTCACAACATTTGTGATGAATAGGTGAGATATCTCCCTTAGAGATGACAAATTCTCTCTCAGTCAAACCCTTTTAGCTTCAATATTGGGATTTAAATAAGACAAAAATACCCTTTAGCTTTAATCTTGGGCTTTGAACAAGACACCAAACATCTTTTTCCTCCCATAGAATAGGAGAAACTACGATTGCTCTGATTTCCCTGTTTCTTTAACGGGAATACGTAGGCATAAGATTGCGAAATCTTAGCGAGCACACATAACCAAAACTTTAGGTCTAGTAACTTACCAAGAACATGGGAAAACCCGAAACCAACAAAAACTCTCTCCCTCTCTCTCTCTCAAACATTCCCAAAGGAGAAACTTTCCCAATCAACAGACAAACACCAGTAAATAGAAAATAGTAGAATTGCTAACGATCTATGGATAACCATATATAGGATGGGTAATTGACAACTCCCCATTGTATAACTTGACCCCGGACCCCCCAATCTCTTAGCATTTTTTAAAGAAAACATTTGCGTGCAAGGTTAGTTTGAGATATGTTCCCTTTCCTTTTTAGCTTCATAGGATAAATAAGAAATCAGAAAGTAGCACCCAATTCCAACCATGGCGATAAGGTGGTCGCGTCACCGACAAAAATGGCACGCTACAAAAAAATGGCGACTCTGCTGGGGAGCCAAACTAGGATTAGAATTCCTAAGAGGTCTAGGTTGTTAGCAATCATACTATATACTATATACTATATATATATATTTACTGTTATTCCTACTTGATATCCGTGTTTATTTTTCTGTCAATGGGATGCGATTGATAAGCATGTGGAAAGTTTGATAGAACCCTAAGATAAGGGGTGGCATAGATGGGTGGACTTATAGGGAGTGAATCCCAAACAAGCGATCCTGGTAGACCACCAAATCAAGCGAGGGCCCGTGTGGATACTTACTTTTGAACGACCAATGGTCGTGAAAGCAGAGTTTTCCCAGTGCGGCACCTGTGACCCTGAAGATTTAGTAAGCATTAACCGTATGACCACTTGGTAGTACGGTGACTATCGGGAATAGTTGATACGCGATACTACACTCAAATGAGATTACCCTAGGATGCTACAGCTCGCTCGGGTGAACTAGCTTGTTGTCGATATCCCTAGGGGGGTCAATGACTTTGGGAACCTTAGAACCCGTTCTACAGGTACAAAAATTGACCAAAATAGTAAAACCTTTGGAGATGGGTAGATCATGACTCCATGCTCGTGACGTTGAACCCTTGAACCCATGTTTTTTCAATGTTTTTGTGTGTTGCATTCATGCATTCATCAAAAAAACTCTTAAACAAAGAATTTTTTTTTCTTTTCTTCAAAATAAACTAAAACAATAATTGCAAATATCAGAGAGATTGCGTTGTGGATTTCGGTAGAAGAAAGACGCACAAGTAAACTTTCAAGGGTCCAAAGCTAGAGGATTTAAGGAGGTTGGCAAGGATGATTACCAACCCCGATGGTTTCAGAGCTAAGCATGGAGGACTGATATTTCTATTAAAGGTCCATATAGTTGAAGGAATCCTATCTACACTAATTCAGTTCTACGATCCGGTTTATGACTGATTCACATTCCCAGATTACCAACTGGCACCAACGTTAGAAGAGTACTCTCATCTGGTTGATTTACCTATCACTGATCAAGCTCCTTTTTCTGGACTGGAAGAAATTCCAAAGGATCAGGTCATTGCAAGAACCATCTCTTTGGACGAGTCAGAAGTTAGGACTCACATAACCACCAAAGGAGGAATCCAGGGTTTACCAGCTAAATTCCTGGTAGAGAAAGCTCTATACTTTGCAAGTATAGGAAACGTAACTGCTTTCGGAGACATCTTTGTCCTACT
The DNA here is from genome assembly GCA_022829125.1 of Lathyrus tuberosus. Taxonomy (NCBI): domain Eukaryota; kingdom Viridiplantae; phylum Streptophyta; class Magnoliopsida; order Fabales; family Fabaceae; genus Lathyrus; species Lathyrus tuberosus. Next base: position 12,343,865 of record JALAZF010000039.1, on the reverse strand, counting down.
CGCATACATTCCTCTTTCCCAACATTGACAACTTCGTTGATACCAACGTTGTTAAGATATTTCTGATTGGAAACCCCGTACCGACTCTGCTCGCAGATGCTTATCATTCTATACACTTACGGAATTTGTACAACGGAGGAATGATCACATGATGTATACCCTTACTTTACAAATGGTTCGTTTCTCATTTACCCAAGTCTACTGCTTTTTAGGATCACAAGAGTACCCTACGTTGGTCACAAAGGATTATGTCCCTTACAAACTCTGACATAGATTGGTATAATAGGATTTATGAGGGAATAGAGATCATCGACAGCTGTGGAAATTTCCCTAACGTACCCCTCACTGGAACTAAAGGAGGAATCAACTATCATCCAATTGTAGTTCTCCGTCAACTCGGATACCCGGTGAAGCATATCCCGCATAATGTTCATCTGGAAGGTCTTTTCTTCAAAGAAGGGGAAAATGACAAGGCACTAAAGAAGGAAATAGTGCATGCCTGGCAACATATTCACAAGAAAGGAAAAGAGTCTCTAGGAAGACCAAACTGTACCTCCATGGAACCTTATCTCCACTGGGTGCAAACTAGAGCCCTCAAGCTGAGGATGCCTTACCCTCGCCAAGAAGTTTTTCCGTTAAAGGAACATGTCCTTTATTTCATGTCTGATACGAAAAAACTCCAGGTAGCTCTCAACAAAGTTCAACGTGAGAAGAGCTCTTGGAAAAATAAGTATCGAATCCTCAACGTGAAGTGTACCAAGATTCTGGAACTATTAAAGGACAAGGATGCTCTGATTAAGATATTAGAGGTGTATGTCGTAGAATGTCGAGAATATCGAAAGAATTTGCTCGCTCATTTCACATGGCAAAGGACTGACAAACCGACAACGGCTGAAGAACCCCGGTCAAAAAAAAGGAAAGTACCAGAGCCAGTATCTGAGCTCTCTTCATAAAGGACTCAGGATCCATAAGCTTAGCCTTTTTCCTTACAACACTTTGCAAAATACTGTACTTTTCTTTACTACAATCTTTCAAATTCAATAAAACTGGGTTTTCACCCTTCACTGTATGATATTTGCAATCTATTTGTTGAGGTTCTTTTTTATTAAAGCTAAAAAATTATATATATATATATATATATATATATATATATATATATATATATATATCTTTGCATATCATTCATCATTCTCACATAACGCGTCTTCTTATCTTCGAATCTCACGTACGTGTCACGATTCTAGAGTCAAAATGTCTCACTCATACAATACTCGGACCAATCGATAAAAGAAAATGGACGATCTCGAGGAAGAGAACAGGGAGCTGAGAGAAGAAATTGACGCTCTAAAGGAAAGTTTGGAAAAACTTCACAGTGACATGCAATCCCTGGCAGCAGCTCAAAAGCAACAACAAAAGACTGTAATCTCAGAGATTACATCTACGCCTATTATGGAGACGCATGAGAATCATCCTCGGTACAACATGCCTAAAGGTCGTCCCTGGGGCATGCCTCTCAACTTTATCCCTGAAGGATACATCCCGCCGGTCACTGAAGACCAAGAAACTGCAGTAGGAACCATTGGGCCTGAAGGTTACAAACTTCGGGAAAATGAAGATGCAAGGTTTACGACAACAACACCTGAAGGTTAAAAACTTCAGGGCACTGAAGCTCCAAGAGTCACCGCCGTAATGTCTATACCACAACCAGTGGTACACACTATCCTGGAAGGACAGATTCCACAAGTAATGTCTGGTGGAAACGAAGGCATGTACGAAAGAATGAATGACTTCCAGGAACAATTCTTAGAAATGCAGAAGGAACTGCATGCCATTCGCGGTCAAGACTTATTCGAAAAAGACGCCGCCGACCTCTATTTGGTCCCTAATGTAAAGATACCACACAAATTCAAAGTGCCTGACTTTGAAAAATACAAAGGCAACTCTTGCCCTCAAAGTCATTTGGTGATGTACGCTCAAAAAATGTCAACTCAGACAAAAAATCAACAGCTACTGATCTATTACTTCCAAGACAGTTTAACCGGTGCCGCACTCAAATGGTACATGGGTTTAAACCGCACCAAGATAAGTACCTTCAGAGATCTCGGTGCTTCCTTCGTTCAGCAGTATAAATATAATTTGGACATGGCACCAGATAGGGATCAACTCAGAGCAATGTCGCAAAAGGACAAAGAAACTTTCAAAGAATATGCTCAGAGATGGCGTGAAATTGCAGCCCAAATCTGTCCCCCTCTTGAGGAAAAAGAGATGACAAAGATATTTATGAAAACCTTGAGTTCATTCTATTACGACCGAATGGTTGCAAGTGTGCCCAGTGACTTCACTAAAATGGTGAACATGGGAGTACGCCTTGAAGAAGCAGTCCGAGAAGGATAATTGGTCAAAGATGCAGAGCCATCTAGCAGTACTAAGAGATACGGTAGTGCGTTCCAAAAGAAAAAAGAGCAAGATATTAGTAATATCACTCTCGGAAAGTAAAGGCGAAGGTATCAACCAGTAGCGGCAAACTCAGGCCTCAAATGCGACCTGAGCTCCTCTCCCTCGGCCACGGACAGTACCCCTCACTGCCGAACACATCTACAATGAGCAATTCCCTGAAACTTAAAGCAAATCAAAGTAATCCCTATTACGGGCACACATGCATATCGAGCAAAAGTACAACATTTAGCAGAAATCAAAACAGATAAAGCCATGCAAATCACAAAACCGGCCACGAGGACCGGACACATGCATAATCAAGTGATAAGTGGTCACAAGGACCACGATTGTACTTGTTACATTAACAGGGGGCCAAGCCCCCATACAAAATGATAAATTACACCAAACAAACACGACACGCAGGCCGGATAAATTACAACAAAGATAAAAGACCCATCACTCGTCCATCCGCTTAGGCTGCTCGATGTTAGGTTGAGGCTCCTGGTTTTCCCCGTTCAGAACTCCAGCATGCTCGTCACCACTAAGGAGGGAGTTCGGACTGACTATCCTGCCATCCTCGACATGAGCCAGGTAGTGGGTACCCTCGGTGGAGATCTCAACCCCGGGGTTGACCACCCGCAGTTGGGCCACGAAATTCTTAAAAGATTCGTCCCGATGACAATGTTGTCATCCTCGGCCTTCAACATACGAGCAACCAGCTCAGCCCTCGTCTTCATTACCCTCACATCCTCAGGTTCATCTTTGCCCAGAGCACTCGTTATCCTTAGCTGCTCGATCAGCTCCTCAACTGCCTTCTTCTCCGCTGCCAGCATAGCATTCTCCTCCCTCAACCTGGTAGCCTCCTCGTCTGCCTTCTTCTGGGCATCACCAACACTCTTAGCTTACTCCTTAGCCTTCCTCGCCGTCTCTTCTAGAGACGCTATGGTGGACCGGGCAGCTCTGAGTTCAGACTCAGTTGAAGAATCTCTTTCAGCATAGATGGCCGCCATCTCCAAAACTCTGACTAATGCGGAGGCATTTTGGGCCACCAGTGCCCTCTTGCTCGAGCGATCCATGACCTCCAGTTGGAGAGACTCTGCCCGCGGCACCGCCAAGGACGTTCCCTCAAAGAATTTTTTGTCAAGGATACATGGAGGAAGCTCGAACTTCCCTTTCTATGGTGCCCGGCGGAGGTCCACCGCTTCATTAGTTCTGGACCGCTTGAACCTTGAGGCCAGAGGCAAGGGGGATCCTTGGGCAGAAGCAGGCGAAGAGCTCCCCGACGATGTTTGAGGAGAATGAGCACGCTGGGGAAATCGAGTGTTGGGAGCAGCCGCCACGGGCTTGTTCCTCGCGATAACATTCTTTACCATTCTTTCATGAGCAGAAGGCATCTCACCTGCAAAAACAAAACAAATATGTTAGACGACCAAGGAAAAATATGTCGGGCAAGTCAAGTAACTTAGACTACCGAGCAATTTATAAGCGCCCGCAGGTGTCTTGCACTCCAAAAGCGTCTTGCTGTTAATAAAACGATACTCCACCCACTGGCTACCATCCTCCTCGAAAATTGGAAACCCCTTCTTCGTCCAGCATTTAGCAAGCTGGAAAGAGTTAACATACTTCACCAGCTTCTCATAGCCAACCAAATCTTGCCCGTCCAGCATGTGTGATTGAGCGACATATTCGTTGGCCTCCTTGGAAAAGTGGCCAGCACTCTAGTGAAAGGGAAACTTGTATTCTCTTTCCCCGATCAGCTTCCCGTTCTCGTTACGCATGTCATTACCGTACTCGTCAAGGGACACCACCCAGACATACGTGCTGTCCTGGGCCCTCTCCGACACAGGCTCTATGATATAGAACCTTTCTTTAAAACTCTGGATTGACTCCGAAAAGGGCTTGAACAACTTATGGGGTTATTTCAATGACACCCAGTCGTATCTCTTCCCTGTCAATTGCCACTGGAGATGGAAGATTATGAAAAACAAAGGAAGAGTAGCTCCTATTTGCAGGAACTCACACGTGAACTCGAAGGCACGGATGAACGCCAGCGAGTTGGGATGCAGCTGCAATGGGGCCAGGTCCAGATGCACGAAAACTGACTGCTGAAAATCGGTGAAGGGCAACCTCAGCCTCAACTCTTTAAATGCATATTCGTACATAGCGAACCGCTCCCCAAAATATGTACAGATCCGATCATCCTCGGAAGGGAAATGCACCTTCCATTCCCCCTCTGGCTCAACGGCCGTGAAGACATCCCCAAGGTAGGTCGCAAAGGTAGATACGTGCTCGGCAGGCTCAGCCACATACCACTCCTCAGTAGAATCCTCATCGACCTCCCCCCCCCCCCCCCGACTTCGCTGGGGATAGTGGAAGCTTCCGTATTTCTGCTCTCCGTGGAACTCTCCTCGGATGAGTATATTATAATCTCCCCGTCAGGCCCTGTCGCCATATCGATCACCTGAAAAGCAGAGAAAAAATTGAATTCGACGAGGAATCAAATCCACCCTTCCACCACTAGTCAAGTGAAAGGGCGTGCAAAGGGCTGAGGAGGGTGTTCCCTGCCTAAGCCTTAATATCAAACAAAAGCTCAAAAGTCTCCCACGAGGAGACACTCGGGAAGAATCACTCCCACAACGAGGAACTTCCTCAGATTGCTTCTCAGTTTCCGTTTGAAGCTTCGCCGAAGACTACAAACGTCACCGGAAACTTCAATCGGAGCACCGGAAATTGAGTAACAGCGACGCTTACCTATGCGTCATCATCGCAACAACGTCGGAAACCACCCTATTCGCGAGTTATCTAAGAGGCTCCAGCAGCCTCGTCAGCGGCAGAAAATGGCTTAGCCACCGTCCACCACCAACAACCACCAGAAAAACAACCCTATGTCATCTAACCCTAACCTAGCCGCATGCAATCTAAAGAAGAAGATGAACGAAAGCAAAGGGCCGGAAAACTTACTTGGTTGAAAAGCTGGAAAACGGGTGCTCGAAGCTGGTGGCAGCGGTTGAAGCAGCGGACGACGGCGGCGGACAAAGCTCTCTGAGGAAGACGAAGAAGAGGAGAGAGAAGCGAAAGTTCCAAATGGCTCGGGTCCTTCTCCTTTTATACTGCTGAGGAGCACATGCAGAAGCACGCTCACGTAGGTCATAATGGCTGTAGACTAGCCATCATTGCCTAGTTGCTGCAGCACGGGGCTCGAGGCACACGTGGCGCCCCAACGTTTTAATTCTTCCTAACCGTTAGCCTCCCCGTACGACGAGCAAACCAGACACGGTCACGGATCTCACGAACACCAGGACCCATGGGCGCCACGAGACAACTCCCTCCGTCACCAAACGATGACTCCATTGTGGTTCCCCGGAACAACGGGCTATCCTTAAGTCATCACTCCCATGCTCGAGAGCAACGACTCGGGGGGCTCCTGTTCTGAACTGGACCAATGACTAGGCATGGCTCAATCCGCTTCTGCTCCCAGAACAGCCTAATTGCCTAAGTCCAATCCGAGAAGGGGCAAAAGCTACATTTCTGCCCTCCTACCGGGCAAGGATTGCATTGCTCCTCCCCGGTACTGCTGCCCGTCCCGCACGGCTTCGTTAGTCCCTGAACAGCTAAGGGCATATTCCCGAAACTACGTCTTTGCCCGAAATAACGGCTAGTTTTGGGCACCCTGCCTGACATAACAGCTAGTTTTGGGCAGTTACCTATTCTTTGGGAAACGGTTATTTCGCCCCGAAAATAGGACCGTTGGCCACGCGTTGGGGGCACTATATAAAACCTCTCGATCGAGAGGGTCAGGTATCCAATAATCACCCTAAGAACTCATACTTTGTACTTGCCCCTTTTCTCTGACCCTTTCTTACTTGAGCGTCAGAATGCCTTGCAGGTACACCCCCTCCTCCTCATTTCACGCCCAACATCACAGACATTCTTAGTGGCCCATCACAGGATCTGATCAAGCCTTCACGATCAATTAGCATATGGAATGTTATTCATATAAGCTATTTCGACATCAGTACTGAGACACTGATCTATACTCATCTTGAATTGAGGGTTTGTTGGAGTCACAATAGGCTTTGAATTCGACATACCATACTTTTCGAGAATCTTTCGTAGGTATGCCTCTTGATATAAGCATAATTTTGACTGCTTTCTATCTCTTCGGATGTCAATCCCAAGAATTCTGGATGCAACTCCCAGATCCTTCATGTCGAACTCCTTATTGAGTTCATCCTTCACCCTCATTACATCTTCGACGTTGTTGCTTGCTATTAGAATATCATCCACATAAAGAAACAAAATAACAAATGAATTACCAGGTCGAAATCTGAAGTAAACATAGTGGTTAAACTGACTTCTAATGAAACTTATGCGTGCCATGAACTTGTCGAATCTCCTATTCCACTGTCGAGGAGATTTTTTCAGTCCATATAAAGATCTCTTCAGCTTGCACACATAATCTTCCTTTCCCCTTTCGACATACCCTTCAGGTTGCCTCATCAGGATTATTTCATCTAGATCACCATACAAGAATGCAATTTTCACATTAATCTGTTCTAGTTCAAGGTCGAAATGTGCCACCGTGGTAACCAACATTCAAATAGATCTGTGCTTCACAATAGGAGAGAACACATCATTGAAGTCTACACCTTCTTTTTGAGTGAAACCACTAGCGACCAATTTTTCTTTATATCTCTTCGACTCCACTCCTTCGATTCCTTCCTTAACTTTGAAAATCCATTTACAGGTGACTAACCTGGCTCCAACAGGTTTCTTAATTACTTCCCAGGTGTTGTTATCATGAAGAGATTTCATCTCATCATCCATGGCCTTTAGCCATTCAGCCTTCTTTTGACTCCTCATAACTTCCTTATAGTCTCTAGGTTCTTCGTCGAGAACCTCACTTGCATAGATTATGGCATAAGCTATAAGATCTGCATACCCAAGTCTCTGAGGTGGCTTGATGACTCTCCTTGACCTGTCTCTTGCTAACAGGTAGTCATTATCAGTCTCCTCATCTTCGATAACAGCTTCTGCTTCTTCTTTGACTTCATCTAGGATACGCAATTCAACATAAACATGCTTCACCTCAACAAGAATCTCTCCCTGTTCCATCTCTTTGTTAGCATCATCAGTTTTCTTGAAGGCCATCTCAGCTTCATTGAAAACTACATCTCGACTGGTGACACACCTCCTGTGACCTGGCTCTAGGCACCATAGCCTATAAGCTTTGACTCCTTCAGGGTATCCCATGAACATACATTTAAGAGCTTTAGGTTCGACCTTGTCTTGCCTAATGTGAGCGTACGCCACGCAGCCAAATACTCTCAGTCTGTCGAGACTAGGTGGATGTCCCAAACAAACTTCTTCAGGTGTCTTCATATCTAAGCAGTCGAAGGATCATATTGGTGGATCCTTTCTATTGACAAATATTTTAGAGCCAAAAATATTGTGCAAGATGAGGAGAAGATGAAGGCAGCTGCAATGGCAATTAGTGATTATGCTCTTAAATGGTGGCTATGGAGGATTCAACCTCATTCATCTATGTCTTAGAATACTTTTACAGAAATATTTTTTTTTGGCATTTTAAACCTAAATGGAACCACTTTTTCTTGAAACTAGAAGAGGAAATAGAACCTATACATGAATCAATGGAGTCTATCGAAGACTAATTCAGAAAACCAGCTACTACAACTATTGAGATAGAACCAGATTTGTCACTAAAATCAGAGTCTCTTACTATACATACTATACTTCCAGCTTCTGCCCACTCATCAGAATCATCACCACAATCACCATCTTCATCTTCAGTTTCAGCTCTGACACCGTTTCCACTACCTAAATCCCCGGATTTGCAAACTTCACCGGATCCTAATTTCGACATCAACAACGTCACCTACAATCTAGAAAATAACATGCCTCCTCCCCTTTTGTGCGAAGATGGCGAAACAAAACCACCACTGGAGCCACCACTGACGATGCTCTCTGATCAACTTTCGGTACCACCGTTGCCCTTGCAACCATCGGAGTATGTTGATGACAACATTAGTTCAAATTCAGACTTGGACCGCTTTCCACGCCCTGCTCAGGTACCCTCCAAGAACTTCTATTTTCAAGACAATAATCACTTACTGTTTATTGAGTCTCATTTGCCACTCCCTCATCTCAGTGATGTTGTTTTCACTCTCGTTATGGATGCGTTAATTTCCAACTCACCTTTCGATCCAGGCTCACTCTCCTTGCCACCTTCGACCATAAAAATCAGTTTTAATATCCATACATTTCAGAGAAAACTATATGTTTCTAGTTGGCCTTTGTTTGTTCACACCTATTCTGTCAATGGGACTGATATCTTTAACATATATTTCCAAATGAATTATCTGAATAGTGCGAGCAAGGTGTTCGATCAAATTCCAAACAAAGACTTCATTTTCCTCTACCTTCCTATAGAAGATGTAATCACATTAAACACGTGTGTGTAAGAATTGGCAAGGAAATCCAAATTGTGGAATCCATCTAGTGAGAAATCTGACGTACCCAAGTGTTTAAACGACCATGTCAATTCATCCCTTGAAGGAGCTTTAACCCAAACCTTTCAAGAAGATGGTTTCTTCAATGATACATTCACCAGTCTTTCTCATGTTAATATAATAACTGATAACGAATTTGCTTCAAGAGGAAATCAAGGAGATTCAAGTATGCAAAGCTTAGCAGACAAATTCATAACCCGTTTATATTTTGAATTTTTGGCTTCATGTCCATATACTCCTAGCTGGATTTCTTTTTTTGGAAGTGATACATTCTACTCCAGTTTTGCTCGTATTTTCAAGCATCTAGTACAAGAATGTGGAATGCCTGTAGTGTTGGCACTTAAAGGTGCAGTAGGCGAGTTTACAACTACCAAGGAGAGGTCTAAACAATGTGTAGCTGCTGAAGCATTGGCATGTGTGCTACATTATGATATTGACGGTCTATTAGGAGCATGGGAAAGCACTTTGATGCCACAATTAAAGAACATAATTTTAACACCATCTGTGGAATCATTTCTAGGGTGGTCCTCTTGCATAAGATATACAGTTACTGGTAAAGGAAAGTATGGAACAAGAGTTCCTCTTTTGAAAAAAAATTATGGATTCCTTGATGGCACTTTTACCCTCAATGAAGATTCTATCAGAAACAACTAGCCTTTCCAAAACTCAAGAATTGTTTGACTACAAAGAAAGATTAACAATTAATGTGGAACAAAACAATGTTGAAAATAACCCTTTGAGTGAAGAAAAAATGAAAGTGGAGAAATTGTAACAACTCTGGCTCAAATTATTGAGACTAATTCTTAGGCTTGGTTTCATTTCACATGAGTCAATTGCAACCCAAGTGCTTAACAGGATGGACCTTTATTGCTGGATGTGAGAAAACTAGTGAGAATATGGATTTGTTGTGGGAAAGTTTTGATTACACTAGTAACACTTTCCTTGCTGGAATGGGGCTGAAAAATAATTTAGTTACTAGTCCATATAAATATATCAGATCATGGAAAAGTCATGATGATACTTCTGACAATAAGTTTTCGTATCACATAGATACTCGTGGTTTTCCACAACTAGTTACTGCAAAGGGAGGAAGGTTACTGTATAGATCAGGTTCATGGAATAGATTTCTCTTCAGTGGAGTTTCGTGGATGATGCGTAGAATCTATAATCTCTTATTTATGTTCACTTACAAGGAAGACTCTTCTCAATATGAAAATTTGGATAATTCAATTATTTCTAGAATGATGTTAGATCCATATGGAACTTCGCAGCGTTTTCTATGGTCAGATAATAAAATTGGGAGGTCTGAGAACAAAAAACTATTCAAAAGAAACCTGGAATATACTTCCCCTTGGAAAGTGATTATGGAGTTAACAATCAAGTCGCAAAAAAGATTCAAAAAAAATGCAGACAACAAACTACCCCCTCCAGTGAGAGAATTTATGAAGATGCTCTTTAATGTGGAAATATACAGAGCTGCCATGATGGAGTTTGAGATCAATATGTCCGAAATGCCTCTTGGGATACTTATGGCTGCAACACTTCCTACAAAACCAATTCAAGCCCCTTCCACGGGTTTGTCTTTTTTGCTGAATCTGGGGCTACTTTAGAGGAGCATGTGTTGATAACCATATTTGCTAGCTCAGAATCTAGTGGTGTTTATGCTATTAACATCATCACAATTGTTAAGGCTTTTTATCATAGTAACATTCATCCTGTAGCGACTTATTTGTTAGCGCTATCGACTTAGATGCTAAGGTATGGATGGGCTGGGATTTTCAGAAGGTTCCTTGTTGATTCACCTTACATGTGGTGGCCTGAAAACCTTGTGCAAATGTCTCTATTTAGAGCATTTCATGAAAAATAACAAAGGCCTAAAGGAGATTCCATTACAACGCAATAGATTGGCCTCGGTATCGGTTCATTTGGTCTCGACTGGAACATCGTTGCTGGCTTCTTAGGAAGTCCTTTGATTGTTCCTGGCTTTGCTATCATTAACATAATGGCTGGATTTTTATTGTATATGTATGTCCTATGATGCTAAAAATTTTCCCCTCATTAGCCCTCACACATTTGAATCTCCTGGTGCAACTTACAATGTTACTCGGATTCTTAATGCCAAAACTTTCAACATTGATATGGCCAGTTACAACAATTAAAACAAGATCTATCTGAGCATCACGTTTGCCTTTCAGTATGGATTGATGTTTGCAGCTCTTACATCTACTATTTCGCATGTGATCCTATTAAAAAATGATTCTTCAAATGTGAAAGAGGACAACAAGTGAACTCGGAGATGTCCACACAATAATCATGAAGAGGAACTATGAACAAGTCCCTGAATGGTGGTTTGTTACCATTTTGTTTTGATGGTTATGTTGGCCTTAGTATCATGTGAAGGCTTCGCCAAGCAGCTCCAACTTCCTTGGCGATGAATCTTACTTTCTCTCACAATTGCATTAGTTTTCACTTTACCAATTGGTATCATTGAAGCAACAACAAACGCAAGAATAGGTCTTAATGTGATCACAGAGTTAGTAATTGGTTACATATATTCAGGAAAGTTTTGCAACCTTGAGGACAAGGTTATTTTTGAAGGGTTAGGTAATGATAGGATCATTGAGTTAATGTTAGGCAATTTAATTATTAAAGTGAGAAGTAGAATTTATATTAGTTGGGCTTTTCTTGTTTAGTTGAGCTTTTAGTAATTGAGTCTTTATTCTACTATCCATTAGTAATATTATGTATGTTCATTAAGAAATGAAAGATTATGAAATGAATGAAAATGTCTTTATTTTATTAGTTAGATTTATTTATATTTCTTAGTATTCTCTAGTTTCATTAGGGTTCATATCTAGCATCTTAACATTGGTCCAAAATTCATTTTGAACATTAGCATCATTTCCTTACAAGACTATTGTACTTTTTTTTTTTTATTATACATGTTTATATTATCATTATTAATATGGCATATTAAGTTTTACATAATTTAATATAATAATGACACATCTCATATCTTGATTAGTAATTAGATTAAATACTAGCAATAATCTTATGTACATTCTATACAAAAATTATCATAGTCATTAGAATTAATTAATTTAATTTTATAATAAAAATAAAATTTTAGCTCTCTTGATTAATTAGAATTAGGTTTATTAGTTATGATTAATTTTTATAATTAGAGTTAGACTAGAATTAGTTAGAAAATCAGAATTTTGTGACATCAATCTTATTTTCTTTTCTTTTTTCTCTATTAAAAAATCCACAAAAAACCATAATGGTCTTTTTTTTGGCTTGGATTAGTTGATAAAATATATTTTGATCAATTAATTAGATTCATGACTTTAGGATCCCTTGATTTAATTAGTTGATTAAATTTGTTTGATCAATTAGTTGAATTAATGTTTTCAAGACCAATTTGCATGATCCCCTTAGGATCCCTATTAATTCAAGTGATTATAAGTCCCTTGATCACTTAATTGGATTAGACCTTTACACTTGCACTACACTTGACCCATCAAGTCAGCCTCAAGTCCATTCACATTCAAGACCCTGGAAATAGGAGGACATCAAGACTTGATCATGCTGAGCTTCATTCCATCTCTTCAAGAACGTCTTTTCATCCCTAACTTATCCAACACAAAACAAACACTTCTTTTCTTATTTTAATTAACTTCAAAACCCTTAACCATTATTATGCGAATTGTGCCCCATGGGCCTTAGACATTGGAGAAGAATAAGAGGGAGTATTCCTATCCTTATTCTGAATATCTTTGGATACGGGACGCTTGACCCAGTTGTTCAAAGTATTCACCTCCATTCATAGACTTTAGTACAATTCAAATCAAATAACTTTGAAACTTTCTTCCCCATAAATAACACTTCAATATCCACAATACCTGGCTCTTTGAACGAAACACAATATCATTTGACATCCATATACTCTTGAGGTTAATCACTTTCTCATGGTTAAACACCTCATTTATGGGTTAATCACCTCCTCATGGTTAAACACTCATCTTTGAACCAAACTCCTTCTCATGCATGCCCTGTGAGCTCCGTGCTCAGGCAAACCATGCATGCCCTCATTCATGCCCTATAAGCTTCGTGCTTAGGCAACCTCATTCATGCCCTATAAGCTCTGTGCTTAGGCAAACACCCCTCTTGTAGGTCTTGATCCCCAAATCTTGGCAAAACCCTACAATTTTGCATTGGCTAATTCACCATCTATTGGTTAACGCCACACCTCCCTGGTTCAGACACCTACTTATGGATTCAAACAACACAATCTTGGTCCAAACAATACTTTCCCCTAACACTTTTTTTAATACTTCACAACACTTTCCCCATTCAACCAACTGTTTCCTTTAATTCAATTCAAGAAACTCTCTTTTAAGGCATTCAAGCAACTCTTTCTTTTTTTATTTTATCACACAAACCTTTTTCAAAACATTTTCCTTTCATTTCATAAAAGAACTGCTATAATTCGTTCCTTAACAATCAGACTAAAAGCTTAGAGCATCTGAACAAGGATCAGATCACCTAATGTCTCCAGGCTTCTAGGATCAGATCAGCTAATGTCTCCAGACTTCTAGGATACGATTATAATTGTTCCCTAAAAATAACCAACACACACTTATTTTCTACCATGAACTACTGAGCTCTGATTTTCTCATTGCACTATGAGAATACGTAAGCACGAGGGTTTGAATCTTTGGCGAGCACATTAATTAAAAACTTATTTTTCCCTTAATTAAAATCCATCGCAAGTAACTTTTAGATAACAACATCCTCATACGCAAAGAACAATAAAAATGGTTCTCGCTAAGTACAACGGATGTGAAAGATTGCGATGACCATTTTCTTTATCTTTTAGGGGTTTTATCGATATTTTTCCTTTCCTTTAGAATAAATAATGTTCGGTGGCGACTCTGTATTTTTCGCCTAGCGACACAATGGTGTTCAAAAGTATCCAAAAAGTTTAAAAAATAAACCATTTATATATTTACAAATAATTGCATCTCATACAAATCAAAAACCAATAATACACTAACTCAGACATGTAGAATCAACGTTGTATATAAATATTTTGTAAATTCCAAAAATCTAGTGAAGATTGATATTAAATTATTGAAAACACAAAGTGATAACCAAAGGACATTCATAACCCTGGCAAATTTCTACATAAAGGACAAGTAGCATTCATCTTGAGCCAAACATCTATACAATCAACATGAAAATGATGATTACATTCAGGTATACTCCTTAATGTCTCCATAGACTTATATTCACTAAGACATATGGAACAAACATTGTCAATAGACTTAGGTAATTGTCCGTTTTCTGCTAGCTGAATCATTGGATATTGTTCTATTCTTGATCTATCAAGCCCAAACACAAACCAAGGACGTTCTGTATTACTTGGTTCTATGTTTATAATTGTTTGTCTTTGTTGGATTTGATTTTGCTGTCTATTTTTACATATGGATAAACATATCCACATGACGAATAAAATTCCTGATATTCCCCATACTACTGGAAAAAAGTGGGATTTTTTATACTTTGGAGTTGAAGGATTTTCACCTACATAAAGATAAGTAATAAAAATTTATTTATATTAGCGCTGAAATCAAAATAAAATAATTAATCATGTAAAATGGAAATAATGTTTTTACAATTCATAATTCAAATGCGTGTTAATCATGTATAATTTATTTTGAAACATTAAATATAAATTATTGTGGACAATAGATAATTAATATGTGTTAAGAATTGGGCTGAACCCAATCGGGTAAGGATCCTCTACCTTTTGGGCGGGAAAGGTAGAGTGACTTTAGGCAAAAATTGGAATAAGACAAAGGAAAAGATAATATTTATTTGGAGGGAAAAAGATGTGAGAGAAAGTAAATTATGAGAGAGATAGAGAGAAAGTTAGAGAAAGGTAGAGAGTTGAAAGTTAGAGGATCCAAACCCGAACCCAATCCGCTTTAAACTAGACCACTAAAGTCTATGTAACTTGGCGATCCATGTAATGAACACTCCCTATAGATACAATTGATTGTGGTTGGTTAAGTCCTATAGACCACCAAATGGAGTACGAGAATAATTAAATATTTTAGAAGTATAAGCTTGAATTTTCAATAACAAGTTGGTAGGCACTAGGAGTCCTTAAAATGATTGATATTTTTTAGCCTAGATACATTTTCTCATTGAACATACTTTGGACAATTTGGGACCATAAGCTATAAAAGAGCAAACCGATTTGAAGTTACATCAAGTTCAACAAAGATGACTTCTTAGAGAAGGACAATGATGACAGGATGAAGAGATACTTGCTGAGCCAAGGACTCCAAAAGGGTATTAGGTTCAATAAAAAATGTAGGGATCAAAGAGTCCAAGGGTACATGCCAAGAGATAATGCAACATCTAGGGAGCGTAAATCACGGCAGAGATCTCCTTTGCTCGAGAAGATGGTCGAGAATACCAACATTATTAATGTGTACGAGTAGGAGGGTGAAAAATTAGTTCCATTTGCGTCAGAGCACAAGGTAAACGTGTGCAGAAAAGGAATTTAGGTATCATTTGGATGGCGGTGGTGTGGATAATTTGGAAAGCCAGAAACTCTATTGTTTTTTAGGGAGCTTTTTGTTTAATATCGGATTTGATGTGGGATATCAAGCTCACTACTTGAAAGTGGTTTATTAACGGGAAAAATTCATACTCTAATTGCAATTTCTATGCTTTTTGCCAGGTGTTGCTTAATAGTATGGCTTAGTTTTCAGTTGGTTCGCATTTTCTTCCGTTTTATTTATGTTCTTTTTTGGTTTGGCTTGAGTCCTTTTTGGGGATCTTCTCTTTGTAACCAGGGTTAGAGTACCCCTAGTCCTCTTTTAATTAAATCTCCTTGCTTACAAAAAAACTTAAAAATAGAACTTTCATTTGTATGTTTAAAATCAAAAGGAATGCTCATCACATGGGAGAACATTCATGGCATTATGAATGCAACTTAGAAATCATACACCTCGTATAAAAGTTTCCCTATCAACAACACCAAATGTGAAAAATTAGAGAAATGGAACAACTTTGGAGAGTTCATATGGTACCAGGATAGTTCCTGAACTTTTAACAAGCATTGTGAAATTCAGTGAAGATAAAGGTGAAGGAAATGGTTGCACCGATTTTTTGGAAGGAATCTAGGTCGAGAAAAAGAAAGTGACCTCCTTAAGTTTTTTTATGACATATAAATGAATAATGGAATATCCAACCAATAAGTTCTCATGTTAGTGAGGATTTTCATGGACAACTTTGTTGTCTTCTAGGAATTAGTGTACTAGAGAAGTTCTTTTGAGATCATGTACATTAAGTTGTTCTACGAACTACTACTCACCCATAAGAACCTTATGCCCTACAATGGCTATGATATACATGGTTTCAATGGTTCAAAGAGTAAACCTTTTGGTTATATAGAGTGTTTGGTAACCTTTGAGAAGCAGAAGGCGTGGAGAACTACTAAAACCCAACTTTTGGTGATCGATTGCAAGTCAACGCAAAATTACATAATAAGACACCAACGTTGGAGAAAATGGAAGCAGTACCATCAACGGTTCATTTAAAGTTAAAATATCATTGATCGAAGGTGATCAGATAGGATCGTCGTGGCCTTCGTGTAGGGCAAGTGATGATGTTTGTAGGAAGGGAAAAGGGGTGGTGGTACCTACAAGGTACTCCGATGTCAAAGTAAGTGTTTGGTCAAAATAGAGAAAAGCAAGTACAAAGTTCTAGTAGTGGATATTGAATACCTGCCTCTCTCAAGTGAGGGGGTATTTATGGGGAGAGCCCATCCGATCAGAGGGCCTGGCCGGCCAATGGGGTTTTCCAAGTGGAGGGCAAAGCGCGTGGCCCCGTGACCAGGTATAACTGTCTCCTTGAGATTCGGGGAGGCAGTTAGCCGCGTGAACTGCTCAGCGAGTGAGGGGGACGTACCCAACGGCTAGTTTCTGCCCAACGGCTACTTTCTGCCCAACTGCTAGTTTCTGGCTATTGGGTATGTCCAATGGCTGGATTGGGTTGGGCCTTTCCCCTCTGGGGGCACAGCGCCTGCCCAGTCCAAAATATGAGCCCCCCAAGTCCTTGCTCTGGTGGAGAGTGAGGACTTAAGGTAGCCGTGTAAACAGTCATCTTTGGATAGTATTCAGGGAGAATATCTTTATCATCGACAGGGCAGGTTTGGTCGGGGCTGGTGATTTGATTCTCTCGACCAAGTGTTGTTGCCCGAAGAACATATTGTGGAGATGTGTTTTCTGTCGAGCACGCTCTTGTGAAGGTGCCCGTTGCAGCGGCGTTTTTGTGTCGAGGACCCTTGGTGTGCTTGTCGGTGAGGAGATGTGTTCGCGGAATAGCGAAAGGTCTGGTGCATGTAACTTTCACACTTGGGAATGTCAAACGCAGGAACCTTTTGACACGTGTTGAACATGCAGCCCCTTTGTCAGACCTAGAGCCGCCTAGGCAATGATGGCCTTTGCGATTCCCCACGAGCAAATGCTTATAAAAGGAGGGAGGAGTGATTCATTTGTCCACTTCTCTCAAATTTCTCCTCTCCTCTTTTGCTCTGCAACTTTGTCACCTCGCCGGAACCGCCGTAGATCTTCATCGTCTTCGTTCACACCTTCATCTCCAACTCTTCATATTCAAGTAAGTTTGTCCATCTTTTCTGCATTTTTTCTGGAGTTCTTCGTTTTCTGGGTTTCTTCATGGATTTTCCGGTGACATATGAGTTTTCCGGTGGAAGATTCATGTGTTCTTCGATGAACATATGAATCTCTGGAAAATCTATGACGAACATGAAGAACGCGAAGATCCTGTAATGACTGTTGGATTTATTATTTTTTTTGGCATAGATTCTCTTAGATTCTGGTTAAGATTAGTATTGAGTTTGTAGTCGGGCATTAGGCCTATTCGACGAGAGGATCTAGTTTTGCGCGGCGATCTTGTGTCGTCGCGCTTAAGCTCCCTGTCTGTTAAGTTGCGGAGATTTATCCCCGTGGTTGGGGACGATGTCGCCACTGAATTGACTCGTGGTCAGTATGGGCTCGAGGTCGTCCTCGACTTCTTCCTCGCCCTTTCACTTGACTAGTGGTGGAAGGGTGGATTTGAACTTAGTCGTCGAATTCACTTTTTCTTCCTCTGCTTTTCAGGTGAAAATGGATGATCCTCGCGAAGAAGTCGTACCCGACGCCCAGGCCGCGCAAGAGGAGGCGAAGCAAGCCGTCGAGTATGCTAATGGATCGCGCATGAGCCGCTGTCGACCAAGTCGATGTTTATTGAGGAGGAGGTTCAGGAGTTCCCCTATCTAGAGGATCGGGCCGAGGATGCGCCCGTGCACTAGAGGGTCATCCGTTCGACCGAAAATGACAAGATCTGTTCGATTTACCCGGGGATGCGGTTCCCCATGTATGAGTTTGCCTTTGTTGAGGCTAGGTTTCGACTGCCTTTCACCGACTTCCAGGAGGCCCTTTTTCGTCACTTATAATTATGCCCGACCCAGCTTTATCTGAACGCGTTGGCCTTCATGTGTGCCTTCGAGCTGATGTGTCACTTTCTCCGTGTCGGGGCGACGGTGGACCTTTTCTTCTGCATCTTCCAGCTCCAGCAAAGTACTACGGGCACGAAGCAAAGCTGAGTGTCATTTAAACAGCAGAGTAGGCTCTTCTGGCTGTACTCTGAGTCCGTTCGTCATTTTAAGGATAGATTCCTAGTCGTGAAGCCTATTTATGAGGCAACCAAGAGATCTATCTCGACGCTTGAAACGGTGACCGTCGATGGTCGGCAGGTTGAAAAGCCCGTGTCTAAGTTTCCTTTGGAATGGGTGTTCGCCCACTTCAGATATAGGACCGACCAGTTCCTGGTAAAGCACGATCAACTCTGTGAGGACGACAAGGAGTCCTATCGTGTGCTCCATGCCTATGTGGAGAGCTTTACGCCGGCCTTCGTGGTGGACAGAGACGGTAAGGAACTGATCGGGGACGATGGGGTGCCCGTCAGAGCAGGCCGTTGTATTAACATTAAGGCCCTCCTCGAGTGTGAAAATGACGACGTGGCCTTCCAGCTTCTTGGTATAACTTGCTCTTGTGTCCGCATTTGTTGAGCTTTTTCTGTCCGCTAACTTTTGTCTGTTTTGTGTTCGCAGAGAAAATGGCTGATATGAGGGAGCTCTTAATGAGGTCGCAGGCAGCCAAGGCCCAGAAGAAAGTGCTTTCGGTGCCCAAAGTCGGAGTAGCCAAGCAGTAAGCGACGATAGAGAAGTTTGTGTCCGGCGCTGGTCCTACCCCGGGGATGACCTCTGTACCGTCAACTCCTGAGTCATCCCACAAGAGGAAAAAGGATGATATTGGGGCCTCTCCTGCGGGCTGCCTGGGTGGTTCTCCTGGAGGGAAGTTCGTACTGCCCACATGCTATCAACAGAGGCAAATGTTTGACGAGGGAAGCTCCGTCGTCGTCCCGGATCTGGATGTCTCGGCGATTCTGTCCGTCGATCCACAGGTGCGGAGGAAGCTCATTTGCTAGGACGCAGCCAGAATGATCAGAATATTAGAAGCGGCGCTGGCCCTTGGAGATGCAGAGGTGGCTCATCGCTCCGACCTTAAAGAAGCCAAGACTAGGATCAATGACTTGGAGTGCGAGAACGTGGGGATATACAATGAGTTAAAGAAGCTGCAGGGTCACTAGGAGGCCAAGATATTGCTTCAAAAGGAGGTGACCCAAATGAAGGAGGAGGTGAAGAATGTCATTGATGAGAATGCCCGCCTGAAGGCGAGGATTGCGGAGCTGAAGGGGTCGTCGGCAGCGGGTGAGGACGAGACTGACGACGAGAAGGCCTTGAAGATGAGGAAGGACCTGATTGAGAGGATACGTGTCCTTGGCGAGGACAACCTAGGGGCAGCTGAGTTTGGCTTCAATGCTGCTTTGGAGCAGGTGAAGGCCCTCAATTCTGACGTCCAACTGCTGACCGAGGGATTGGGTCTACTCAACATGGTCGCCAATGGCGAGGTGGTTCCCCCGGAGGGTGTCAGTGAGGTCGTTTAGTTTGACTAGGACATTTTTTTGAATGTACATGTATTTTGTGGGCCTGCGTGCCCTTTTGATGTAATGTTTTGTTGGGCGCTGCCCTTTTGATGTAACCCTGACTTATTCCGACCTTGTAGTCGATGTTATTAACATTATGTTTGGAAATTTCTTGTCGCAATTATTTATGTATGCTTGTTTGAATGGACGTTTGCTCGACTTGTTTTTGTTGTGCTCGACGGGCTGGGAAACTCGTCGAGGAGAGCAAGGTGTTTTTGCCAGCGATGAGACTAGGACCTCGGTTGAGGTACTAAACTTATAGGCTTGGATTGTTCCCATCGCGAGTTGGGTGTCCTACCTGATTGGTGTGGCAACGACGAAGCTCGATTGAGGTATCCCCGTTGTGCGCAGGATCTGCTCGTCCCATGAGCAGAAGCTAGCCGGCGTTTTAGAATTGATCGTGCTTCACCAGGGCACGATCCTGTGGCCGCGTCGTCTCCCTATTCGGGGTAATCTTGTCGGCAGTTAGTCCGACCTCGTGGTTGGGCTTAACTGTAGTATTGTTTGAGCTTTTCAGCATTCCATGGTCGAGTAAATGGTTCTCCGTCCAGAGTTTCTAAGTAGTATGCTCTGGTGCCTGTTTTGGACTTGACCCTGTAGGGTCCTTCCTAGTTTGCGGCCAGCTTTCCTTCGCGTGAATCTTTCTGGTTTCTGCGCAGGATCAAGCTGCCAATGGGGAAGTCGCGCTTTATGACCTTAGCGTCGTGGCGCAAGGTTATTTGTTGTTTCAGCGAGGCCTCGCGAAGAGCTGCTCCTGATCGTATTTCTTCGACCAGATCGAGCTCTTCTCTTAAGGATTCTTCATTCATCTCCTCGTCAAGGGGAGCTTCCGTTCGTCTGGAAGGTTCTCTGATTTCTACCGATAACACCGCCTCGGTTCCGTAGGATAGTCGGAAAGGGGTTTCCCCGGTGGTGGACTGCGGTGTGGTCCTGTAGGCCCAGAGCACACTATGTAGCTCCTCGACCCATCTCTTCTTGGACTCGCTCAGCCTTCGCTTTAGGCCACGAAGGATCACCCTGTTCGCAGCCTCTGCTTGCCCGTTGGTCTGGGGATGCTCGACGGAAGTAAAGTGCTGCTTCGTGCCTAATTTGGCGACGAAATCTTGAAATTTTCTGTCCGTGAACTGAGTTCCGTTGTCGGTTACGAGGGCTTGGGGCACCCCGAACCGTGCAGGGACATTTCTTTTGTAGAAACGAAGTATGTTGAAGGCTGTGATTTTGGCGAGGGCTTCGGCTTCGATCCACTCCGTAAAGTAGTCTATGACCACGATTAGAAATTTGTTTTGGTAAGACCCCATTGTAAAGGGGCCGAGTATGTCCATTCCCCACCAGGCGAAGGGCCATGGCGAGGATAGAGTCTTCAATTCATTGGGGGGTGCCAAGTGCATGTCCCCGTGACGCTGACACCAGTCGCACTTCTGGACGTGCTCCTTGGCATCGTGTTGCATGGTTGGCCAGTAATATCCTGCTCTTAAGGCCTTTCGTGCCAGGGATCTTCCCCCCAAGTGTTGCGCGTTGATGCCCTCATGGATTTCTTGTAGAATCTCGGGGACCTTACTTTCTTCGACGCATTTCAAGAGGGGGACGGAAAATCCTATTCGGTAGAGTTTGTCCTCAACCAGCACATACGAACAGGCTCGTCGTTTAGTTATGCTAGCTTCTTTACCGTCCTCGGGCAGCTCCCCTTTGGTGAGGTAGTTGTATACGGGAGTCATCCAGCAATGGGTGTCCCCGATGATGTTGACGTCGAGCAGCTCAGATGGTTTCTCAATACTAGGTCGGGCTAGTATTTCTTGTACGATGGACTTATTTCTGCCTTTCCTTCTAGTGCTGGCTAGTTTGGACAGGATGTCTGCTCGCGTGTTTTGTTCGCGGGGGATGTGCTGGACTTTCCATGCATCGAACTTTGCAATTCTTTCCTTTACTAGTGCCAGGTATTCGGCTAGCTGGTCATTCTTTGCTTAAAATTCTCCCCGTACTTGCGACGCTACGAGCTGGGAGTCAGTGTAGATTTTCACTTCTTTGGCGCCCACGTCCCTGGCTAGGCGTAGTCCCGCGAGGAAGGCTTCGTATTCGGCTTGGTTGTTCGATGTAAGGAAGGACAGGACCAGCGATACTTCGATTAGTATTCCTTCCTCATTTTCGAGGATGATACCTGCTCCGCTCCCTGAGGGGCTGGATGCCCCATCTACGTAAACGGTCCATTTATGTGCTCCACATGACGGGGACGGTAGCAGCGTCATTTCTGCCACGAAGTCGGCCAAAACTTGTGCTTTGAGGGCCTTTCTACCCTCGTATTGAATGTCGAATTCTGATAACTCTAGGGACCATTTAGCCATCCTGCCCGCCATATCTGGTCGGCATAGCAACTGTCTGATGGGCTAGTCC
This sequence comes from Lathyrus tuberosus, assembly GCA_022829125.1. NCBI lineage: Eukaryota > Viridiplantae > Streptophyta > Magnoliopsida > Fabales > Fabaceae > Lathyrus > Lathyrus tuberosus. The sequence continues at coordinate 12,321,387 of JALAZF010000039.1, read as the reverse complement.
GTACGGATGACTACAGTGTGGGCCAGAAAGTAGTGTCTAAGCCTCCTCGCGGCGGTGATGAGAGCAAGGGCGACTTTCTCTATCTGCGCGTACCTGACCTCTGGCCCTTGTAAGGCCTTGCTGGTGAAATAGATGGGTTTCTGCCCGTCCGTTGTTTCGCGGATGAGGGCAGCACTAATGGCTTTGCTGGCGACAGAGAGGTACAAGAATAGGGTTTCCCCGCACTCTGGTCGGGAAAGCACATGTGGCTCAGACAGAGCCCGCTTAAGGTGGGCTAGGGCTTGCTCGCATTCTTCTGTCCATTCGAAACTGGTCTCTTTCCTAGGGAGTTTAAAGAAGGGAAGGGCGTGCTGAGCGGATTTGGCCACAAATCGAGAAAGGGAGGCGAGCATCCCATTTAGGGATTGGATGGATTTCTTAGACCTGGGCATGGGGAACTCTGCGAATGCTCGACACTTATCCGGGTTTGCTTCTATTCCCCTTTCGGTGAGATAGAACCCGAGGAACTTCCCTGCTCGTACGCCAAAGGTGCATTTTTCAGGGTTGAAGCGCATTTTACATTTCCTGGCCTGGTCGAAAACCTTTTGTAGGTGAGCCGTATGATCGGATTCCTCTTGGGACTTCACGATCATGTCGTCCATGTATACCTCGAGCATGTCCCCGATCTCTGATCGGAATACTTTGTTCATCATGCGCTGGTACGTGGCCCCAGCGTTTTTTAGACCGAAGGGCATTACGTTGTAGTAATAGTTCCCCGAGGAGGTCATGAATGCGGTATACCTCTTGTCCTCTTCGACCATATGGATTTAATTGTATCCCGAATAGGCATCCATGAAGGACAAGAGTTTGAAACCTGCAGAGTTATCCACGAGTTTATCTATGCTCGGTAAAGGGTAAGCATCTTTCGGGCACGCCCGATTGAGATCGGTGTAGTCAATGCACATACGCCATTTTCCACTATGTTTTTTCACAAGTATAATGTTGGACAGTCAGGTTGTATACCTAGCCTCCGATATGAATTTTGCCTCTAAGAGGTCTAGTACAAGTTTTTCGGCAGCCTATGCCTTCTCGTCGGATTGCTTTCTTCTCCGTTGTGCGACGGCGCGGGAAGCTGGATCAATGGTCAAATGGTGGCACGCAGTCTCGAGGTCTAACCCGGGCATGTCTGCTGCGCTCCAGGCAAACAGGTCAGCGTTGTCGTCCAGATATTTTTTCAGTTATAGCTTGACCTCATCGGGCAATCCTGCGCCTATCTTCACCCCTCTGTTGGGGTTATTGCTGAAGGTGATGACTTCGAATTCCCCATCTGGAACTGGCCGCATGAGAGTTGAAGTGGGGGAGTTGGTCGTCCCTGTTGGCGCAACCTCACCATTATCTTCCTTGCAGTCTTCTGAAATTCGGCTGTCAAGGTCGACGATGTGCACGGGAAGTGTAGGCTTCTTGTCCGGTTGTTCATCTTCGGTTGGACGATCTTCATCCCTTGGCCGTTTGGCTACTTTCGGTGCTGCTCCGATCTGGTTCTGTCCCTTGGTTGCTGCCTCGAAGCATCTGCTGGCGGCTTCTATGTCCCCATGTAAAGTTGTGATGTGACCTTTCTCAGTATAATACTTTAGCTTGAGGTGGACGGTTGAAGGAACAACGATCAGTTCTGCGAGTGCTAGCTTGCCTAAAATGCATTGATACAGCGACGGGCAATCGATCACCAAAAATTGGGTCTTGATCGACCTGGATGCTTCCTCCTCCCCGAATGTGATCGGCAGCTCCACGTATCCCCAAGGTCTGGCCGTGGCTCCATTGAACCCCTGTAGTTCGGATCCCACGTACGGCGAGAGGTTCCTCTGGTTTAGCTTTAGGACGCGGAACAGGCCCGTGTACATAATGTCCACCGAACTGCCCTGGTCGACTAGGATCCTCTGGACGCCGGTGTTTGCTAGTCTGGCCCTGATGAGTAGAGGAATATGAGATTTTGGAGAGCCCCCGGGCAGCTCCTCACGGTAGAACGTGATCAGTTGGAAGCGTCCCTTGATTTTCTAGAGCGTAGGGAACCGGTCAGGACTGTAATCTATAAGTTGCTCGAACTTCCTCTTGACAGATCCTACTGTCAGCTCGTTGTACCCCCCGCATGAGATAACCATGGTTGCAGGGAAAGCTTCCCAAGTGCTGTGGGCGGACGTCCGGGAAGGCTCTTCGAGGTAATCAGGAATGACGAAGTCCTCTGGTCGCGTAATGGACATGGCGACCTGCGGGGGAGGACTGGACTGAGACAATTTTGTCTCCTTCTTTGGGTCTGAAGCCTCTCGTCGGGAGCACTCACCTTTCTTTACGTATTGTTTTAAGTGACCCTCCTTGATGAGAATCTCTATTGCGTCTTTAAGGTGCACGCAGTCCTCGATTGTGTGGCCGTGGCTGCGGTGGAAGCGACAATACTTGCTCTTGTCGACGTTGCCCTTGGACGTTGTTGGTTTGGGGAACCTGAAGCCCCCTGCTTGAATTCCGTATTGATGCATTCACGGGGAGCCGTAAGCAGGGTATATTCCGTGAAATGGCCAGCAGGCCCTTTACCTTCCCGAGGACGATCATCTCGTCGCCTTTCTTTTCCTTGCCGAGATGACTCCGACTCGTCTTTTTTTGGTGCCCGGGTGCAGTCTCGATATCTCGTGTCCCGGGCATGATAAGCGTCCTCCTTCTCCTCGTATTGTATATACGCTTCAGCTTTCCAGAGAAGTTCTGTCAACGTTCGAGGAGTCTCGATCCCGACGGCTTTGCGAAACTCACTTTTTGGTTTCAAAACCTTTTCGAGAAGATACTTCTTCATATGGTCCGTCGTATGGACCTCCACGTCTTCTTTGTTGAACTGTTCGATGTATGCCCGCAGGGATTCGTCCCTTCCTTGTATAATGGCTTCCAAGGTGGCCTCCGATTTGGGATGTCTTCAGGAAGCTGTAAAGTGTCGGGCAAATTGAGTCTTCAAGTTTCTCCATGATGTGATCGACCCCGAGGAAGGCGCTTGAACCAAGCCATTTCCCCCTTTCTCAGTGTGATCGGGAATAATTTACATTTTATGGCCCCGGTCACGTTGTGGTAATGGAGCATTGCTTCTATGTTCTCTATATGTTCGTCGGGGTCGGTGGTCCCGTCTTAGGTTGCTATAGTAGGGAGCTTCTCTAACCCGCGAGGAATTCTCGTGTCCATGATCTCCTATGAAACGGGGCCGTGGACGTCGTCGTCGCTGCTTGAGCTTGGAGAGCGGGAGAAAGAATGGCTACGACCACGGCTTCTGTTACGTCGTGGAGAATGCCTGCGCGTATGGCGGCGCTCATGCCTATTTGGCTGTTGGGGCTTCTTGGATGCCGGGGAGCGTCTTGACTTTCGCAGAGGAGATCTGCGGTGTCTTCGGGCGAGATCGGATGTAGGTTCTTTTGATTTTGATCGTCTTTTCTCGGGGGAGAGACTTCTGGACCTATCGCGTCTCCGTTTCTGAGGGGGAGACCTGGGACGTGAAGACGGGCTAAGTTGTTTCTCCGAAGCAAGCCGTTCTTGGAGGACATGCTCGAGAGCGTTAATCTTCTCCCATTGCTGGAAGATCAAGAGGTTTGATCTGTTGAAGGAGGCGATGAGAGCAGCTGTACTTGAATCAGCATTTTAAGGGACAGGAATGGGTTCGAAAACGCGCTCGACAGCTGGTGCCCTAGGTTTCACTTCCTCGGGGGTCGGGGACGCAGTCTTTCCGTTCCGTGGGTCGGTTTCTTGAAGCACGTGTTCGACGAAGATGTGGTCGGCATTGTCGGTTGCAACGGTAACAATAGAGTCTTGACGAGCATCATTCTTGGTGGAGGCTATGATGATCTTAAGAGGTTGGAAGGTGAAGCTTTGGTCTTTGAAGTGAAAGAGAGGGTCTTGAATCAAAAGACGGGGAAGCTAGTTTGCCACAGACGGCGCCACTGATCGGAGGTGATCAGACAGGATCATCGTGGCCTTCGTGTATGGCAAGTGATGATGCTTGTAGGAAGGGAAAAAGGGTGGCGGTACCTGCAAGGTACTCCGATGCCAAAGTAAGTGTTTGGTCAAAAGAGAGAAAAACAAGTACAAAGTTCTAGTAGTGGATATTGAATACCTGCCCCTCTCAAGTGAGGGGGTATTTATGGGGAGATCCAATGCGATCAGAGGGCCTGGCCGGCCAATGGGGGTTTGCCAAGTGGAGGGCAAAACGCGTGGCTCCCGTGACAAGGTCTAACTGTCTCCGTGAGATTCGGGGAGGCAGTTGGCCGCGTGAACTGCTCAGCGAGTGAGGGGGACGTGCCCAACGGCTAGTTTCTGCCCAACGGCTACTTTCTGCCCAACGGCTAGTTTCTGGCTATTGGGCCTGTCCAATGGCTGGATTGGGTTGGGCCTTGCCCCTCTGGGGGCACAGCGCCTGCCCAGTCCAGAACAATCATATTAGCAAGGATGAAGTGTCCACCATTGAGGCCGACATATAAGCACATTATTCGTGTTTTCTTGCATTGCTTAATAGTTATAAGGTTGAGGCATAGACATGAATCTTATTAATTTTGGTACTTTAATAGAGCCCAACCTCGTCGACGGTGACAATGAGGATGGGAGATTATTTATCTTATAGGAAAGAAGGAAGGATGAAACTCCAAAGACCGACCAAGAGTTTTAAGAAGTGAAACTAAGGACTAACTCTTCAATATAGTCTCAAAAGGGTCGATCTATAAAGAGAGGTGAAGGATCAATCACTTAGTGTTTCCAAAAGAACATGGATCCATTTGATGAGACTACATTGGATATACCAGACATCAACCCCAAGGTTTCTTGTCATCCCCTATTCGCTTATAAGAACATCCAAGAGTGTAGTATAAAACATCTTAAAGGTCAAATTCATAACCAAAATGAATTGTACCAATTAATTATAAAATATTGTCCTTGTGAGAAGAAAAATAAAATAATAAGGCGCAAATGGGCATTGACCTATCCATAAAAAGAAGAATATTGAGTTTGAGGAAGAATCTTGTCTACCAACCTTTTCACCCCGTCTGAAAGGGCTAAAAAATATACACCTAAAAATGGAAATTCAAAACGAAAAAGAAAAGTAAACATTCTTAAAGTTTGACAGGCTTGCCATTTCTTCCATAATCTACATTCCTCAAATTTATAGGGCGTCAAAAGATAGATCCACGTGTGATACAAGCAGAGACAACCATCAATTAATCAATACATAACATTGAAATAGCATAAAACCACATGAAACCCCAATCAAAACGTGATAATTAAAGGATAAAGTAATACAAAATTGGCATAAAGACATCGACGACCACTATCAGGTGTAGTGAGTAACATAACTCACAACAATAATGGGATAAAACTAATAATAATAATAAATCAAAGATAAAAACAATAAATATGGAAGGAAATTAACTGCCTGAATAATCAGCAATGAATAGAGAAAAAATAAGTTACTAGTAAAATGTAGATTCAAAGGACGGTGTGACTTGAACATCCATAAAACCTATTATGTAAGGAAAAATTTAAAAGTGAGTTCAAAGAAACTATGGTATTCAAAGATAGAAACAAGATGGGAAAATGAATAATAGAGGGTTGACCCCCTCTTACTCACACACACTCAACTAACTTGAGAATATAAAAGGCCAAACATCTAATAGTTAGGTAGTCGAGGATCCTTAAAGTCGTAAACAAACCATTGGACTCATGCCATGTCTCTAAAAGGAAATCATATTTCCCTTTAAAGGCATGATCACTCCTTTGTCTCAATAGAGAAATCAATGTACTTATCACCCTAGGTCGCCTAACCTCAAGGTTTGGTTCACGTGTCAAAGAAAGAGGTATAAAGGTCAATTTGAGCTAAGGAATATTTACAATTTGATAAGACTCTGAAGGATAGAGAAATCTGACATAATATTCGGACCCAAATGTACCTAAAGTCGAACAAGAACACATGCCTCAAAACACGTCATAACTCTAGTCAAACTGATTTTAATGGGACATTGAACCTTTAATACGTTTCTTTAAGACTTAGAGATCGTCAATGCCCCCAATTACTAGTGACTTAATAGGGAAACATCCTTTGAAGGATCAGATCACTAAAGGACATAAGACAAGCGATAATCCGACCCTGCTAGCTAAAGTTTAGAAATAAATTGTTTCAAACTAGACCCATGTCCAATTCAATTTAACCCGGATCACCCAAGTCTTAGAGGTAGGTAGGTGGACAACAAATTTACATTCTTTAGAGGCACTCTTGATTAGGGATGGCAGACCCATGGAGACCATCAAATTGAACAAGATTGAAGGATCTTTTGACACTTGTGTTTAGAGACAATTGTCCTAAAGAAGGTTCTAGGGCATCTAAATCACAAACTCTAACTATAAAGTCTAACTAATGATTTAGACTCAGGTACATGTTATTCTAAACCTTAAACTTCACACTTATGATCTATGTTGACTTAATTGTGGAAGAGTTTTAAGATACAAAACCATCTTTTAAAGTTATAGATTGACAACTGTCTTTTAATATTTAATCGGTGTTCGATCCTCAAATCGAGCTAGAAAGCATTTCATCGATGTTCAAATTTTCAAATCGAACTGGATCAATATGTAATTTCTTTTAAAGTAGTAGTACAATTTAACATCTGTTAACGTTACTGTTCAATTTGATGAGCTTGGCACCCATGACTAACATTTGTTAGTGTTTTTATTCTTGGACCAAAGACCAAAGACTCTTAGTAATTATTTCTACGTATGCTATACTCCCTCCGTTTCATATTATAAGCAAATTTTATTTTTTAAGTACATTGAATGATTAATGTATCCGGTCTATATATAGATCAGATACATTAATTATTTAATGTATCTAAAAAGTAAAATTTGCTTATAATATAGAACGGAGGGAGTATGTATTATGCTCTACAACACATATGTGCCTACTCTTTTCCCCCACATGATACGTATATGTATTACTAAAATAACCAACTATATAAGGATCTAATAAACTTGTGTAATAAGTAATGGAATCCAAAAATAGAATATTGTCATTGAAAAAAAATTAATTTACATGACTTTTAAAATAAATATTTTTTCTATTTCGTAAATTATAATTTTTTATTTAATATAATATACTAGTAATAAATAAAATTTCATCTCTTAAATATACCTGGGCGATTATTCGTGTATTTGTAATTGAAACAAGTAACATCAAGCCCTGTATCCGTCTGAAAGCCGCAAAACTGATCAGGATCACAACCACAAGAAGGTGTATTCCACCGCAGCAATACATCAGAGTAAATTCCTTCCATGATTACCAATGGTTGCTGTGAATTATCTCTGACCGGAACCCTAGCAAAACCAATCTCATGACATGAATTGTTCCACGATTTAAGTTGCGAGTGTAACGCATACATAATCGAATAATTTTCATCGCTCAAACATGGTATAATTGGAAGATAATCAACCACTTGATTTGGTTCCTCTGCAGAATTGTTACTACAATTGAGAAATGTTACATTCTCAAAAAGTTTAAGAAAAGAGTTGTCCCATTGGAAAGGTGAATCGTCTTTGAAGTCTATGTTTTGGAGAAACCTAAGTGGTGGACAATTATTGGGACCACTAATCCACATACTTTGTCACTCAAGGGAAAAAGATTTGATTACAAATTCTCTATCATTCGAGAGTTTAATCAAGGCTTGCTCATAATGGTTGCAAGAAACTTCAAAGCCTGGGTATCCACATCGATCACTTTGATTATTGAAAATTGGATATTCGTGTCTTAATGCGAAAGGGAACTCAAAAAGAAGACCTGAGTTAGGGTTTCCACAATATCTCTTTACACAACTTTGAGGTTTGCTTTTTGTTGAGTGAAAAAGTAAGAGAGATATGGAAAATATGAATGGAAATTTCAAGGTAGCCATTTGGATATTGATATGTTATGATATGAATGAGAGTGCATGTGATGTGAGTCACTACTAAATTGACATATTCATTGGCTACAATATTGGGATGAGACATATATTTCGTGTATCCCAAAGCTTATTATAATCCTAGTGTTACTCGTCCAATATTACTTTCCTAATGTGTCAATTTGAATCATATAATATGTGGTCACTTTCAACACTAAGAAGTTCCTTGACTGCCACGAAGAAACTTGCACATGGAAGTTCAACAATAATTTGATAAAAGCTCGTTCGAGAAAAAAAAAAGTTAATATTTATTTTCCTCCATGTCATTAAGATTTTTTTTAAGAAAATCAGTTTAAAAATTACAAATTCCCTCTATCATTTGAGTTTTTTTAGGTAGTCTATTAGCTGAAATCCAACCTTTTAAAATAAACAAATGAGATGCCGTGAGTTCGAACTCGCGCTCCTATATATGATGTCCCTGCATAACTAGCAATTTAGTTGGTTTAACGAGACTTTTCATATTTTTTATTCCTGAACAAACCAAATCACCAAATATAGTGTTGTGGCTTTGTCAGATAGTTTCACTTTTATAATTTTATATTTTTAAAGTCACCTTGACCATGTTATATGTTTATTAATACATTACATGTTTATAGATTTAGATGTTATATGTACATATTTTTTATATTTTTTTAATGTCATATTTTTAGTTATTTTTTATAGATTTAGATGCATAAACACTACTGTTGCATTTGTAATTTTTTGTGTCGAAGCAGTGTAATTCGACAGAAAGAAGGAGTAGTCGAGTTAGCCTAATGAGTGTGTGTGTCGAGTTGCTTAGATGTCGAAGTGTCAAAACAGGTTGTTTAACACATGATTTCGACTTAGACTAAAATTAGTAATTTTGTGTTTTTGTGTTTTTGGGCTTTCTCAACTATAAATAGAGGGAGTAACCCCTATTTTGTAATAACTTGTTTTCACAGATTTTTTGCATTTGCAAAGTGAATAAAGAAGTTTTCCACAATTTGTGGGCGGAGATTCCACAATTAAAATCATTCTCTCTTTCTTGTTTTTTTTTTCATTAACAGTTGATGCGCATAATCTTTCTTGAGATCAAGATTGATTAGGAATTCTCAAAAGATTTTGGGTTAATTCCAACATCTGGTATCTAGAGCTCCGGTTGTGATTCGAGTGAAGAAAATCACGATGACGCTGAATCATCCAAACTGACATTTTTCGGCGAACCTTCCTATTCTCAAGAACAATAATTATGAGAATTGGTGCAAGCAGATAGAGGTGGTTTTCTGTTATCAAGATCTTTGGGATCTTGTGAAGAGAGGAGTAGCGCCGCTTGCAGAAAATGTGACGGATCAAGAAAAGGCTGCATACAAAGAATTGAAGAAGAAAGATTATAAAGCTCTCTTTATAATTCATCAATGTGTTGATCCGGATAACTTTGAAAAGGTTAGTGATGTAGAATCAACAAAAGAAGCATAAGAAATCTTGGAGAATTCGTTTGGAGACGCAGAGAAGGTGAAAGAGGTGAGGTTACAAACTCACAAAATGACGTATGAATTGCTTCAAATGGAAGAAAGTGAAAGCATAACTGATTTCTTCACTAGGGTTACTAAACTGGTGAATCAAATCAAGGTATGTGGAGAAGTATTGACATCAAGATCAGTTGTGGCAAAGATCTTGAGGTCATTGGATCCAAAGTTTGACCACGTGGTAGTAGCCATAGAAGAGTCGAAAGACTTGTCAGTATTATTGATGAAGGAAGAGCTTTAAGGAACGCTTGAATCTCATGAACAAAGGATGGCTGAAAGAGCTGCAGGAAAGTCGAAGAGTGATATGGCTTTGCAGGCGTAGTCAGAAAAGGAAACGAAAGGCAAAGGAAGTTGGAATGGAAACAAAGGCAGAGGAGGCTACAACAATTCAACTGGTCAAAATCAGCAAGAAGGAAACCGGTCGAATCAGAGAAAACCCTGGAACCAAGGCAACCGAAAAGGTGGTGCTACAGGTAGAGGAAGAGGTGGTGGTCGAAAACCTGAAAAAAGTCATATTCAGTGTTACAATTGTCAGAAGTATGGTCACTGTTTTAGTAATTGTATAGAAAAGAAAAAGAATCAAGAAACTGATGCAAAGCTGGCGAAACATGAAGAAGAAGAGATGTTGCTGATGGTCACAACAAGAGATGAAAAAAGATTCCAGGACCAATGGTACTTGGACTCAGGATGCTCATCACACATGAATGGTAGACAAGACTGGTTTGACAACATGAAGCCCTCAATGAAGAATATGGTGAAATTTGCAAATGATAATACTCTAACAGCTGAAGGTATTGGTGATGTTATGATTATGAGGAAAGATGGCAAGAGGTCATTAATTTCCAATGTGTTGTACATACTAGGCATGAAGAGTAATTTGCTCAGTATAGGGCAATTGGTCGAAAAGAAATACAAAGTGTCGATCGAAGACAAGATGATAAAAGTTCTCGACTCAGGTGGTAGGTTAACCTTGAAGGCTCCAATGTCTCAGAATAGAACCTTAAAGATTGAGCTTAATGTGATGGAGCATAAGTGCCTTGCAACTGCATCCAGCAGAGATGAATGGATATTGAATTATCGACTTGGCCATCTCAACATCAAAGACATCAGAGATTTTAAGAGAAGAAATATGGTTTTAGGATTACCAGAAATCGGCATTCCAAGTGAAGTGTGTGAAGAATGTGTTCAGGCGAAACAACACAAGAATAACTTCGGCAAGGATGCAGGAAGCAAGTCGAAGGAAATTCTAAAAGTCATATACTCTGATGTATGTGGTCATATCCAGGTCGATTCGACTCGAGGTAACAGATACTTTGTCACATTCATATATGATTTCAGTCGAAAACTGTGGACTTACTTGATCAAGTAGAAAAGTGAAGTGATCGAGGTATTTGCCAAATTTAAATCTATGGTCGAAAGACAAAGTGGTCAAAAGCTAAAGATTCTGAGGACTGATGATGGTGGAGAGTATGTGTCGAAAGATTTTGATGCATTATGTGAGAAAGAATGGATTGTGCATGAGGTGGTGCCACCCTACACTCCACAGCAGAATGGAACTGCAGAAAGGAAGAATAGAACCATCATGAATATGGTGAGAAGCATGTTGAAAGGCAAGCATCTACCCAAAGAATTATGGGGATAAATTGTGTCAACATCAATATACATCTTGAATAGATGTCTGACAAAGAAGCTAGAAGGAATCACACCAGAAGAATGTTGGCCTGGTGTCAAACCTAGCTTAAGTCATTTGAAGGTGTTATGATCTATAGCACATAGACATGTTCTAGATCAGTTGAAAAGAAAGCTTGATAACAAGTCGAGTCAAATGATCCTAATAGGATATCATTCGATTGGAGGATACATGTTGTTCGACCCAGTGAACAAGTATGTAGTGATCAGTAGGGACGTGATCATAAATGAGCTTAAATAATGGGATTGAACTGAGAATGTTAAGAAGGATTTAGTGTAATCCTGTGTGAACAACCAGCTAGTGAAGTCGAAAGACAAGTTCGACAAGAAGAAGTCAGAGGTGAAGTAGGCCCAAGCAGACCTCAATGAACAAGACATATGCCTGCAAAGTTGCAAAAATGTGTGATTACATCAAATAATATGGTCGATGAAGAAGGTGAGCTGGTACACTATGCTTTCTATGCAGATGTCGAACCAGTCAATGCAGTTGAGGCATTGAAATATTTGAAGTGGATGAAAGTAATGAATGAGGAGTTATAGTCCATCGAAGTCAACAACACCTGGTCACTTGTCGAATCGCCTCCAGGCAAGAAGGCAATCGATGTGAAGTGGGTATACAAGGTGAAGCTGATCCTAAAGGAGAAGTAACTCGATACAAGGTAAGACTTGTAGCTAAAGGATTCCTTCAGAATGAAGGAATCGACTTCAACGATGTTTTTGCACCTGTTGCTAGGATCGAAACAATCAGGTTGGTTGTTGGTCTAGCAAACATGAAAAATTGGCACACATGTCAGATGGATGCGAAATGTGCATTCCTGAATGGCCCCTTAGATGAAGAAGTTTATGTTGCACAACCAGCTGGGTTCGTGAAACAAGGCGAAGAATGAAAGGTGTACATGCTGCATAAAGCCCTATATGGACTTAAGCAAGCTCCAAGAGCTTGGAATAAGAAGATAGATAGCTTTCTAAGGGATAAGAAATTTGTGAAGTGCACGACTGAGCATGGAGTATTTGTAAGGAGAAGCAATAGTGAATTGCTTATACTATGTCTCTATGTCGATGACATGTTAATAACAGGAAGTTGCAAGAAGGAGATCGAAGATTTCAAACATGACCTAAGTGAGGAGTTTGAAATGTCATACTTGGGAAATCTCTCATATTTCCTTGGCATCTAATTCTACAAAAGTGGTAGAGGTTTGATGATGCACCAAAGAAGATATGCAAGCTAAATACTTAAGAGATTTGAGATGCAAGATTGCACCCCAACTTCGACTCCAGCTGAGCCCATAATGCAACTGTTGAAATATTCAGATAAAAATGATGTCGACCCAACCCAATATAGAAGACTTATTAGGTCACTTCGATACCTTTGTCACACAAGGCCCGACTTAGCATACAGTGTGAGTATGGTAAGTAAATTCATGCAGAAGCCAAATGTATCACACCTAGCAGCGAAGTAGATTCATGCAGAAGCCAAAAGTATCACACCTAACAACGATGAAGAGGATACTCAGGTATCTGAAAGGAACTCTCAACTACGGCATTTTGTTTCCTGCAGCTGATGAAGGAAAATAATGCAAGTTAGTGGGATACACTGACTCAAGTTGGTGTAGTGATGCTAAGGATAGATAATCCACAGCTGGCTATGTGTTTATGCTAGATGGTGCACCAGTTGCTTGGAGTTTAAGAAAGGAGTCAGTAGTGGCATTTTCGTCATGCGAAGCAGAATACATAGTTGCTTCTCTTTGTGTATGTCAAGTAACATAGATGGTGAACCTGGTCGAATAAATTACAGCGAAGAGTCATGGAGCAATTACCATGAAGATCGACAACATGTCAGCTATCAATCTGGCGAAATATCCAATAGCAGATGGACGAAGCAAACACATCGAAATGAGGTTCCATTATCTTTAAGAGCAGGTAGCAAAAAGGAAGATGAATTTGGAACTCTGCAGAACTGAGAATCAGATTGCAGACATCATGACGAAAGGAGTGCAAGTCGAAGTGTTCAAGAAGCTAAGGTCTATGATGAATGTAGATAACTTAGACACAATGAATTAGGTGGTGTGTTGAGTTTGTAATTCCTTGTGTCAAAGCAGTGTAGCTCGACAGAAACAAGGAGTAATCGAATTAACCTGATGAGTGTGTGTGAGTCGAGTTGCTTAGACGTCGAAGTGTCGAAGCAGGTTGCTTAACACATGATTTCGACTTAGACCAAAATTAGTAATTTTGGGCTTTTGTGTTTTTGGGCTTTCTCAACTATAAATAGAGGGAGTAACCCCTATTTTGTAATAACTTGTATTCAAAGATTTTTTGCAGTTGCAAAGTGAATAAAGAAGTTTTCCACAGTTTGTGGGCAGAGATTCCGCAATTAAAATCATTCTCTCTTTCTTGTTTTTCTTTTCATTAAAAGTTGTTGGGCATAATCTTTCTTGAGATCAAGATTGATTATGAATTCTCAAAAGGTTTTGGGTTAATTCCAACAACTACTACAAAAAAGATTTATATTTCGGTTGAGAAAAGGCTCTTATCTTGATTGGGGCTTGAGGTAAAAAATAATGACATGAAAAGTGCACTAATTTTTCTTTCGGCCCACTGACCGAAGTAAAAAATTAGTAAGTGCGCTACTTTTATCCTCGGTTGAGAGGTTAACCGAAGAAAAATCCCCCAGTTTTCACATTGGTTAGCCTCTAGACCGAGTTGAAATGTCTCACTTTTTTCATTGGTTGAGACTATCAACTGATGTGAATTCCCTTGTATATTTAAAATATAGAAAAAAATTTACTTTACATATATTTTTTTATAACATGTATGTTTGTAAAATAGAACCGAACATATTTTGTACCATATATATTATGGTTACAAGGGCAAAACATAAATTATACATTACATCAAAATCAAAATGAGACACTTTTTGTATCATATATTTAATGAATAATCAAATATGTCCAGAGTGACTTAGAAATTATACATATTCATTTTTTATAACAAAATTCAAACATATCAATGGTTCAATTGAACACGTAAAACTAAAGGAAGCAAGTTGCCCACCATGAACGAATATACGTCATATAATTCTTCTTTTGTGAATGGTCAGTGTTCGTTTGTTAAACAACTATAAATTTATTGAAATGTAAAAACAGTTAAAATAATTACAATATTAACTATAAATATTAAGAATAAAAAATAACAATAAATTATGGATAAACAATAAAAAATATTTACTTGTTAGTTTTTTTCCCTTCTTGATGATCATAAGGAATAACATGCACATCGCCTGAATCATTTTCTTCATATGAGGTATGCACGTTTGTTGAGAAAGAATGGTTCTCAGAAATATCAAGGATTAAATCTTGATTTTCATTACTAGTAGGAATGTGTTTTCCTTGAAGAATAATTGATCATCTTTGGTTAGAAGGATTAGTAGCATAAAACACTTGTTTTTCTTGGGATTCCATGATGAAAGATTTACTTATATAAGATGTTTTGCGAAGGTCAACCAATGTGAATCAAAATCATCAATTTGTACATCAGCGTTATTGTCAATCCACTTGTATTTAAATAAATAAACTTTAAATATAACATAATCTGTTGGGCGGGAATATGGAGATGAGACGCTCTAGGGGGTTGAACAGTCTTAAACCAATTTCAAAAACATTTAGTTTTACCAAATTGGAGTTAAAAGCATAGAATCAAAATGTGATAAACGGAAGAAAAAGTGCAGCAAATTGATTCAAAACTTATAAGTTTCATTATTATCGTAAGAACAATGATTCAATCAAGATCATAAACAAATAGGGAAGTTGAAGTTAGTTAACAAGCAATTTAAATCCAACAACTTAGAGACAATAAAATCTTAATTTAAGTATTGAATGTTCAACGAATTAAATCTATCTCAGGCCTACACTTATATGACAAAACACTATAAGAAATATTTATTTCTAGACGACATTATGATGATGAACAATACCTAACAAACATTATAATATGTATAAAATTAAGAGAGAGAGAGAGAGAGAGAGAGAGAGAGAGAGAGAGAGAGAGAGAC
Source organism: Lathyrus tuberosus (assembly GCA_022829125.1). Taxonomy (NCBI): domain Eukaryota; kingdom Viridiplantae; phylum Streptophyta; class Magnoliopsida; order Fabales; family Fabaceae; genus Lathyrus; species Lathyrus tuberosus. Next base: position 12,306,190 of record JALAZF010000039.1, on the reverse strand, counting down.
ATTATGATGATGAAAAATACCTAACATACATGGTAACATCTTCCACTATTTTTAAAGTTAAATTTATAAGTATTTTTATAGGAACTTGAACACTAATAACCCAATGTTGTAGTCAACACGAATCTAAAATAATAGTTCCTTCTGTTGATGCAGATTACTCAATTGATAACACTCGAGATCTTCAATTATTTTGATCCAACAAACTTGATAGGAACGATAATTATGCTCCAAGATTCAATTCTACAACACTCTTTACTCGGATCTGACGAAGACCTGTCTAAGTGATTGTTCTAGCAATGAATGGGGATAACTCCCACTTTTGTTCTGCAACAATATTCACTCGGATCCACCAAAGTCTTCCTGGGAGTAGGGAGAAAACTCTTCTCTTTCTTGATAAGCACTAATAAATAATATGAATAAGAAACACTCATTTTTCTTTTTACAAACAACAAAACATCACACACACAAAAATTAGATTACTTAATGTACCTTAATCTACCTATCACACTCAATCTTTAGAGTTGAACACCACAACATTGGGTTCTTTGTACAAGGTTGAAGATGATGAATAGTATCTAAAAGGTCTCACGCAACACAGCTACAAACTTCTCACACTCTCAACATTCTAGGAAGTTTTTCACAAGGTTAAATCATGGAGATAGTGTGTTTGTGAATGAAGAAAACTTCCATGGTTTCTCTCAAGGTTCTTCACAAAAAAAAATATTGGATTCTTGATGAATATTTTGGATTCTCAATCAGAAAGATTCAACAACTTATTAAAAGAACTTCTCTTCTTTTGACATTAACTGATGTTTCTTAATTACACGTGATATCACTTATGATCATCATTGTTTTATCAATTGACATCTCTGACATCACTTGTAAAAGAGACAGGAAAAAAGATAAAATAGGTGTTAAAGATAAGGCACAAAAAGGTAGGAAAAATACAATGTGATCCGAATCAAATCATGACCTCGTGATTTGAATCAAAGGTAGTGTTCTGGGATGGACAACGACCCAAATAACTAAGGCCCAATTCATTTCAAATCCACTCCACTTGACCCAAGGTATAAAATCAGTTCAAATGCAAATAGAAAAGTACATTCTCTAATCTCCAGTTTCACTACACTCATCTTGAATCTTAAACTGACTTGGGAATTGGAGTGGTAACCATGAATGCCAACCACGCGCCGTCGTGAAAAGGATCAAAGGCACTGTTCAAGATCATCATTTTTGCAACTACATCCATTTATGGTTCCCGAACTGAACAGTGGCGTTGTTTGTGAGAATTGACTTATGATTCCCACGGATTTTCATCTTCAGATCAAGATAGATATGTATGGAAATAGAAGAAGCAAACACGGTAACTTTGGTAGTCATGTCTAAGATCATCAATACATCTCCAAAATCAAATGATCATTGGATATCACCGATTGGCGAATTCCTTGATATCAAGTCACCTAGCATATGTCCTCCGTCAGATTGCTTTATACTCGTAGCTGACGCTGACATTCAACCAAGTAAAGATTGATTTGAATTAGGATTTTTGGATCGAGATAAGATCAATGGAATTCCAAACTTCAATCTGCCTCTAATTCTTGCAGTCGCCATCGGTTATTGCAACCCAATTGGATTCCTTATAGAAGACTAAAGCTCTTACAAGTTCCTCTGCACATATACAATGGATATGTTAGGTATCCAACAAGAAAGTCTGAGTCTCCATAAAAAATAAGATTCAATAGTGTTCAATGATTCGGTAACTCGTCCTCAAGGAGATATACAAATATGGTTGTGACTATTGGAAAAGAAGCATGCAAAAGAATGGTAATCCTCAACTTTTTGGTAATACCATGTCAGATCTCTTTCAGAGGTATCCTAGGAAGATCCTTCCTAGCGAGACTAGATGCAATGGTATCTTTAGTCCACCTGAAGGTAACTTATCCAGACACATAAGGAAGGTCGTTCATAGTAAACACCAACGTGGATGAAGCTAAGCGGATCAAGGAAATCATCCAAAATGACATGTATGGTACCAAAGGAAGTAGTCATACCTGCATAACAAGGGACGATTTAACCTAACTGGGAAGGACTGTATCGAATATACCAAAAACATCCTCATTGAGCATACAAGTTGCATGTTTTCGAGGGACCTCTTCTACCTCAAACTTGGAACGCGCTCCACCTCAGATATTATTATAGTTACAGATTGTTTGTAAACTTTCTGAAAAATGTTATGTCTGTGTAATTTTTGAGCAATCATTCAAATGCTGCTCCACTAGGGATACCCCCTCTTTTCATTTTTTATGATTGACTTCCACGGGAAGATCTTTGCCGCCCCTCATGGCAATTATATGTTGGACTTCCACATGAACATTCATGCTGCCTCTCAAGGCAATCACATAGATGGACTTCCGCTGGAAGATCTTTGTCGCCTCTTAAGGAAATATACATAGATGTATTTTCACAGAAGGATCCTTACTGCCCCTCTAGGCAATCACATAGTTGGACCTTCACAGAAGGATCCTTGCCACCCTTTGAGGCAATCACATAGTTGGACTTCCACAAAAAGATCCTTGTCACCCCTCGAGGAAATCACATATTTGGATGTCCTCGGGAAAACCTTGTTTTCACCTCGAGAAAATTACAACTTCTGACCCTCGTTGGAGGATCCCTGCCACCTGCATGGGCTATTCCAAGTTGGCCAAGATAGAATCTCGCCTAAGAGATTTAGTGTCTCCTCGAGAAGGATTGAAGGTGCAAGAAAGACACAAGAAAGGGGGGTTTGAATTGTGTATTCACTCTTTAAAAACTTTTCGCCTCTTATCATTAAAGCGTTAAGAGAACATCAGAGTTCATTGAGAGACTCTGACTTGCGAAGTAGCATTCAGACTTGGCAATGCGTAAAGCATATATGACAGGGAGAGTCTGAATATGATATACATCATTCAGAACTTGCAGTGCGGAGGCTTATCAGAGTTAAGATGCAAGGTTCTGATTTGTTTATGTAAGGTTCTGATAATTTAGAGTAAGACATAAACAATAAATCAAAGCATATGCAAGAGTAAAGAACACACGATATATCCTGGTTTACTTGAGCAACTCTCAAGCTAATCCAGTCCACCCTCCTCAAGTGATTTTGCCTTGAACACAAGGACTTAATCCACTATAACTAAATCCGATTACAGATGCACAGGCAGCAGCCGGTAACTAACATCCTGCACAACTGCAGTTGTGACTAACTCACAATGAACCGTTCAGGGATTCAACTTAATGAATATAACGAACATTGACCCAATAGGTTTCAATCTCGCAAGATCTACTATCAGGATTTCACAGCTAAACGTTCAGGGATTCAACTTAATGAATATAACGTTTACTGACCATTCTTCCAGGATTTTCAATGAGTTCCATCAGTGATCTCACAAGAGCCTGACCCAACATTGGTCCTCTTTGAGATATGACTATCATTGACTATATTTCAGGATTTCCACAATGACACCAAGCCATTGTCTTCTCAAGTCTCTAATCACACTGATCACTTGAGGAATCCTAATTCACATATAATTAGTTGTTTTGGAGATTACAAAGATGCTTCTTAATAAGCTGATAACTCCTAAATTTAAGTACAAAAGAACACACAAGTGTTCGAGCAAGATATGAGCAACAGCTCCTTGCTTTCTTCAGATACTACCAAGATGTATGTTGATTTGACAATTGATGGCATCTTGTAGATCTTCTTCTTCTTCGTCTTCTTGGTTGAGCAAGCTTCGAGAAACAACTCCTTGCTTCAGATCTTCAATGTAGCTCAGACGAAGATGGTTGATGACTTGACTGATTTGCAATGTTGTCTTCTTCATCAACAGCTTCTGTTCCAATTAATTTTTGTTGTGTTGAATGATGATCTTTGAGCTTCAACAATAATGGCCGTGTGTTAATGGTGATATCTTTGAATATTTAGTTTTACAACGATAATTGATCGTTGCGACTATCATCATATCGACACCTTCAGAAGCGCATACTCATTTCCTTTAAAAAGCCAAGTAAAATATAGCCATTGGAGAGCTTTTGGTCGTTTGAAAAGAGTCGTTATGCAATGATTAAAGTTGTACTGCCATATCTTCTTTTTACTGTAGAAGGGATGGGATTGGTCTTTTAGAACGGTGTACAGTCATTGCTAACGGTAACATTTGTCTTCAAATCTTCAGAGGCTTCTGATGGTAATTAATTGAAGCATGAGTAGAGACTTTATAACAGGGTCTTCAGATCTTTCAAGTCTTCCGTCTTCAGAGTTTGTCCATTAGGAATCTGTCTTCAGAACTTTAGCACTTGTCTTGAAACCCGTTATCTTCATTGCTTCAAGTCTTCAGAATCTTCAGAACTTGTCCATTAGGAATCTGTCTTCAGAGTCTTCAGCACTTGACCTTTAGAACCATAATCTTCAAAACTCATAAGTCTTCAGAGTCTATCTGCACTTGGTCTTCAGAGCCTTCAGCCTTCAGAACTTCAAGTCATTGGAATCTTCACCACTTCGGTTCTCTTAGAAGATTATCTCTTCAGAAGCTTCGCTATCTTCAGAATCATAACCACTCTCAGAGAGCATCCAGAAGAGCATCCTTGGATCTGACTGATTATGATCAGATACAGAAGCATACTTGCTTGTTGCGACTTATGTCACACATAGTAACTTCGCATATAATCAATTACGCACGTTTGGTTGGTGCTTGTTGGATCTGATATCTTCTATGATTATGATCTGCACACAACACACATTAGAACATAAAATGGTTCTTTCACAAATACCTTTGTTATCATCAAAACATAGAGACGACTTGCAGAGACAACTCTTGCTCTAACAAGGATTACTTCCAAAAAATATACCTAAGAGGTGCAACCTATATCAAGCCCTAGAGAGTGAATTTCAGTCTTGCTAGAGGGCTCGATGAAGGTCCCGCCTGAAAGGTTGAAAGCCTCGCTTGAGGCACTTAGTGTCTCACCAGCCGGGTTGTATGATATAAAATCTGAGAGAATTAGAATCCCTATAGTTGATAAAACTCTCGTATGAGGAACTTAGTATCTCCTTGGGCGGGATTGTTTCCAACCATGCCTTATGGGCGCAACCCATATCAAGTTCCGGAGACTTGGTGCTAAGTCTTGCTAGAGGGCTCGATGGAAGTTCCGCTTAAAGAGGCAAAACACCCTGAAGGACTTAGCTCTTCATCGACCAAGTTGCATGATTCTGCAAAAAGTCTGGATTCCTAAAGGTCAGTTAGAACCCCGTAAGGGAACACACTAGTCCTCGGTATACTCTCATTTGTCACAGATAAAAAACTTCGCCTTCTATCAAAGGACTCGTGCTTGAGGGACTATGTAATGTTATATTTGCAAATAACCTTGCCTAGGGCGACAACTTGCGGCCGCCCTCGGAAAAGGAGACGATACGAGGTTGCCCGAAGGGAGGTACCACATCTCCCGTAAGTTTTCCTCACATTTGAGGAAAAAATATGGAATAAAACGCGTCTTGAATAAAGAGAGACTTTTAGTCGTTACTGACCCACGTCTCCCTTGGGAATCGGGATTCAACTGTCCACCTTTTGACTAGGTGAAGAGCGATATTTTCCAAGAAAACCCTAGGTATCAGAAATACCATTAAATATGTTACCCCTCAAGGGGAAGGAGGGCAAATCCTTAAGAGATACACACTTACTACTACTCAGAGAGCTCCATGTTTTTAGTAGCCCTAACACCGTAAAGTTAACCTCCCGTCTGCAACCCAGAAACGCCGACCACTAACAAGGCCTCTCACCTCATATGATTTGGTCCCTGAAATAGCCTCAAAAACTACCATAAAGGGCTACTCGACGTTGTTAGCTAACCCTCACCATCCCAACTTGTAATATATCTACTAGAGCCTCTAAGTCTCCCTGCCCTTGCAGGGGGAACACACACACACACACACATGTACTTTTTGGATAGTACAAGTACAACTCTTATAAATCCTTTCCCAACAACCAAATAATTGGCAAGGAATATACGCATAAAAATTCATAATTTTCAGTCTTATATAAAGGGAATCCTCAATGTCGAAACATACACGCACATATACTACTATTAGGTTGTAATATTTTTGTGTCACTTTAAAATTGAAATATTTGCAAAATATTGTCATATTAGCCAAAAAGAAACACAAATGCATAACTTCTCTTTAATAATGACTCTTTACTAGGAAAGTTAATTAGTTGTAATCAAGATGTATTTAGTTTACCACTCAGTATGAGATGTTGCAAACATAGAACTTTGTAATTTTACTTTGTAATTTTTCAAAAGCCTTTTAGTGTGAGGAAAACAAGTACTTAGAGGTTTAAGGCAATATGTCCTCCAGTGTGAGGCACGGAAATTTAAGACTAGGTTGTCTGTAATCAAGTATGATTATAGTGGAAATATCTCAAGTGTGAGGAAAACAAGTACTTAGAGGTTTAAGGCAATATGTCCTCCAGTGTGAGGCACGGAAATTTAAGACTAGGTTGTCTGTAATCAAGTATGATTATAGTGGAAATATCTCAAGTGTGACGGATTGATTTACCTTCTTTCTAACGGGGAGAGTGAGTATAAATTTTGTGTGTGGTCCTTTATACCTATTCTCTTTATTATTATCTTGCAATACTCTTTTTGATTGAGAATGTCGAAAATAGTTATAAATCTAACAAATTAACCCCCCCCCCCCCCCCAATTTCTGGAGTTATTCTTGCCTTTGGGAGTAACCCATTCTCAAGCGCAAACACTTTTGCAAGGAGAAATCACCCCAATTTCAGGTGGAGCAACAAGCAGGGGCAATGTTCGAATCAAGGTAAAAAATGTCAATCATAATACAAAAATCATTATTAGCGACAACAACGATCGTATTAAAATCAACATCGACAGTCATAATAATACCATAATCAATCTAATCATAGATATTAAAATGATCCTCAAGAACATTTAAGATCATACTAAAAAACATCATCATTCAAGAAAGTCTTCGTAATTGGAGGACACCGTGAGCAAGTTCATATAAGTGACACAACATAACTTCAAAAACAAGAAACTTAATCAAGAAACTACTAGAAATAATAGTGAAGCTTCAATTAGAAACTTGAAAACACATATAAGACAATTATCTAAACAGAAAGTCGTTCAATCTCTAGGAAACTATAAAGGTAACACATTTGATAACCCATAGAAAAAATGAAAGACGTTGTACAATTATTTTGAGAAAAATCAAGTTCACCAAAGTGACAAATGTTAAGCGTTTCTGGAAGAAATCATCTGAAAATATTGAGGTTAAAAGTGAGTGTGGAGTTGGAGAGGAAGAAAAATAGTGACTCAAATTGCAAAAAGTGAAGAAAAAAAAGATAGTGGAGAGAAAAGTATGAACAAATGAGAAAACTAAAGAGAGAGAAGCTAAACTTCCTATTACATTACCATATCCATTCATGAATAAAAAATATTTGAAGGAAGGAAAATACAAAAAAATTACTTGAATTGTTCAACAACCTACAAGTAATAATTCTATTTGCAGAAGCATCACAACAATATTTAGGATATTCCAAGATTTTGAAAGATCTTTTAACAAGAAGTGGAAGACTTATAAATGACGAAATAGTTAATGTATTAGAATGGTGTAGTAATATAATTTAAAGGAACTTCCACCAAAATTACCAAATCAAGGCAACTTCATTTTTCCTTGTACTACAGGAAGCCTACAAATTCTAGGTGCACTATGTGATTTTGGGGAAAGCATAAGTGTTATAGCGCTCTAAATTATGAAAAATTAAGCGGAGAAGTAAACTAAACCAACATGAAATTAATATAGGTAGACATGTCTTATTTATTCGCTTATGGGATAATGGAAGATGAGTAAAGGTTGGGATCTTTATTTTGCAGTTGACTTTATAGTTCTTAAGATTAAGAAAAAAGTATAGGTTCCTATAATTGTTGGTATATTATTTATACTAACTTCTAGAGTCAACATTAACTTAGAGATAGGTGAACTAATGCTCAAACTTTTAGATGAGAAAATGATCATTAAAATTTATGATGGCATGAAGTTGTGTAAAGAAAGTCTCATATTCTAAAACATGGATGTGAGGCAAACAGAAAGAGGTATGCAAGATTCACCACTTCCAACTGTTGGCAAGGAGATTTCGACCAATGTAGAAGGAAAGGAAGAAGAGAAAATTGAATAGCTAGTTGACAGCAGGAGAGAACCAAGATGTCGGTCCGACACGGGTCAAAAAGGCGCGTCGGAAGGAGGCGATAAGCAATGGTGTCGGAGGATGCCAGGCGGAAGACACACCCAATTCAAGGACAAATGCTTAGGCGGGAAAGTTTGAAAGTTCCAAGAATATGGGAAGTTGAAAAGATAGTGGGGTGACACGTGTCAGCACCAAAGGAAATATGGGCAGATGAACAGTTATTTCTTAGGCCTATATAAAGCATTGTTTTTTCCATTTTCGGGGTCGCATTTTGTAACATTGCAAAGGGAAAACGCTCAAAGTACCAAGCTTAGAGAGAAACGAGTTCAATCCCGCGAAAATGTATAACTGCGTCCACAATTCCTTAATGCAATTTATTTTCAAAGTTTAAGTTATTTTTGTTTATCTGTTTTCTTCCTTTTTCTTTTGTTTTCCGCCTTGTCCTATCAATCAAACTCAAACCCTTGTAACTCTTCCAAAAAGGCAAGAGACTATCGTATCAAACAAACATACGCTTCCAACCACTTGTTCTGGGATTTCTGTGGCCGATCCCGCGAGTAAACCTGCGGCAGAAGGCCAGCGACTGTTCGCGCCTGCGAACAAATTGGCACGCCCGGTGGGACCCGTGTGAGTTAAGTGTATGTTTTTTCGTAGTGGTAAGATGATAATACCACGTCCGAACGACGAACCGTCTTCGACGGAAAGTACAGTTATGACACAAACAACTAACGTTGGCTCTGGTACCGTGTCAGCGGTTTCAACTACCCCTAGTGGCCCAACCGCGATGTCATGTCGACATGACCCAAAGTCAACAATGACGGGGACTACAGGGCAGTATATGCCTAGTATCACAATTCCCATTCCTCGATCTTATGGGATGCCGACAAAGTTTATGTCGAGTTTGCACTCTAGCGGCCCTTTGTGTGGGGAAAGTTTGTCCCCAGTTTTTTCACCCTATCAGGGGGCAGGGCATCTGGAGAACTAGGTGGTTCGACCCCCAGGCTTTAATCTTTTTTCTCAATCCATACCGACGTTTACCTCGAGTTCCGTCGCGGTCATGAGGCAACAGATGGATGAGAGCAATCATGAGATGGTTCATATGTTGACTCAAAAGATGGGTATAATATTGAGACCACTGATACAAGACTCAACACAGAGTTACCAACAACTGGCGACTCAAATGACACGTATTGGTGATTTCTTAGGCGCTCCTAGGGCTCAGGGTCGATAGACCCTACCGCCTCGACCGGAGACGCCCATTCGTCAAGTTGAGGTCTTCGACGAAACAATAGAGCAACCCCATGAGTTTGAAGAGATCCCTAGGATGGCCCAAAGGCCTCCTGTGATAGTCCATAGGAACCAAGATCCGAACTTTGTCGTCAGAAAAGTTCGACAGGATGCCTTGGTTGGGGAACACAATTTGGAGGCTGTGGTCGAACGTATCATGGTCCGTAATGAGGCAAATCCAGGCCTTCGACGACCGACATACACGTCCCCATTACCAGACTTTGTATTACAAACAGAGCTACCCAGGGGTTGGAAGGTGCCAAAATTCACCAAATTCGCTGGTGAGACTGAGGAATCCACCGTTGAACACATCGCTAAGTATCAAACCGAAGCAGTCGACATAGTAAACAATGAGGACTTGAAAATGAAGTATTTCCCAAGTTCCCTCACGAAAAATGCATTTACGTAGTTTACCACGTTGCCCCCTCAGTCTGTCCACACGTGGGCACAATTGGAAAGATTATTTCATGAATAATTTTACATGGGGCAGTCGAAAATAAGTCTGAAAGAGTTGGCAAGCGTCAAACACAAAGCCACAGAGTCAGTCGATCAGTATCTGAATAGGTTTAGACTTTTGAAAGCAAGGTGATTTACTCAAGTCCCTGAACATGAATTAGTTGAAATAGCAGCTGGTGGTTTAGATTATTCTATCAGAAAGAAGCTGGACATGCAATATCTTAGAGATATGGCACAGCTGGCTGACCGAGTCCAGCAGGTCGAACGTTTGAAAGCTGAGAAAACCCAGACTAACCGATATCGTAAAAAAGAAAAGGTTTCCTATGTGGCTGCTGACGAGTATTCCTCCGATGATGAGGAATTCGTCGATGAAAGTGAGATCCATGTGGCTAAACTTAAGCCAGGACCTCCCTACATGTGCAAATTTTTTAAACCATCAAACGGGAAAAATCCCGTCGAAACCGGAAAAACGGATAAATACGTTGCTAAAACTTATACTTTCGATGTTTCTAAGTTCGATGAAATATTTGATTTACTGGTTAAAGATGGTCAAATAACTATTCCTCCTGGTTTAAAAGACCCCCCTTTAGAACAAAAGAAAAAGAAGGGATTTTGTAAATTTCATAATTTCCTTGGTCATAAAACAGCTCAATGTGTTTTTTTCAGGGATTTGGTGCAGAAAGCTTTGAAGGAAGGCCGACTTCAATTTGGAGAAAAGCCAAAGATACAGGTTGACACTGACCCACTGAAGGTCGAAGAGGCATGTACTCAGAGGTGTGTGAGTGTTTGATGGTCGAGGCTACTGAGGGTCTCAACAGACAACCAATGACTGAAGTGGTGGAATGCATGATGGTCAAAACTACTGAGGGTTCCGACAAGAGAGCTAAGGAAAAACTCGAAGCAGTGTATCCCCAGGCTGGCGAAAGTTTAGCAGATTTCCAGGAAAAGTGCAGGATAAGCGGTTTGAAGGCCGCATTATGCCCTAGGTGCAACGCCGTGTTTGATGAGAAAGCTGCTGAGAGGTATAAGGCAAGCAAGAAAGAAGTGCTGCCAGAAAACAAGCCACCTGTCCCAAGGTTTGTGTTTGACAAGAGCGGTGCTCCTTGTCGAAATGATGAATACAGGAGGCTGTTCCTAGAGGCACGACCCAGAACTTTTGTGCCTCCATCAGATACCCCACAAGAAAGATGGATGACATCAGTCAGCCAGAAAGGAAGTAAAAGACCAAAATGGAAGGTTTTGGATTTGGAAAAAGAAGTGAATGTCTCCGACAAGAGGGTCGAACCAAGGGGTTACGTGGTGTCCCCTAACTACAAGGGAAAAAACCCATGACTTGGACTTAGTAGAGGCGTTATCACCGTAACAAGAAGGCTGAGAAAGAGGCCGTTACTTCACAGTTAAAGCCTGTCGGAACGTCCGGACACAAGCGGCAACACCCAAGAGGAAAATGGGTAGAAAAAGATAGAGTGGTGATAAACCAGACCATGGCAGTAACCGTGGAAGCGTCAGGAGAAAAAGGGGTGGTTTTGACCCAGAGCTCAAAATGTACTTCGCTGGTTGAAAGCAAGAAGGAGCCAGAATACACCCCTCAGTCGGATGAGGAGGAGCCAAAATATTCTCCTCGGTCGGACGATGAATATAACCCTTCACCAGAGGTGGATTTTGACGAAGACATATACGAAGACACCAACGATGACACCTATGGTGAATATTTCGTGCTGAATTATGGCATCATATCAATACTACCAGTTGAATATGATGTGGTGTTAGAAATCTCTAAAGTAAAAGAGGATTTTGTTCCTGATGAAAATGCAGATGATAAGCCGCTATGTTATTATGTGATGAATAATGGTGTGGTCGAAGAGCAAACGGCTATGTTTGAACACCCTAGCCCTGGGATGATGTATCATTTGAAGCCGTTATTCATAAAGGAAAAAGTTGACGGAGTGGCAGTCAACAAGGTGTTTGTGGATGGTGGGGCAACTGTAAATCTGATACCCCGCAATTTATTCAAGAAAATTGGAAAAACGGAGGCTGACCTCCGACAGCACAACATGGTTCTTTCCAACTATGAAGGCAAGACCAGTAATATCCTGGGGGTTGTCCAAGTGGACTTGGCAGTAGGTACAAGCAACAGATCGACACTCTTCATGGTCATCAATTTAAAAGCAAATTTCAATCTGTTGCTGGGACGGGAATGGATCCATGGAATAGGGGCAGTATCGTCGACAATGCATCAGAGATTGACCATATGGAGGAAAGATGGCAACGTCGAAAATATTGAGGCGGATCAAAGTTATTACAAGGTGGATGAAGCCAAAGGCAAGAAATCTTTTGACCAACACTTAGCAAATGTTGCTCCTTGTGATGACGGGTCGGGGTCCTACACCTCCGTCGACACGGGTCGCATCCTGAACTTAGACCCCGACCATGGGTTCATCTGCGATGCTGCCGACGAAGCTATGAAGCCTACAGAAATGCCACCAACGGGGTGGCCCAGAGTCGGTGAAAATGACTGTTGAGTCAGAAAGCATGACTCGAATTTTGGTCTATTTGGCTGAAAACAGAAGAATGTCGGCACTTGAAACAGAGAAGCCACCACAAGTAATTGAGGAAGCCGACTATGGTACACAAATAAGTGGCCTACAAGGCCAAGAAGCAGCTTCAGAAAGCCGGAGGCTTGACTGTATTTATGACGATGAGCCTTTGGGGTTTGAGAAAGACCCAAATTATGAGCCGCAAAGAATGCAGGCGCAGGACCCACTTGAGGAGGTTGACTTAGGGGATGAGACAACCAAAAAACCCACCTATGTGAGCACAAAAGTGGGGCCGGAGATGAAGGCCAAGCTGATTAAGGTATTAAAAGAATACAAGGATTGCTTTGCCTGGGATTATAGCGAAATGCCTGGTCTGAGTCGAAGTGTAGTGGAGCATCGAATTCCAATTCAACCAGGTAAGAGACCAGTAAAGCAACAACCTCGACGCTTCGCCCCAGAAGTCACGTTGAAGATCAAGCAAGAAATTGAAAGACTGCTCAAAAGTCGGTTCATCAGAACTGCTAGGTATGTAGAATGGATAGCAAATATAGTGCCCGTTATCAAGAAAAATGGAACCCTTCGAGTTTGTATAGACTTTAGAGATTTGAGCAACGCCACCCCTAAAGACGAATATTTGATGCCTGTGGCAGAGATGCTTGTCGACTCAGCTGCAGGGTTCGAATATTTGAGCATGCTCGATGGCTACTCCGGCTATAACCAAATTCTCATAGACGAAGAGGATGTCCCGAAAACTGCGTTTCGATGCCCTGGAGCGTTGGGGACATATGAATGGGTTGTGATGCCCTTTGGGTTAAAAAATGCTGGGGCAACCTAACAAAGGGCTATGAATGCTATATTCCATGACTTTGTTGAAAATTTTATGCAGGTATACATTGATGACATAGTGATAAAATCATCATCAAAAGATGGTCACCTTGACCACCTTCGACGCTCATTCAAGAGAATGAGAAAATATGGATTAAAGATGAATCCACTAAAATGTGCCTTTGGTGTTCATGCAGAGGACTTTCTGGGATTCGTGGTCCACAAGAAAGGCATCGAGATCAACCAGAACAAGACGAAAGCAATTTTGGATCTCAAGCCTCCTTCAACAAAGAAACAGCTCCAGTCTTTGTTAGGGAAGATAAACTTCTTGAGGAGGTTCATATCGAACCTAAGTGCCAAGACAAAAGTGTTCTCACCACTACTCAAAGCCAAGAAGGAAAATGAGTTCCGTTGGGGACAGGAGCAGCAGGAGGCTTTCGACGCAATCAAGGAATACCTTACAAAGCCTTCAATCCTATTACCACCTAGTATAAATAAAAACATGAAGTTGTACATTGCAGCGTCGGAGACGACCATAGGAAGCATGTTAGCACAAGAGGATAGTAGTGGCGTCGAAAAACCCATTTATTAACTTAGTAGGATGTTGATAGATGCTGAAACTAGGTACACTATGATTGAAAAGTTGTGCATATGCTTGTACTTCTCATGTATGAAATTAAAGCAATATATTAAACCAGTTGATGTTTATGTTTCATCGCATTTTGATGTTATTAAGCATATGTTGTCCAAACCTATTTTGCATAGCCGAATTGGGAAGTGGGCACTAGCATTGACTGAGTTTTCCCTTACATACGTCCCTTTAAGGGCTATGAAAGGGCAAATAGTGGCAGACTTTATTGTCGACCATGCAATAGTCGAACCATCAGTATGCAGTATCGACATTGTCCCGTGGAAGTTGTACTTCGATGCTTCAAGCCATAAAAACGTGGCCGGCATTGGAATTGTGATAGTGTCCCCACAGGGCACTCCCATTAAGTTCAAATGCAAGGTCGGCGAGAGATGTTCCAATAACGAGGCAGAGTATAAAGGCTTAATCACTAGCCTCAAAATACTCAAGGACTTAGGTTCCAGGGAAGTCGAAATAAGAGGAGACTCAGAATTGGTGATCAAACAGATCATGAAGGAGTATAAGTGTGTTAAAGAGCACCTTCTGAGATACTTCTCATTGGCACAACGACTTTTGGAACATTTTGAGGTTGTCGGCATTACACACGTGCCTAGGATAGAAAACCGTGAGGCTAATGAACTAGCGCAAATCGCCTCTGGCTACAAGGTGTCTGAGGGAAAGTTGAAGGACTTCATCGAAACTAGGGAAAAGATGGTGTCAAACATACCTTCACCATCGGGCTGGTCAATATCCAAAGACTCTAAGAGTTTGGTCGAAGGTTTGGAAAGTTACGAAGTTTTTTCTGTCAACAATATGCCACCTACAGATTGGAGGAAGCCAATCATTGAGTATCTGGAGAATCTGGTAGGCAGCACCGATAGGAAAACTAAGTATAGAGCTTTGAAGTATGTTCTTATGGGGAACGAGTTGTTGAAGAAAACTCCAGAGGGAGTATTGCTCAAATTCTTAGGGGATACGGATGCCTATTTGGCAATTTCTGAGGTTTATTGTGGGGCTTGTGGAGCCCATCAAGTTGGCCACAAATTGAAATGGATTTTGTTTCGGCAAGGGGTTTATTGGACAAGCATGCTCAAAGATTGCAAGGACTTTGCGAAAGGATGCCAAGAGTGTCAGAAGCATGCAAACATTCAGTATGTACCAGCTAGTGAGTTGCACGTTATTGTCAAACCATGGCCTTTTCGAGATTGGGCCTTAGACGTGATAGGGGAAATTTGGCCAGCGTCGTCGAAACAACAAAGATTCATCCTTGTAGGGATAGACTATTTCACAAAGTGGATAGAAGTTGTGCCCCTGGTGAAGGTGGATCAAGAGGCCGTGATAGAATTCATCCAGAATCACATCTTGTACAGATTCGGGATACCTGAGACAATCATGACAGATCAAGGTTCTGTATTTGTTGGATGAAAAATGCAGGAGTTCGCAGCAAAGACAGGCTTCAAATTGGTCACTTCGACACCATATTATGCTCAGGAAAATGGTCAGGTCGAAGCAGCTAACAAGGTGGTAATTGGGCTCATCAAGAAGCACGTTGCGAAGAAACCAAAAAATTGGCACAAAACATGAGGTCAAGTTTTGTGGGCCTGTCGAACGTCACCCAAAGAGTCGATCAATTCGACTCTATTTCGTTTAACCTTTGGGCATGACACTGTGCTGCCAGCAGAAATATGCCTACAATCAGTTAGGGTACAACGACAACATGAGATTCCGTCGGAACAATATTGGGAAATGATGATAGACGAACTCGTGGATTTAGACGAGGAAAGAATGATAGCCTTGAACGTATTGCTACGCCTGAAGGCACGGGTTGCCAAGGCATACAACAAGAAGGTCAAAAAGAAAACCTTCACTGTAAACGACTGTGTATGGAAGGCGGTGTTACCCATGGATCGACGGGATCAAATGTTGGGAAAATGGTCACCAAACTGGGAGGTACCATTTAAGGTGAATCGGGTGTTTAGCAACAATGCATATGAAGTGCAAGAGTTGGGAATGGACCAACGAATCTTAAGAGTAAATGGGAAATATTTAAAGAAATATAAACCTATGCTACAAGAGATTCACATTAAAATATAACTCTTTCTCATTAATTAAAGAGCCAAAATAGGCTAGGAGGCCAAAAATGGCTTACAAAAGGTGGTGGGGGAGTTACAATAGTTCGACACACAGACTAAGGAAACTCAGGGAATCTGGACTTGAAGTCTTCATAGAGGGTTTTCTCATAGACAACCTTGCTCTCGAGGAGCTCTTTCTTTCTCTGCAGGCGGCCAATAGCATCCTGGTCTTAACGGCCGCTTCGACATGAGCAATTCCCTGGGCTACCTCGTGATCGATGGCTTCTTGAGAAGGCAAAGGCTCAGCTGAGTCTAAGGAGGCTTTCTGTTGTTCGACTTCGACAATCTTTTTTGTCAGTTCTGCGATCTGAGCCTGATAGTCAGGTATTTGCTAGTCGAAGGCTTGACGCTTGTCGGAATGCTCATTCTTCTGGGTTTCAAAATCTCCAAGTTTCTTTTCACAAACTGAGTTGAGATACCACTCACGTTTCATATCATTATGTTTGAACCGGATTTGAGCGTCGGCCTGATGGCACACAGAAAGGTCCTTGGCCAACTGAGTGAAAAAGGCCTCAAATTCGATCAGGTACGTGGCCATGGGAGTGGGGAGCTGGAATTCAGCAAGCTCGTCCAGAATCTTGAAAACGTCGTTAGCTACAGCTGATTCTTCTGCGACACCCGCCAGGAACTGTTCCTAAAAAAGATAGGTCTTCAACTGTTAGAGCTTAAGAGAAAATGAGGCATCCAAGTCTGGAGTTGGAATAGTCGTCGGGCTGGTGGGTCGAACATCCTCAGTTTCTTTATGAAGTTTGTGTAGTGCCTTTAGTGTAGCTGCTGGATTTGTTTGTTTGGCTGCCAAAAGTTCCTCTAGGGTAAGGATCTTGTCGACAATAGGTGAGGTTCTATCTAAGCCATATTCAGGGGCCTGAAGGTTCTCTTTGACGGCAGTTGTGGTGACAACAGTTGAAGGGTTTGCATTCTCACCAAGGGTTGCACCATCATTTTTAGTCCCGGGGTCGACATGTTGAAGAGGAGACGTTTTCGCCACCAAGTTCTCTTCTGTCGAGGGCATTTAGAATTCGTCGACCGTCTGAGGACTTGGCTTAGTCACGGTTTTAGCAAGATTGGTTTCGGAAACCAGTTCGGTATCATCTTTTTTGACAGTGGTTGAGGTGACCACATTTTCCTGCAAAATGAGGTGCAGTGAGATTTTTCACCTAAGTATCATCTGAGGTACTAAAGCAGAGAAAGTAGATACCTTTGCAGGTTGAGAATGAGCCATTTTAGGAGGAACTTCAGGGGGAATTGGCGTAAATATTTCTTCAAGATTTTTGGGGACGACAGGGGCCACAGTCGAAGTGCCCGTTCTTGAAGGTGTCCTATTGGACAAAGCTTTTTTCCTTCCTCACCAAAGGTGTGGCCGGAGGAGAGGCTGGAGTTGTAGTAGTAAAAACTCGAGATTTTTTTTTTTTTTGGAAATCTTGGTATCCGGCCTTGCGACCGACTAATCCAAGAGGGACCAATACCCACCGTCCATTAGCGGGGGCCCCGTTTCAAGCCAGAGCAAAGCTCCGTATGGACTGGCCCATACAAGAGTTGATTGCACCTAGTAGGATTCGAACCTGAGACCTTGAGAGGAGCACACTCTCAAGACCCAAGCCTCCACCGGAGGAGACGCTAGAGCTGTAGTAGTAAAAACTCGAGATTGAGTACTTTCATCCGATGCAGTTCTTTCAGGAGAAGGAGGGTTTTCAGAAGCCTGTGCAGACTACCATAAAAAAAAGAGAAAAGATGATGAAAGATAAAGTATACCTGTACAAGGATAGTCTTGGGTTTTTTAGCAAGCCTAGTAGAGGTCGACGCAGCAGCTGCTTCCCGTTTGCGGCCCTAAGAAATAAGACGAAATGATTAGTTCAAGCTCACGGGCGAAACAAAATCAGAGAGCAGAATCTACCGTTGGGGAAGGGTTTTCCGTGGTGTCGACGGGTGGGAGGTCTGCAACAGGAGTTGCATTTGACGATTTAGGAGCTTCACCAGCCAGAGAAGCAAAGGCGTCGACCATGTTCTCCAGAAAAAGGTTTGGAGAAAAATTTGAGATTGGTAGTCAGACCACTAAACGTCGAACTCTTGAGTAGTGAAAAAGGAAGGTTGGAATGTAAATACAGGTAATTCAAGATGTTGAGTAGCTCTGATGAATCTCATACAAGCTCTATGACCTACCTGAGACAAGCGTCGGCCAGATCGTACGATATCATCAGAATGTTTCACCAGAGACTTTGGCAACATTTGGCTCAAGCCAAATTGTCGGGCTACCAAATTTGGCTGATAGTTCATAAAACCATATCTATTGTTTCCTGTTTCAATCCGAAAAGATATCATGGTAGGAGTAAAGAATGCCTGCCATACAGCATTCGACTGTGCAACAGCTTTGGGGGAGACTCCAGGAAATGGATTCCTAAACCATTCAGGGCAAAACTTACGCTCCACAAAAGGCGCCATGTCGGGGACAAAGGAAGTGGTCTCGACAAACATACTAAGATACCTCATGAAAAGGGTTTTCTTGGGAGTTTCTTGGGTGGTCATCAAAGCAAGTCACATGCCTTCGATGGGGCGCTCTTTGTTTAAGCGGTCCATTGTGACAGAAGTAAGATATCCTAATTTGTGCTCGAAAGTGGCATTGAGCCAATGCTGCAACAGCCACATAGGCCCTGAGACGTTCAAAGCCTTGGTAGTCTGGTGGAGAAGTTTCAGTCGCATGGTCGACAAGCCAAGAGAATGGTAGAGAGAGGCTAGCAGAAGCTTGGCCAAAGACACCTGTCGACCTTCATGGATCTGGATGGCCAGATTCATAAAGCTTTTGGCTATTTGTAAAGAACCAGGGCAAAACAAATAGTAAGACAACCATAATGTCAAGAATGCAATGTGCTCCTCATCAGATACCTCTTTGGAGTGTTTGTCGTGATGGTCTTCAATATAATTCTAGAAGCTAGCACGCTCGAAGTCGAACGTGTTGTTGGTCTCCAGGGTCGGGTCGAACGTATCACCTAGTGGCGAAAGGCCAGTAATGGCCGCCACGTCGAAAAGCGTTGGTGTGAACATACCACAAGGGAGATGGAATGTATTCGTTGATCCTTCCCAGAAATACATCGATGCAAGTAGCAGACAAGGGTTAACCCTATGAGCAGTTCTTGAAAGTTGGATGGCATCGAAAATGCCAGACTCTTTCCATTGTTCTTTACGCTGACCTTCGACTTTGTTGAGCCAGACAATGTAGTCTTTGTTTCCTGGAGTAGGAATGGATCTGAAGATTCGAGATTCGAGATTTAGTCTTTCTCGAAAGCCGGTGGAACCGTCTGCGCAAAGCAGGGAAAGAACTGTTGAAGTTCTGGGTGATTGGGTTTTCCGTCTGGGTATGGGCCATGGAAGGCATGAAGCTTACTCTCCACCGCAAAAGGAATAACCATCTGGCGGCGCCAGTTGTTCACCAACGTTTCGCCAGCGGATGACGGTTGAGGAAGAGGATGGAGAGTTTCCACTTCAGAAAGAACAAACGCAAGTGGGTTGTTTCCGGTGGTTTGAGGGATAGAAGTAGTGGCAGTAGTTGATGAATCCATTGGAAAGAAAGAAATGTAGAAGGTGTTCTGGAGACAAAGAATGTTTTGAGGAAGAAAGGGTAGAGGTTTGTTTCAAGAACAAAGAACAAGTTTGAAGAAGAAGAAGTTATAGTGAATGGCTGAAACAGTTTTGGGTGATGTTATTTATAAGAGAAGACGCATGCACAGATGAAAGATCACACAAACTGTTCAACTTCTGAAAATAAGTGGGAGTTGGTTTCGAGGCACATAACTTAGGACGAGACTAGCCATCATGGCGTTTGTCTTGGAAATCGTAGTACAAGATTGCCATCATCATGTCAGACGGCGGTTGACACGTGTCTTAGAAGAAGATGTAACGCTGGCGAACGAGTCGAAGAAAAACACCGTCGAAATCTCGCAAGAAACCAAAAAGCCAGATTTCTCAATCGACACAGCGCTCAGTCGAAACTGGCCTTTTGGGGGGGGCAATTTGTTGGCAATGAGATTTTGACCAATGTAGAAGGAAAGGAAGAAGAGGAAATTGAGTAGCTAGTCGACAGCAGGAGAGAACCAAGACGTCGGTCCGACACAGGTCAAAAAGGCGCGTCGGAAGGAGGCGATAAACAATGGTGTCGGAGGATGCCCGGCGGAAGACAAACCCAATTCAAGGACAAATGCTTAGGTGGGAAAGTTTGAAAGTTCCAAGAATATGGGAAGTTGAAAAGATAGTGGGGTGACACGTGTCAGCACCAAAGGAAATCTAGGCAGATGAACATTTATTTCTTAGGCCTATATAAAGCATTATTTTTTCCATTTTTGGGGTCGCATTTTGTAACATTGCAAAGGGAAAAGGCTCAAAGTACCTAGCTTAGAGAGAAACGAGTTCAATCCCGCAAAAATGTATAACTGCGTCCACAATTCCTTAATGCAATTTATTTTCAAAGTTTAAGTTATTTTTGTTTATCTGTTTTTCTCCTTTTTCCTTTGTTTTCTGTTTTGTCCTATCAATCAATCTAAACTTGTAACTCTTCTAAAAAGGCAAGATACGATCATGTCAAACAAACATACGCTTTCAACCACTTGTTCTGGGATTTCTGTGGCCGATCCCGCGAGTAAACCTGCGACGGAAGGCCAGCGGTTGTTCGCGCCTGCGAACACCAACAAATACAAAAGTAAAGGTCAAACAAGTTAAAGATCTCTACCCACTCAAGAAAGAACTAGAGGTTAGCGTTAGTAAAGCAACAAAGATCCAAGAAAGAGATTGAATTATAGCCAACAATGCATGGTTCCGGAGAACCAAAAAGTAAATAATTAAGTGTTTAACAAGAAACTCCAAAAACAAAAGGGGGGGGGGGGGGGTAAATTGTGATATTCATATTTCAAAAACTTTATAGAAAAATGATTGAATTTGGTTAATTTTAAGAAAAGGTAAAAGCATAGATTAAGTAGCAGAAAAAACAAATGTCATAAACATAAAGAGATAGATTAAGAAAATCACACTAGAGATTATCCTTGTTCGACATTAAACCACATGGCTTATTCTAGCCACCAATAGTTTCCTTTTGTGATTTCCACTCCATCAACTTGAGATTTTATACAAGTTCAACCCAACAACCTTACATCAAGTTTTTTACAGGTTTATCTTGCAACCTTCAAGTATATTACAAAATCACAAGAAAACTAAGCCTTTGAGTAATCAAATTCAGCATAACAATAGAACAACACAACTCTTAAATGAAGTTTTTCACTCTTTCAACACTAAGGAAATTTCCAATGAGTAAAACCGATCAAAGAATGAGAATGGGTGAGATAGTAGAATTGATAATTTAGAAAATTAATGTGTTTCGAAGTGAGGAAAACACTCTTTTATATAGGAAAAAAATTATCTCAACGGCTCAACAATCCATGGGCTTGGTTGGTTTCTAATCGATTAGAAACGACAACCTAATTGGTTACGTTAAGCCAAAAAAAAAGAAACCATAATCTGCTTTGGTCCATGATTGACTACAAGACTTCCTAATCGATTAGGAGGCATTACTCCTTCCTTAATCTATGAAAGGCCTAATAGATTAGACAATGATTCATACTTTTCTAATTGATTAAAATTGCTTCTTAATGTTTTAAGTACTTGCATAGATTGGTTATTAAGAAGTTTGAAGAAAAGGATGAAAAATTTAAAAAGATTTTTTGTCTGTGTGTACATTTTCATAGTACTTCAAGACCTAATATTGCTTAAATTACATTCATATGATAAAAAACAAGATAAAGCACTCAGCGCAAGATCAGGAGAGCTTTCACAACTTCATATCTTTAGTTCCTTTTGATTACTTGATTTAACTTTGTTTTGATCTTTCAAGTCAAACTCGAACACTTTGTCTTGTGGTTGTTTCTTGACTGATGATGCTTGTGATATTCTTCTTTGTTCAGTTTTCATCAACAAAACCTTGGAAGACATTAACTCTCATATCACATAGAACCACATGGATCCCAACTAAATTCCACCATATTGGCTCAAGCTTCCTTACCCAGACAAAAGAGAAATGAGAAACAAGGAATTTCCATGGTAACAAAGAAGAATAGAGATGTTAGGTCCAACATGATGTACTCTCGCTAACTTTGGAGGTGAGACGTCAAGCTAATGATGTTAAACAAGTATTGGAAGGGAAGCAACCCATCAAAAACCAAGTATTATTGTTTTATTTTGTTTTTTTTATATATATTTAGTTATAAAAGAAAACAAACTTAAAAAGTCAAATAAGTATAAGAAGTAAGGTCGGCAAAGAGTTTGGTAAATTTTGGAATGTTTAAGAAAAAAGTTTGCTATAGGAAAAATCATGTCGCAATGCCTAGCTAGTGTGGTGTATTATGACTGTTTTTGTGGAAATTGTGGTGCTAGGATGACATAATATTGCGCTTTATGCCCATTATAGATTATATTTTCCAAAAGGCAACATAACGTGCTAGGGTGTAGTGTGGTGCGTATTACACAACATATATAAAAAAAACAGCTTTTGTGATATCCCAGTCTAAGTTGTTGATTTAAAGGCCGATTATTCATAAAATAATTTTTGGTATATAAGGGTAAAACAATCATTTTACCACAAGGGGACATCTTAGTCATTTTCAATGAAGTCACATGGTGTCTCAAGTCAACTGAAGTGCAATAGGGCTAAGAAACTAGTCAAGCCATTTAGGGCGTGCTTGATTTGTAAAAAGGTAAGTATTTGATAGAACAATAAAGTACAAACCTATAAAATAGTTGACGACTTTTTGTCTTGTATGATGTTTAATGGATAATGGACATTACAAATAAAATAAAGTAAAATTTACTACAATATCATTTATAAATGTAAAGGGTAGTGTGTGATTCAGTGGTTTAGATCAGGAACCCACTAAAATTAGTATCTCACCCACATGTTTTTTTAGATAAGAAAGTGTTTGGATTGGATTAGCAGCTTTAGACTTGGAATTAAAAGCCCGAAGGATCATTTTTCCACTCTATTGAAGATTTCTATCTAATAGGTGATGTATTAGTTAGACTTATTGTATTCATAAAAAATCATCTTGTCCAATTCCAAACTTGTACATTGATGTATCTTATACCAAAGTTATTAATGTAACTATTGATTTAGATGTGTAGCTATGGTGTTACAACTTCAATTGTATTTAAGTATCTTACTCGTGCCTTTCTTAATTTCAATATCTCTTTTAAAGATAGTTTAAATATGCTGCAAGAGTTGGCATGGATATTTGTTTTGAAGGACGTAGGTTCGAGAAAAGGCTAAGAGTTGACCCAACTCTGATCTATACTAACAAGATATTATTTTTGGTCATCCGAGGACATATTTTTTCGTTGGAACGAGATAGGTGGATTTGGAAGTTTTCTATACACGATTTCTTCTCGGTGTCCTATGTGTATCACTCTCATTTGGCTTCTTCCTTTTCTTCAATCAACCCCTCCTCCACATGTAATTTGTCTCTGCCCCACATTCGGGGTAACTAGGCACCTTCTAAGGTGATTGTTTTCTCTTGGCAAATTTTCCTTGACAAGTTCCTCTCTAGAGACAAACAATTTATCTAAGAGAAAGGTGATTATGGACCTTAGTCATACCACATGTCTGCTTTTTGGTGCTTTTGTCTAGTCATCTTTTCACTTGTTTGTCACCTGTGACTTAGTTAGTAGTGTTTGGTATATGATTTTTAGTTGGTTAAGGTGGTAGATACTTCTTCCTAAGGATCCTAGCATTCTCTTTGAGAGTTTTCTTATTTTAGGTGGTACAACGAAGTCAATGGGGTTTTTTTCTATGATTTGACATGATGTGATATGAACTGTCTAGAGGGCCCGTATTGAGATTGTTTTTCTGGTATTTTACCAAACTTGAAAGAAATGGAAGGAAAATGTACTGTTTTGACTTGGAAATGGTTCTTGAATAGACCAATAGAGAACTCTTACACCTTCACAATTTGGCTTCGAAACCCTGTCCTTCAGATTAATCAATAATGGATTGAGATGTATGGTCATATTGAGAGCGAATGTGTTTTCTTTTTTCTTCCCTTGTGGCTTTTGATCCAGTGGTGGTGTTCAAGATGGCTTAAGGTCTAGTTTTTGTCCTTATTGGGGTGCAGTTCTTATACGGTGGTTGTCCTAAAGTTTAGTTTGTGATAACTTTTTTGTTTTTTTGACTTTGTAGTTCTTTTCTCTTATTTTTGTTCGTTTTTGTTGTAACTTTTGATACATCTTGTGTCATCCATCTATCCATTTTGTATATTGGTTGTACTCTTTCTTCCCTTTATTTATATTATTATTATTATTATTATTATTATTATTATTATTTTGCCTTTAAAAAAAATAAATGTCGGTGCATATATATAATCTCATTTTATACAAAAAAAAAATTTTGAGAAGACAATTTCATTAATAGGAAAATGAAACAAAAACAGCAGAAGAGGGATCCACAAGAGGAAAACCCATTAAAAGGATGAGAAAGCAATTTCATTTTATACAATTTTTATAATATAATCTCATTTTATACAATTTGATACATTGAATTAACATAACATAGCTGAATGAGGTTAATAAAATGACTATTGACTAAAAAATTAATCATGATTGCACAAAGAGATAACCAAAGCATGTTCATAACCCTGGTAGGTTTCGACATAAAGGACACGTAGCATTCATCTTGAGCCAAACATCTATACAATCAACATGAAAATGATGATTGCACTGGGGTATACTCCTTAATGTCTCCATAGGCTTATACTCACCAAGACATATGGAACAAACATTCTCAATTGACTTAGATAATTGTCCACTTTCTGTTAGTTGAATCTTTGGATATTGTTCTATCCTTGATCTATCAAGCCCGGACACAAACCAAGGAGGCTCTTGATTACTTGGTTCTATGTTTGTAATAGTCTCTCTTTGTTGAATATGGTTTTGCTGTGTATCTTTACATATGGATAAAAATACCCACCACATGAAGAACAAAATTCCTAATACTCCCCAAAGTACCGGAAAAAAGTTAAATTTTTTATGCCTTTCAGTTGAAGGAGTTCCAACTACATAATTCCAAGTCTAGTATAAGTTATTGTATATTAACAATAAATATAAAACAAAATAAATATATACCTGGGAAATCAAGAACGTAGTTGTGATTGTAACAAGTAACATCAAGACTCGTTTCTGTTATAAAGCCACAGGATTGATCAGGTTCACAACCACATAAAGGAGTACTCCATCGCAACAATGCATCAGAGTAAAGTCCATCCTTGATTACCAATGGTTGCTGTGAGTTATCTTTGACAGGAACCTCAGCAAAACCAATCTCATGACACGTCGAATTCAACGATTTAACGAGAGATGATTGCAACGTATACATAATCGAGTAATTTTCATTGCTCATACAAGGTATATTTGGAAGTTCATCAATCACTGGATTCGGTTCCTTTGCAGAATTAGTACTATTACAATTGAGAAATGTTACATTTTCATAATGACTATGAAAAGATTTGTCCCATACAAAAGGTGAATCGTCGTTGATGTTTTTGTTTTCAAGGAACCTTTGTGGTGGACAATCATTGGGACCTTTGACCCAAATTCTTTGTCTCTCAAAGGAAATGCTTATGACTTCAAAATTTCTATCATTTGAGAGTTTAATCAAGGCTTGCTTATTATCCTTGCAATGAACTTCAAACCCTGGGTATCCACATCGATCACTTTGATTATTGTTAATTTGATATTCTTGTCTTAATATGAAAGGGAACTCAAAATGAAGACCTGAGTTAGGGTTTCCACAATATTTCTTTACACAAAGTTGAGTTGAGCTGTGAAAAAGTAAGAGAGATATGGAAAATATGAATGGAAATTTCAAGGTAGCCATTTGGATATTGATATGTTATGATATGAATGAGAGTGCATGTGATGTGAGTCACTACTAAATTGACATATTCATTGGCTACAATATTGGGATGAGACATATATTTCGTGTATACCAAAGCTTATTATAATCCTAGTGTTACTCGTCCAATATTACTATCATAATGTGTCAATTTGGATTATATATTTGGTCACTTTTCATTCATCTCTAAGAAGTTCTTTGACTACCACGTAGGAATATGCTAATATAAGTTTATTGATAACAAGGAATTCAAATATTCTTAGGCCTGTAAATTTACACTGTGGGCCATTCTGTGGCAGCTCGGAGGGAGAAGGAGAAAAAGTTGAATTAAAAACGTGATTAGCTATGATTAATATTATTCATTTAATAATGTTGACATCTTAGTTCATTAATATATTTAAATAAATGTAAGATTATTTGATTATATAAAACATGTTTTTAAGTAGAGTGTGTTAGCCTGGAAAGAGTCAATTGAAGGGTGTATTGGAAAAATGTTAAAGTTTTAGTATTGATTGACACAAGTCGACAAGAACGAATATGTCGACTGGAACGTTTCGGCTAGGATCTTGAAATATAGTTTGAAAGAATCTCAAAGAGCAGATCTTTAAACATAGTTTTGAGGAGTCTCAAGAACATATCTAATTGATCTCTCGACACCATGTTGAAGTCGATGGGCTGCAAAGATTTTAAAAATTTTGGAAACCAAAGACTTGAGAGGGATCTTAGTGCTTTCAACAACCACCTTCGACGAGCAGACAGTTACCAGTCGCTAAGAGCAGTTACAAACGTGGGATAATGGTTTTCAACAGTTTTCAAGTACTAACAACGTGGGAGCACATCAGAAGATCGAGTTGTATGTTCTTGAAGACATGTCTACTTTCTAGGAATAAGCTGTCGGAGACGATTGTCTTTAGTTTAGTATATTTATAGCAGATTCATACGTTGTAATCAAGGTCGAAAATTTTGTATACTTTCTCTAGAGAACTGGAGTACTCAAGTCAAAGTGTGAAATAATTTGTGAGTAACATGTGAGTCTGCATCCGTTTCTCTTTATTGCTTATGTCTCCGTAATTGAAACACTTTACTATTTCTGTCATTTACTAAGTTTATTTAATATCATTCATTGCACTGATCTTTTACTTCAATTCAAGCTTTTTCATCATTAGAGTTTATCTTTATTATGTCAACATACAGACATTTAAAGTCACTTCACATACATACTTTCTTGTACACGTGTTTGCATAAAATTGCTTCTGAGATTTTTCAAGTTAATCTCAGAGACTATTCAAACTCGTGATTGTTTGCTAAAAACATCTGCGAACAAATTGGCACGCCCAATGGGACCTTATGTGAAAAAATATTGTTTTCTTTTACAAGAAATTATTGTACTATTTAGACATCTTTGTTCTATACATTAAATGTTTTCCATGTCCGGAGTCATTTGTGTTTGAGGAGTGGTAGGATTTTAGCAGAAATGGTTAGTCCAAAAAATACTTCTCGTGCCAAAAATGATGCTTCAGACCCAGAACCACCAGTTACTTCGACAGTTGGTACAGCAGGGACAATGAACCTTGTCGGAGTCATGGGCCAATCTTAACTCCAACAGTAACTTAGACGTCAATACCAGGAGTGGTAGTTTCTTTACCTCCGGTAACAAATATCCCATCAAGGTCTCTCAAAGAAATTAAGGAATTAAATTACAACTTTCCATCAAGTTTGGTAACATTACAATTAAAATTAAGGTCTTCAACATCTTAACATTACAATTAAAATTAAAGTCTACATATATATTTAGGGACACTTATGTAATTTCATGTCTAAGCGGGTGTGGTTTCGGGTTTCGGGTGCGGGTTTCACCCAACCCAAACCCGCACCCGAAATATCGGGTGGCACCCGAACCCGAACCCGGACCCAGTCAACTCGGGTTTTCACCCGTTGACTCGGGTTCGAGTGCGGGTGGGCCCCGTGGGTTTGGGTCTGCCTGCCATCCCTACTCAACACAGGTCCTTTGACAAATAAATGGCAGCTTCGATCTCTACTTGGAAAAAATAAACTTTTTGAGAAGATTCATATCGAATCTAAGGGGCAAGACAAAAGTATTCTCGCAATTACTGAATTTGATGATATCAAGGCATATTTGTCGAAGCCTCACGTATTGTTGCCTCTAATGAGAGACAGGAGTATGAAATTGCATATTTCTGCATCAGATTCAACAATAGGCAGTATGTTAGTGTAGAAAGATGATGGTGTCGAAAGGGTCATATATTATCCCATTCGACAGTTAAATGGTGCTGAAACTAGGTATAGATTAATAGAGAAGTTGTGCCTTTCTTTGTATTTCTCTTCTATGAAATTGAAATATTATATCAAATCAATATATGTGTTTATCTATTCACATTTTGATATTATCAAACATATGTTGTCGAAACCAATTCTGCATAGTAGAATAGGAAAATGGGTTTTGGCCTTAACAGAGTATTTTATAGCTTACCCTACATTAAAAGCCATGAAAGGCCAAATTGTTGCTGATTTTATAGTAGATCATGCAATAACGGAAGTAGCGCAAAACTATGTCAAAAAATATGCATGGAAGATGTACTTCGACGTTTCTAGTCATGCTAAGGGAACCGATGTTGGAATTCTGATTATTCCCCCCCCCCCCCCCCCTTAGGGAATCCCAACTAAGTATAAATTCAAAATTAATGATTGTTGCTTTAATAACAAGGCAGAATACGAAGCCTTAATAACAGGTCTTATGATCTTGTTAGACCTGGGGGTAACAAAAGTTAATATTAAAGGAGACTCATAATTAGTAGTAAAATTGTTGACAAAAGAATACAAATGCATTAGAAATAATTTACTAATGTATTTTGTCAAAGTGAATTTATTGCTCAGAAGATTTGACATAGTCGATATTAAACATGTGCTGCGAAATGAAAATTAAGAGGCCAACGACTTGGCCCAGATAGCTTCAGGATATAGAGTCTCCAGAGAAAAATTGGAAGAGCTAATTGAAGTTAAAGACAAATTGGACTCGACTAGTGTACTTTCCCTAAAATTGTCAAAGTCAAAACTGGTTGGAGTAGAAGAGTTAGAAGGCTTAAATTTTTTTCAAATGATGATTGGCGAAGACCAATCATAGAGTTCTTGAAGAATACGACGGGAAAAACAGATCGAAAGGTCAAATATAAGGTGCTAAGTTATGTCATCATTGGAAACAATTTGTTAAAAATATATCTGAAGGTGTTTTACTTAATTACCTTAGCGAAAGCGAAGCTTATTTGGCAATATTCAGTTCTTATGTGGATCATGTGGCACCCATCAAGCTGTTCACAAGATGAAGTGGTTGTTATTTCAATAAGGGGTGTACTAGCCCACAATGTTGAAAGACTGCATAGAATTTTCCAAATGGTGCCAGGAATGCCAGAAGCATACAGTATCTAACATGACCCAGCCAGTGAGCTATACTCAATTGTTAAACCTTGATCATTTAGAGACTGGGCATTAGACTTGATAGGTGTGATTGGGTTGACATCATCTAAGAGTCATAAGTATGTTCTAGTAGGCATCGATTATTTTACCAAATGGGTCGAAGTAGTGCCTTTGGTGAATGTCGACCAAGATGTTGTGATTAGTTTAATACAAAGTCACATCATATATAGTTTTGGAATTCCTGAGACCATAACCACTGGCCATTATACAAATCATTCACTTTAATACCTCACAACCCTTAGCTATGTTCAAATGCACATAATATTTGGTTAGCTTTTGCCTATTTATAGTAATACGCTTATAGTCCCATCGCGACTCTAGCACAGTTTGATACCTATAGCAATTTGAATTACAGTTCCATTATTCATCCTAC
Organism: Lathyrus tuberosus; assembly: GCA_022829125.1. Lineage (NCBI taxonomy): Eukaryota > Viridiplantae > Streptophyta > Magnoliopsida > Fabales > Fabaceae > Lathyrus > Lathyrus tuberosus. The sequence goes on along the minus strand of JALAZF010000039.1, from coordinate 12,276,313 downwards.
ATCACTCATAGTATTATATGTCATGAAACAAATACCTCTCAACAAAGTTGAAAATAATTAATATTTTATCATATTTTTTTTAATTAACAAAATCTATACATCACCAAGGGTACTAGGGGTACCCCAACCCATTTACAAACATTCAACTACAGATAATCAACCCACCAAAATAACTCTAGATGAACACCCAAGGGTATTTACACCACTCATAGTAATTACAAATAGATAAATGTTTTTCTTTCTTTCCAATCCACCACCAAGATAATAGAACAATTATTAGCATCACTAATTTCAGATCATAAACTTCTTCGTTGAACATAATTTAGTTTTTGGACCACCAAATACACCAGCAAACAATTGTCCAAATTCCAACTGCATTAGGCACTGCAGACACCTTACCCCCCCCCCCCCCCCCAGTTTATCTATCCAGACCATAAAATGTTCATAGTAGACGTTATAATATACAACTCTAACCTCGAACCAGACACACATTTTAAGCCAAACAACCTACTTTTGACACAGTTGAAAAAGAGATGTTGGGCATCTTCAGTAATGTTGAAGTACAAGGCACAAGCTAGCTCATGAGGGTTAAGAGGCATACCTCTCCTAATGAGATTATCTCTAGTTGGCAACCTATCTAAATATAACCTCCAAATGAAAATCTTTGTTTTAAAAGGTGCAGAAGCTTTCCACGGGACCTTAAGAGCAAGCTTGCAATCAACCTCCAAATCATTTTCAACCAACTGATATGATATCCTGTCATAACAATATCTCACAGAAAAACATTTAGTTGTGCAGTAAGGTCAAATAGTCTCGTCTGTAACCCCTCTTCTAGGGAAAACCTCCATTAACAGCGGAGAGATCCATATATTCCTGTTGCAGAGAGATATCACTATCCAATAAATTTAGGCCAAGCTTCCATGTCCAAACCTCATCATCCCAGGCACCCATATCTGCTACCAGCCCAAATTTGTTGCTAGATCTGTTACATAAACCAGGAAAAAGAGAAGCAATATACCAGTTTCCTAACCACCTCGCATACCAAAAATATATGTTGCCACCATTCCCAAGTTTAAATGAGAGTAAATCAACAAAAGACCCTTCTCCAAATTGTTCTTTCACCTTGAAGATGTCCTTCCCCCAAAGAGAAAAAGCATAATAATATTTTGGCAGCTCCCCCCACATCATGGATTTTATGTAGTTGCCATATATCCCTTCTAAGATCCCTACCCAAATGACCTTCATTTTAGTCAGTAACCTCCAAATCCATTTGGCCATTAGAGCTATATTAAACAAACCCAAATCCCTAACCCCTAAGCCTCATTCTACCTTGGATTTGCAAATAGAGCTCCACCTAACCCAAGCAATACCCCTCTTTACCTTCGACCCTGACCAAAGAAAATGTTTTTGTATTGCCACCAGTTTTGTAATACCTGTCTAGGAACCTTGAAGAAAGCAAAGTAGTGCACATACATGTTATAAAGAACATAGTTAATGAGAGTCGCCCTCCCCCCATATACAACAATCTTCCTTTCCATGTAGCGAGTCTATATTTCTTGCATTCAATTACCGGTTTCCAGAACGAGATTCTCCTATGATTACCTCCCACACAAAGACTAAGGAATTTGAAAGGAAGTACATCAATCTTGCAGGCCAAGAAGAGTTCTGCAACTTTCATGAAATAATCTTCCATACCAATGCCATAAAATAAACTCTTACCAAAATTGATCTTTAATCCCGAGATAAGTTCAAATCCGTTCAAAATCAATTTAAGGGCCCACAAATTTGACCAAGAACCATCATAAATTAACAATGTATCATCTGCATATTGTAGTAGATTATATGTGACACCATCATCAACTTTGAATCCCTTTAACATACCTTCTTCTACAACTCTTTTTACTAGGATATCCAATCCTTCTCCAACTATTGAAAATAAGAAATGAGAAAGAGGGTCACCTTGTCTAAGGCCCCTAGTCACCGTGTTATGCCCCTGTCATCAAATAGAGGTTTGTTAAGATTGTCGAATTGTGATTGGTCAAACGCAAAATCATCAAATCAAACAAAGTACACAATTCAAACCAATAAATTTCAACAAACATTATTTGAATATTGATTAAATTTTATTTGTAAGTAACATTCCCTTAAACAATTTTAATAAATGTGACAGCTAAATTTATAACATGAAAAGAAAAATAAACCAATGCTAGATGTACAATCCTGATTATATTTGGAATAAAATCATCCATAAATGTGGTATTCTAAGATTACACTACTATGAAAAAATACTTATAATAACGCCCATGTTACTACGGATATTCAATCAACCGTTGTAATATGTGATATTTAGGCGCATGTATTTTATTATATTTTATTTAACCTCCTGTTAGATGCAGAATAGGGCAAGCAAGCAAAAATATTTATTTTCGGAAGAATTCCCTCCGGGATTTATGTCGTGTCCACAGAGATCGGTTCGAGGGAAAGAATGTCGTTCGACAATCTCTCGCGTTAATGAGTTTGGATTAAATGGTTTCAAACAAGAAAATAGAAAAGTAAATATTAAAACATAAAAAGAATACATTCTTTGAAGAGAAGAAACCTATCAAGCATGAATATACACTACTCAGAACAAACGTAAACCTATCGATCGGTTGCATTCAACATACAATACTCATCAAAATCATCACGTATCGCTCACAACAAAGGTTATGTCTAACGCACAGTTGAGAGAGCAACCGTATTACTCTCGTCGACGCTCTCGCGCACGACGCCTCGAAACACGGAAGACATTAAGTTTCGACACCATAAAGATTATTATCTAAATCTATCTCTAGAGTCTAGACAATAGATATCCATCCTTAATCAAGATTCATGATGTTTATCTCTAACACAACACAAATCCAAACATAAATGCAAAAAGATCAAGGAAGACATCGATAATGATTTGTAAAGCATCTATATTATACAACCATGATCAATACATGTACATAGGTTTAGAGTAACAATACAAACATAACCCACAAAATAGAGAAATACATAGAGAAGAAATGGAGAAAAACCAAACATCTCAAAAGTTGTCGGCTCCGATTCATGAAGGATTCAACTCCGGATCATCCTAATTCATGCTCCAATGTGTTTTCTAGCCTAATTCTGGTCAAAAAATGCTATTGGATGGATTTGGAACTAAAAATATCAAACCCATAACTAAAAAATGATGAAAAATGGCTTAAATGGGCAATTCTGCTTTTCCAGGTTCGCCTTTCTGTTGAGTTTTTTCACGATTCTGGAACTTTTCGTTCGCCCCGGTTCGCCTAGCGAACAAGCTAGCGAGTGTTCGCTACGGGGGCTCGCCTAGCGAGCATGACAGAAAACCAGAATTTGTTTTCTTCATAACTCTTGAACCGTAACTCCGATTGACGCACGGTTTGAAGCGTTGGAAAGCTTATTCAATGCTCTTTATGAATATGGAAAAATCCAATTGCTGGAACACCTACAAAAATAAATGAAAATCGATTAAACTCAATGATATTTACACGGTAACGCACTATACACCGAAAACGTAAAGTAAACGTATTTACGAACAAAGCGGGGTTTATTTGCACGATATTTACCACAAAGCATTGATAAGTGCAACAAAACATATATACAAAAATAGGTACAATTTGCACTTATCAAACTCTCCCCAACTTACCTAATTGTTTGTCCACAAACAAGAATCAAACAAACTTGAAAATGCACAAGCAATATCCAAAGAATGACGAATCAACAGGTTTTGAAAAACGGAAACGAATGAATGGTTCAAATGAAAACGGTACACACAAAAAGTAAATACTTACCACTAAACTGCAACGATAACATAGTCACGAAACAAAAGCAAAATACAAAAGTCATGCCAAACATTCTAAAACAACACAAGTTCCAAAGTGAATCACACCTAGTAAAAACAATCATCGGTAGATGAAAAACACAAAATAAGGTTCTTTACACTCACACAACACTCATGCAAACAAAAGACTAAATTATGCATACATCCACAAATTCACATTGTAAATACAAAAGCAAGAATCACAAGGACTTTTCAAGGTTGTAACGTGGTCGGGTAAACCAACAAGGGGCAATTTCTAAAGGTAATTGAAACAAAACTTGCCTAAACCTAAGGGAGTGAAAACTCACAAAGATTCACACACAAAATTTCAACCAACTTCTTCCAAAATCCCAAGTGCTACACAACACACCATACTTATTTAGCACAATTGTTGAAACTCTTTTTGTTTCCTTTTTCAAGGATTTTTCTTTTTTCTTTCTTTTTCTCTTTCACAAATTTTTCTCTTTTTTCTTTTCTTTTTCAATCCGCATAGAATCCAACCAATGAGTACACAATCATCCTCTCCCCAACTTGAATTCAACCGCACCATCATGTGAATACTCCCTACTTTCTAAGGCAAGGTAAAAAATTCATACAACAACACAAAAAGTTGAGGGCTCAAGTAAAAACAACAATCAAGATCCACACAAAAATATGAATTTGACACTCATAGACAAGCATCAAGCTCAAACAACATGGATAATGACCAAAGGCTCAAAGGGGTTACAAATGATCACACACTCACAAGGTGAATTGACTATTTGGCTAAGGTGGTTGTGCTCAAAATGAAACAATTGCCTTGATCCTTTTCATGCATTCATATACTCAACACAAACAAAAGATTCAACATAATAAAGTCCAGTTATAACAAGAATGTTGGTTCTCCGCGCATATATGAACAATAGAAGGCTACCTCACAAAAAGGTGGGAACTAAAGTGATTCACAATAAGAACAAGTATACAAAAGAATGAATGGCATGAAAGTTTGTAAAAAGCCTAAGTATCATGAATATGCTACAGTATAGAAAGCGATAAATACATACCTCGGACGTGTACAAAACTTAACAATATCATTACCATACATCCGCAAGTTGAAACGCACCAACTTGGAAAATCACAAAAGCATCCTCAAATAAGTCAATCAAAATCTGTGAGCAAACAACAACCAAAATCTTAGCAGCCTTCGCCTAGCGAAGGAATCATTCGTGACGCGAGCCTTCGCTACATCCTTCGCCCCAGCGAAGTTTGGGTGTTTTCAAAAGTGAAAGTTTCTGCCACCCCCTCGCTGGCACCTTCGCCTCGCGAACACATCAGCGAGCATTCGCTGGCTCCCTCGCCCAGCGAATTTACCCAGTTTTCCTACTGAAGGTTTTTGCATACTTTCTGCCACCCCCTCGCTGGCACCTTCGCCAACGTTCGCCAGGCGAACCTTCGCTGGTGACTTCGCCAGAACTCGCTTAGCGAGAACAAGAATTATTAATATAAACAAACGAAAAGAAAGGGAGAAATTTCATTAAACAAGTTGTAAAGTAAAGATTTGAGAAGTTTACGAAAAATCCGAGTACAACTTGTTTAATGAAAGTTCACCACACAACCAAAGAAAATAATACAACATGCTTGTTTTACGTCGTAAGCTCGACGCCTTTACATTGCTTAGCTAGCAAACTCACTTCCTTCATGTCATAGTGATGCCTCACCGCGCAAACCTAAAGTAAGTGTCCTAACCAAACACTTGAACAAACGTTAAAAGAAACAAAAATGTACAAGTATCAGCATAGACAAGTGAAAATATACAAAATATACGATATCTACAAAACTCAAAAACAAAGAAACTATCGCAATGCGATTCAATATCAAAACCAATCCCCGGCAACGGCGCCATTTTGTTAGATGCAGAATAGGGCAAGCAAGCAAAAATATTTATTTTCGGAAGAATTCCCTCCGGGATTTATGTCGTGTCCACAGAGATCGGTTCGAGGGAAAGAATGTCGTTCGACAATCTCTCGCGTTAATGAGTTTGGATTAAATGGTTTCAAACAAGAAAATAGAAAAGTAAATATTAAAACATAAAAAGAATACATTCTTTGAAGAGAAGAAACCTATCAAGCATGAATATACACTACTCAGAACAAACGTAAACCTATCGATCGGTTGCATTCAACATACAATACTCATCAAAATCATCACGTATCGCTCACAACAAAGGTTATGTCTAACGCACAGTTGAGAGAGCAACCGTATTACTCTCGTCGACGCTCTCGCGCACGACGCCTCAAAACACGGAAGACATTAAGTTCTGACACCATAAAGATTATTATCTAAATCTATCTCTAGAGTCTAGACAATAGATATCCATCCTTAATCAAGATTCATGATGTTTATCTCTAACACAACACAAATCCAAACATAAATGCAAAAAGATCAAGGAAGACATCGATAATGATTTGTAAAGCATCTATATTATACAACCATGATCAATACATGTACATAGGTTTAGAGTAACAATACAAACATAACCCACAAAATAGAGAAATACATAGAGAAGAAATGGAGAAAAACCAAACATCTCAAAAGTTGTCGGCTCCGATTCATGAAGGATTCAACTCCGGATCATCCTAATTCATGCTCCAATGTGTTTTCTAGCCTAATTCTGGTCAAAAAATGCTATTGGATGGATTTGGAACTAAAAATATCAAACCCATAACTAAAAAATGATGAAAAATGGCTTAAATGGGCAATTCTGCTTTTCCAGGTTCGCCTTTCTGTTGAGTTTTTTCACGATTCTGGAACTTTTCGTTCGCCCCGGTTCGCCTAGCGAACAAGCTAGCGAGTGTTCGCTACGGGGGCTCGCCTAGCGAGCATGACAGAAAACCAGAATTTGTTTTCTTCATAACTCTTGAACCGTAACTCCGATTGACGCACGGTTTGAAGCGTTGGAAAGCTTATTCAATGCTCTTTATGAATATGGAAAAATCCAATTGCTGGAACACCTACAAAAATAAATGAAAATCGATTAAACTCAATGATATTTACACGGTAACGCACTATACACCGAAAACGTAAAGTAAACGTATTTACGAACAAAGCGGGGTTTATTTGCACGATATTTACCACAAAGCATTGATAAGTGCAACAAAACATATATACAAAAATAGGTACAATTTGCACTTATCAAACTCTCCCCAACTTACCTAATTGTTTGTCCACAAACAAGAATCAAACAAACTTGAAAATGCACAAGCAATATCCAAAGAATGACGAATCAACAGGTTTTGAAAAACGGAAACGAATGAATGGTTCAAATGAAAACGGTACACACAAAAAGTAAATACTTACCACTAAACTGCAACGATAACATAGTCACGAAACAAAAGCAAAATACAAAAGTCATGCCAAACATTCTAAAACAACACAAGTTCCAAAGTGAATCACACCTAGTAAAAACAATCATCGGTAGATGAAAAACACAAAATAAGGTTCTTTACACTCACACAACACTCATGCAAACAAAAGACTAAATTATGCATACATCCACAAATTCACATTGTAAATACAAAAGCAAGAATCACAAGGACTTTTCAAGGTTGTAACGTGGTCGGGTAAACCAACAAGGGGCAATTTCTAAAGGTAATTGAAACAAAACTTGCCTAAACCTAAGGGAGTGAAAACTCACAAAGATTCACACACAAAATTTCAACCAACTTCTTCCAAAATCCCAAGTGCTACACAACACACCATACTTATTTAGCACAATTGTTGAAACTCTTTTTGTTTCCTTTTTCAAGGATTTTTCTTTTTTCTTTCTTTTTCTCTTTCACAAATTTTTCTCTTTTTTCTTTTCTTTTTCAATCCGCATAGAATCCAACCAATGAGTACACAATCATCCTCTCCCCAACTTGAATTCAACCGCACCATCATGTGAATACTCCCTACTTTCTAAGGCAAGGTAAAAAATTCATACAACAACACAAAAAGTTGAGGGCTCAAGTAAAAACAACAATCAAGATCCACACAAAAATATGAATTTGACACTCATAGACAAGCATCAAGCTCAAACAACATGGATAATGACCAAAGGCTCAAAGGGGTTACAAATGATCACACACTCACAAGGTGAATTGACTATTTGGCTAAGGTGGTTGTGCTCAAAATGAAACAATTGCCTTGATCCTTTTCATGCATTCATATACTCAACACAAACAAAAGATTCAACATAATAAAGTCCAGTTATAACAAGAATGTTGGTTCTCCGCGCATATATGAACAATAGAAGGCTACCTCACAAAAAGGTGGGAACTAAAGTGATTCACAATAAGAACAAGTATACAAAAGAATGAATGGCATGAAAGTTTGTAAAAAGCCTAAGTATCATGAATATGCTACAGTATAGAAAGCGATAAATACATACCTCGGACGTGTACAAAACTTAACAATATCATTACCATACATCCGCAAGTTGAAACGCACCAACTTGGAAAATCACAAAAGCATCCTCAAATAAGTCAATCAAAATCTGTGAGCAAACAACAACCAAAATCTTAGCAGCCTTCGCCTAGCGAAGGAATTATTCGCGACGCGAGCCTTCGCTACATCCTTCGCCCCAGCGAAGTTTGGGTGTTTTCAAAAGTGAAAGTTTCTGCCACCCCCTCGCTGGCACCTTCGCCTCGCGAACACATCAGCGAGCATTCGCTGGCTCCCTCGCCCAGCGAATTTACCCAGTTTTCCTACTGAAGGTTTTTGCATACTTTCTGCCACCCCCTCGCTGGCACCTTCGCCAACGTTCGCCAGGCGAACCTTCGCTGGTGACTTCGCCAGAACTCGCTTAGCGAGAACAAGAATTATTAATATAAACAAACGAAAATAAAGGGAGAAATTTCATTAAACAAGTTGTAAAGTAAAGATTTGAGAAGTTTACGAAAAATCCGAGTACAACTTGTTTAATGAAAGTTCACCACACAACCAAAGAAAATAATACAACATGCTTGTTTTACGTCGTAAGCTCGACGCCTTTACATTGCTTAGCTAGCAAACTCACTTCCTTCATGCCATAGTGATGCCTCACCGCGCAAACCTAAAGTAAGTGTCCTAACCAAACACTTGAACAAACGTTAAAAGAAACAAAAATGTACAAGTATCAGCATAGACAAGTGAAAATATACAAAATATACGATATCTACAAAACTCAAAAACAAAGAAACTATCGCAATGCGATTCAATATCAAAACCAATCCCCGGCAACGGCGCCATTTTGTTAGATGCAGAATAGGGCAAGCAAGCAAAAATATTTATTTTCGGAAGAATTCCCTCCGGGATTTATGTCGTGTCTACAGAGATCGGTTCGAGGGAAAGAATGTCGTTCGACAATCTCTCGCGTTAATGAGTTTGGATTAAATGGTTTCAAACAAGAAAATAGAAAAGTAAATATTAAAACATAAAAAGAATACATTCTTTGAAGAAAAGAAACCTATCAAGCATGAATATACACTACTCAGAACAAACGTAAACCTATCGATCGGTTGCATTCAACATACAATACTCATCAAAATCATCACGTATCGCTCACAACAAAGGTTATGTCTAACGCACAGTTGAGAGAGCAACCGTATTACTCTCGTCGACGCTCTCGCGCACGACGCCTCAAAACACGGAAGACATTAAGTTCTGACACCATAAAGATTATTATCTAAATCTATCTCTAGAGTCTAGACAATAGATATCCATCCTTAATCAAGATTCATGATGTTTATCTCTAACACAACACAAATCCAAACATAAATGCAAAAAGATCAAGGAAGACATCGATAATGATTTGTAAAGCATCTATATTATACAACCATGATCAATACATGTACATAGGTTTAGAGTAACAATACAAACATAACCCACAAAATAGAGAAATACATAGAGAAGAAATGGAGAAAAACCAAACATCTCAAAAGTTGTCGGCTCCGATTCATGAAGGATTCAACTCCGGATCATCCTAATTCATGCTCCAATGTGTTTTCTAGCCTAATTCTGGTCAAAAAATGCTATTGGATGGATTTGGAACTAAAAATATCAAACCCATAACTAAAAAATGATGAAAAATGGCTTAAATGGGCAATTCTGCTTTTCCAGGTTCGCCAAGCGAGTCCCCGTTCGCTAGGCGAACGTAAACCGCCTTTCTGTTGAGTTTTTTCACGATTCTGGAACTTTTCGTTCGCCCCGGTTCGCCTAGCGAACAAGCTAGCGAGTGTTCGCTACGGGGGCTCGCCTAGCGAGCATGACAGAAAACCAGAATTTGTTTTCTTCATAACTCTTGAACCGTAACTCCGATTGACGCACGGTTTGAAGCGTTGGAAAGCTTATTCAATGCTCTTTATGAATATGGAAAAATCCAATTGCTGGAACACCTACAAAAATAAATGAAAATCGATTAAACTCAATGATATTTACACGGTAACGCACTATACACCGAAAACGTAAAGTAAACGTATTTACGAACAAAGCGGGGTTTATTTGCACGATATTTACCACAAAGCATTGATAAGTGCAACAAAACATATATACAAAAATAGGTACAATTTGCACTTATCACCTCCCATAACCATAGTTGATTTAATACTCTTGGTGAAAAGTGACGTATGGGCATGGGTTCAAATCTCAGCACCAGCCATTTTGGTTATTTACTTATTTTTTAAAATTGTTGACAGACCTTTCACCACGGGTATTTAAATCAACCATGGTTATAGGTGGCACCCTTTTTTTAAGATATATATATATATATATATATATATATATATATATATATATATATATATATATATATATATATAACGTTCTTAGTTCATTCACTTTTACCCTAGACGTACTTAGACAAAGTTCATCTTCTGCCTCCAAACTTCTTCCATTTACGAAACATTATTCATTTACTAAACCAAACGTGAAAACATCATTTCTTCCACAAACGAAACTCAGAAACATTGCTTCCATTAACGTGTTATAGATAAGTATTATTATTTAATTGATATATAAAATAATTTTAAAAATAATTAAAAAATAATAATTTAAAAAATATAAATATAAAATAAAAATTTGAGGCTCTAGGCGCTAGTCTTGGTGGCCTACCCTAAGGGTCGGCCCTGCAAATACCACATTTATCTAATGCATTTGAAATTATAGTCCTTGATAAAAAAAATCAATATAGAAACCAATCAGAGAGTAGAGAAAACAAATTTAGTTTAGTTGCAATAAAGTCAACAAAACACATACATAAGCTAATAATCGAAACGCCTAATCAAAACGCCAGATCTAATTGTCGAATCAATTCGTCAAATTGGAACATTGAAACAATTAGTCTAATGTGTTTATATGTGGAATATATTGCGCACCCGATATCTATTTCAATAAGCTATCAGTATAATCATAGTCTAAACAACATCTCATTAAAGACAAACACCACGAATGAAAAACTCATAATTCAATTTCAAACATTAATAAAAACCAACATTGATAGCTCAAACAAGTTGAAATACTCACTACTAAAAGATCAAATAAACCTAAACCTAGAAATTAATATTTTCAAACAGACAAAAGCCAATGGGATAATTTGGAAATATAAACGCATAGGAAAATTAAGAAATTGAAGAAACACAAGTAATTCAAATTCGTTTTTACTCGAATGACATCACATAAGACTTAGCAATATAAACAATATCAACACCAATCAAGCTAAATTAGGCATTAAACGCACACAATCAATTTGAGGATTTCTTTTTACACCCCATAAGTTTTTTAGGCACCACGCGAATTTCTGTTTTTACCCTCAGTTTTCGGATATGCACATCTAGACGCATCATTTTTTTTAAAACGTTGATTTGTTCCGGATGTGCATATCAGGAATAATTTCTAATGTGCAAATCCGGAAAAAATAGTAGAACTACTATTTTTCTTTGAGCTTTCTACGTTGATTTGTACCCATGAAAAATAAAGTTCTGTTATTTTTCCGAATTTGCACATTAGGAATTATTCCTGATATGCACATCCGGAACAAATCAACGTTTTTAAAAATAATGGTGCTTCCTGATGTACATATCCGGAAACTGGGGAAAAAATGAAAATTCGCGTGGTGCCTAAAAAACTTATGGGATGTAAAAAGAAATTCTCATCAATTTTGTTCAGAAAACGACAAAAATTATTATTAAATAAAAAAATCAATATATTGAAGGAGAATAAAGAAAGGGTGAGAAGAAAAATACCGTAGAAATTAGGAGAGATGAAAGCAATTAAGGAAACTCCATTAATAAAGATGAATCAATGATAAAAATTATGTGTTGATTTCGCAATGACTCTAATGTAATTCTTGATCAAGCGATAGAGAGGTTTGATGAAGTATACGAAAGAGTTAAAGCTTCAAAACAGAGGCAAATATTAGAAGATCAAGCGCAACAAGGGTTCTTCTCCTGGTGTTGGTGAGCTTTTGTGTTGAGTTAGGGTTTGAGATTATTTTCGTTTGAGCTTTTTGGATTTTATTTTTTTGTTTTTATTTATTTTATTCATTTTGATTTTCTAAAATAAAAAAAAAAAAAGGCAAACGAAAATTGTGAGGAAAGATAAAACATATTTTTCACCGATAAAATTACATTAGCGTTAGATATGCCATAACTAATATTTCAATAAATAAATGATGTTGATTTACGACGACGCTACTAATAAATAAATAATAAATTATTGGTTTGTGAACACACTAGTGTCGTCTAGGACCGACGCTCCAAATTAAATTAAAAAATAAATAATAAGTAAATAAAAAGGGTGGCAAATGAAAATTGTGAAGGAAATGATATATTTTTCGTATTAAAAAAATTCTAGGTGGAATATACAGTGTCGACCAGGACCATTGCTAATATATTAATAAATATATAGATAAATGATTAAATAAATAAATAAGCTTATAGCGTCAGCCAGTAGAGACACTAATGTTTGATAATTAAATAAATAAATAAAAATATTTTCTGGCTTGGGAATGCAATAATGTCAGCTTTAGGTGACGTTGTTGTTAAAGACATTACAAAATAAATATTAAGTAAAAAAAAGATGTTAGTGTATGTTCTTGGTGACATACAACTAATGCTATTAGCGACATAGTTGGGGCAAATGCTAATAAAGTGGGGCAAAATGCATTTTTCTTGTCGTATATGCAACGAACTTTCCTCGATCCTATTGGTATCTTAAGCGTTGGTCTGTTTGAAGATTGACAAAAACTCCTACTTTGTCTGTAGGCTTTCACACAGCACTACCAAAATGAATCAAGAGAGAAGATCCTCCTTCTTTTCTGTTGGACTTTTCAAAACCAACCACACACACTTTGCAAACCACTGAAATCTCGAGAAAATCTTCAAAGAAACGTTAAACATAGTAATATAATCTCCTTAACAATATCAAATATTCAAAGATGAGATTTAGAACCATACGAAAATGGAATTAGAATGAGGTAGAAGATTAAAAATCACTGACAAACGCTCAAGAAATATTCAAAAATATTTTAGAAAATGAGAGAATAAATGAGTATTGAGTTTTCAAATCAATAGTGGAAGTGCATATTTTCCAACACTGTGAAAGGTTTTGAGAGAAAATGCTTTTATATGTGCTGGAAATCTAGCACATAAATAAGTGAAAAATGGTGTATGATTCGAGTCATAAGTAAGAGGTATGATTTAAGTCAAAAAATTAAGTGATTTGAATCAAGAGGAAAAAAACATATGAGAACCCATTTGTGGGATTCGAGTCACACAAACTATGATTGGAATCACGTGATTCGCATCAAGAGAAATGGTGATTCAAATCAAAGTCCTAGAAGCAAATCAGGAAACTTTCAGTTAAATGTGATTCAAATCAAGCAGTCTTGTGATTAAAATTAGAGTGTTGTGATTCAAATCATGAAGTGTGTGATTCGAATAATGAAAACTAGAAAATAATCCTTGAGTTTTCTCTAAGTCTGATTCGAGTCAGAAGGGTAGTGTGATTTGAATCACACTACCAAAATCTCATTTTTTTCACAAAATTTCAAATGATTTTTGAGATTCCAATATATTTGTGACTTGAACCATTATCAAATATAGTTCTTGCTCCAAAAACTCAATACATTGACTTGAAGCATATTGTGTAAGCTATAATCAGACATTTTGATTTATGCATGTTTAAAATGGATTTAAAAACCAACCCAAAAATGTACAATTGGTTAGGAGACTCAATAGCTAAATAAATCAAACCAAAAACTTAAAACACAAACAATCAAAACATTTAACCCATAAGATAGAGACATGCAAACGTGCACGTTTTATAGTTTCTATAAGATATATATATATATATATATATATATATATATATATATATATATATATATATATATAAATGTTGGTTCATGATATATATAGTCTCATTTTATACAATTTGATACATTGGGTTGGCATAACAAAAAGTAAAATAAAATGAATATAAGAAAATGACTATTGCCAATAAAAAAATTAGTCATACAAACATTATGATGAAGATTCGATAAGAAATTATAGAAAGAGACACAAAGAGATAACGAAATATCATTTATAATCCTGACAAATTTCGACATAAAAAACATGTAGCATTCATCTTGAGCCAAACATCTATACAATCAGCATGAAAATGATGATTACATTGGGGTATACTCCTTAATGTCTCCATAGGTTTATATTCACAAATACATATGGAACAAACATTATCAATTGACTTAGGTAATTGTCCACTTTCTGAAAGTTGAATCTTTGGATATTGTTCTATTCTTGATCTATCAAGTCCAAAAACAAACCAAGGTGGTTCTCGATTAATTGGTTCCAAGTTTGTAATAGTTTGTCTTTGTTGAATATGGGTTTGTTGTCTATCTTTACATATGATTAAAGATATCCACATGAAGAACAAAAGTCCTAATATTCCCCAAAGTAAAGGAAAAAAGTGAAACTTTTTAGGCTTTTGAGTTGAAGGATTTCCAACTACAAAATTTGAAGTCTAGTATAAGTTATTTTATATTAACATTAAAAAACAAAATAAAATAATTGAATATGTCAAAAACGAAATAATAATTTTACAAATCAATCTCTATAAGTTGATCAAGTGATGAAAGTTTAAAAACAAGAGAAGAAATGATACTAGGTCAGCTCGATCGATTGCAACCTACTATCTAACCTACATTACCCAGGCTAGACCATATTTTTCTAAATAAAAAAGACTAATTTTTTTACAAGTATATTTAATTAAAAATGATAGATTATAAAAACAAAACTTTTAAGTCAATCAAATTCAACCTACTTAAATAATTATCAATAATGTTTTTATTACGATTTTTATTATATTATATTTTATACTTTAAATTAAATTACAAGTATATTAAATTTTACACTAATTTAAGCTTATTGATCTACATTAATTTTTTACATATTTAAATATATTTTTATAAATTAGAATTAAAATATAACCTTTTATATAGTATCATTTTATAAATTGTGAAATTAAAAATTAAAATTAATCTTAACTATCCTTAAGAACTTAAGAAAATAAGGTGAATATAATTTATGAATAAGATATATGTATATTGTTTTCATAAATTCTTTGAATAAATAATCTATAAAAGTTATTTCTCTATGTAAATTCAAAGAAGTCAATCCAAATAAATATTTATCGTCACTGTTTCTTTTTAATTTGTTAATCTATTTAAAAATAATTATTCAAATATTTTAAATAAATAAAATTTCTATATAAGTTAACAAATCAATCATTCTTTTGAAAACGCCTTAGGCAAATCTTAAAATAAACCTATAATAAATTGTAAATAAAATCTAAACTTTTTATATCAAACTATCTCAAAAGTTTAATTCGGTTCAACTTATTTTTATCAATATCAGAATAAGAGTATGTCAATCTCTATTTTATGTTTCAATTGAAGGAGTTTATTTCTTATTAACTTTAATTCAATTATAAAAGTGATTTACACACAAAAATATATGTTTAACTACATGAAAACCAAGGATTTTACATTTTAAAATTTGACTTTAAGAATCTTGGTTATGAGTATTATGCTCTAAGAAAAATAAATATATACCTGGGAAAACAAGAATGTAGTTGTGATTGTAACAAGTAACATCAAGACTCGTATCTGTTATAAAGCCACTGTTATGGATAAGGACAAACAAGTTACCACAGTAAATACCTCTCATGATGAAGAAGAACACGTGGCACATGATCCATATTTTGAGGAGCCTAGACGTGGATTGAGGACTAAATTCCCTAACAGAAAATACAGTGCAGAATTTGTTTAAGTACCAATGATTTGGCAATCATTGAGGGTGGACAATTGTAGTGGATTGATATCCTGACTCTCTCTCCTCTCTGGAAGCTTCTACGCTTTTCTGTTACGATTTTATTGTACTCATCTTGCAATTGGCTTAGTCATTTTCCATCAATAAAATCACTTATTCTCTGCTACTGCTTTTTGGTTGCACTGTTAGTACCATTTTACTTGCATATTTACATTGTGTGTGTACTGCTTGATTGGTTCATAACATTTGGTGCTCTCATTGAGCTCTTCAATGGCTGAGAACACACGCATGAAGAGTATGGAGAACTCCATCGTTGACATACACAAAGTGCTGCAGAAATTTCTTGAGGATTCAGACCGTCGTCACAATGAATATATGCAATCTCGTCACCTGGATCAAGCTAGATTTGAACGGGTTGACAATTAGCTTAGCTCTCTTCACGTGGCGCAAAACTCTGTTACCTAACCGACGCCGACCTCAACTTCGATGGGTCAACCGTTTTAGATGCGCAACATCAAACTCGACTTTCCTCGTTTCGATGGATCTGAGGTAATGAACTAGATCTTTAAGGCTGAACAATTCTTTGAATTTTATGCTACGCCGGATAACCATCGTCTTACCATTGCCGCCGTGCACATGGAAAAAGACGTTGTGCCTTGGATTCAAATGATTTCTCGTAATGAGTCGTTTCAGTCTTGGGCCATGTTTACACGGGCCTTAGAAATGGAGTTTGGCCCATCTCCATATGAATCCCCATGGCCCACTCTGTTCAAACTCACACAAACCACCACTGTCTCTGAATATTACTCTGCTTTCACTGCATTAGCTAACAGAGCACAAGGGTTGAGTCCTGAAGCCACACTTGATTGTTTCATAAGTGGTCTCAAACTGGATATGAAGCGTGATGTGATTGCTCAAACACCGTCGTCGTTGTCCCGCGCCTACGCTTTGGCCAGACTCTTCGAAAACAAATACTTCCCTACACCAACACCAAAACCTAACAATTCCACCGTCCACAAGCCTTACCACTTCCCTGGCCCGAATTTCACACCTCGAAACCCCACAAATCCACCATTACTCCCTAACCCTAAATCAAACAACCCAAATTTCAAAAGTAACCCAGTGAAAAGCATTACTCGTGCCGAGATGCCAATCCGCCGTGAAAATGGGCTTTGTTATTACTGTGATGAGAAATTTTCCATTACCCATAAATGTCCAAATCGTCATTACTTCTTATTACAAATGGAGGAGGATGAAAATGATCCACCACCAGATCCCCATACCACCACTTTACATGAACCACCACCTATCAGAGATTCTGAGCATCACTTGTCACTTAATGCATTGAATGGCTCTCATGGTATGGGCACAATGCGATTTCAAGGTCAGATTCAAGGCATGGCAATTACAGTTTTATTGGATAGTGGCAGCTCTGATAATTTTTTACAACCCAGGATTGCTCAATCATTGCAGTTACCAGTACAAGCTAATACACAGTTTCAAGTTATGGTTGGAAATTGGCATTCCTTGACTACGTTGGGTTACATTGACAACTTACCTGTAGCTATTCAAGGTAACACATTGCATATCCCTGTGTACTTATTACCTATATCTGGAGCAGATTTGGTGTTGGGAGTTCCGTGGTTAAAAACGTTAGGACCACATATTGCTGATTATAATGCCTTGTCTTTAAAATTTTATGTCAAGGATAACTTTATTACACTTTATGGTGAGAAATCTGAGGGTCCAAGACTGGCACAGTTCCATCACATCAGGAGATTACAACACACTCATGCCATTGATGCTACTTTTTACCTTCAGTTCGATAAGATTGTACCTAAGGATAACAGTGTTAAAGTTGATCCACACCCTGACATTGCAGTTTTATTACAAACATTTGCTGATGTGTTTGCTGAACCAACAAGTCTTCCTCCAGCTAGGTTCCAAGATCATGTTATTCCTTTGGTGGCAGGTAGCAATCCAGTGAAAGTGAAACCATATCGATACCCTCATAGTCAAAAAGCACAAATTGAACTCATGGTTAAAGAGATGCTTGACCAAGGTATTATACAACCTAGCTACAGTCCATTCTCTTCCCCCGTGTTATTAGTTAAGAAAAAAGACGGCTCATGGAAATTTTGCACGGATTATCGCGCTTTAAACTCTATCACTGTCAAGGATAGCTTTTCTATTCCTACTGTGGATGAACTTTTAGATGAACTATTTGGTGCGCAATATTTTTCTAAGTTAGACCTTAGGTCCGGGTACCATCAAATATTGGTCAAGCCTGAAGATCGACATAAAACCGCCTTCCGAACACATCAAGGCCTTTATGAATGGTTGGTAATGCCCTTTGGCCTCTCGAATGCCCCTACATCTTTCTAAAGCTTAATGAATTATGTATTCCAGGCTCAGCTCTGAAAGTCCGTCTTGGTTTTCTTTGATGATATTCTTATCTACAGTCCCACGTGGTCAGCTCATTTATCTCACTTGACTGAAGTGTTACAGCTCCTACGCCAACATTCTCTATTTGCAAAAATGTCCAAATGTTGTTTTGGATCCACTGAGGTGGATTATCTAGGTCATACGGTTTCTCACCAGGGTGTACAAATGGATAAATCCAAAGTTCAAGTTGTATTGGATTGGCCATTGCCTAGAAATCTAAAACAATTACGAGGTTTTTTGGGTTTATTCGGTTATTACCGCAGATTTATTCGAAATTATGCTACCATTGCTGCACCCTTGACGACATTGTTGAAGAAAGATGCATTTGTATGGAACCAACTTGCAACTGAGGCATTTCTAGCTTTACAGAAGGCCATCACTGTTGCCCCTGTTTTGGCACTCCCTAATTTCTCTAAACCTTTCATTTTAGAGACTGATGCATCAGGTACTGGCATTGGTGCAATTCTGAGTCAGGATAAGCACCCAATTGCTTATTTCTCTAAAAAGCTCAACAATTCCATGCAACACAAGTCTGCATATGTTAGAGAACTATATGCCGTTACGGAGGCTATGGCCAAGTTCCGACATTACATATTGGGTAATAAATTTATCATCCGCACAGATCAACAAAGCTTAAAGGCCTTAACCGACCAAACGATACAAACCCCGGAGCAACAAAAATGGCTGCATAAGTTTCTAGGATATGACTTCACTATCGAGATCCCACTGTAGTTTTGTATGGAGGTAAAGTAACAATGTCTCAAGTGTTATTTGAATGCAATGCAATCATTTCTTCCACCACCACTGACGTCAATTGAGATTAGTCATAGCTTCACCTATAGACTTATGAATATACACATAATCCAAAGCACACACGAAAGAGACATAATAAGTATAAAGACTGACATAATTTAAAATACAAACATATTTAGGATTAGGGTGATGAGATCAAATACCTTTTCATAATTCTATTGGAATGTTAAGTTCAGGTGACGTAACTAGAGGAGCAATTGGAGCAGGAAATGGTGTTGGTGGATCAATATCATCTCTAACCTCTGATGGACGGAGTGTTCATCGCTGGTAGACCTGAAAAGAGGTGTAATGGGTGTATGCATAATGGAAAGGATATCTAGAGCATCTAAAGTACCATTCTCATCAAGTAACACAAAGGCAGAGAAAAATGGCGAGGTTTCAAAGAATGTAACATCGGAGGAACCAATGTATCAGTGAAATTGAAGAAAAAAAACGACATCCTTTTTGTAGATGTGAGTAGCCTAGAATGATACATTTGAGAGCTTTGGCATAAAGTTTGTCTTCACTTGGACTGAGGTCATGAACAAAGCATGTGTTGTAACACCCTTTTCTACCCCCAATAATGTTGCAGCAGAAACAACTCAAATATCAGAGTAAAGCATAAAAATCCCTCAAAGGGTGCACATTTCTCATTTAAAATCAAAATAATACACTTGCCCTGTAAACAAAGGGTTTTCCTCAAAATAAATCAAAAAGCCTTCACATGGTAGCGGAACTCAAAATTTTCAAATAAAAGGTTTTCAACAAACATCATAATAATCAAATAAAACCATATCATCAAATGACAACAAAAATAAGGAAACAACATAGTTCGACTCAAAGGACCCCAACCCGATATTACACTATCCGAGCAAGACCCTCTAAACCGACCAAAAGAAAATAAGCTTCAAGGTCGTCGAAAGCATCCACAGCTAAACCTGATCACCTGCACGTTACACACATGGAGGCAACATTCAAACAGGCAGGGTGAGTAATCACGATTCATAATAATCAAAATAAAACAAGATATACATAAAATGCCATTATCTTCATATACAACATCATCAGGGTCATCATCAAGGAAAACATCAAAATCACAAACAACATCATAAAATACAACAATGCCAAAATTAAATGCAAATGCACAACAAGACTCATGCATGTGGTACCAATCGTCATAATCGATGGACACTAGGCCATCACCCCTCCAAAGATCCTCGTCAATAGGATCGATTCAGCAATTGGAACCGGAGCACATCATAATTACCTCATATCCGCACAATGGGAATGAAGCGTCGTTACAGAGTATGCATATGAATGTATGATACACAACATCACTAATCATCATCATCAAATAAACATCATAATATGCATCATCATTCATCCATTCTCATATAAATTATGTCATCATATATTCATCAAAACATCACAATCAGCACCTCAATACCATCAAGAACACCATGGTAAATCATCATAAATATCACAGCATCAAACACCAGAACAACACAACAACATAAACGAAATTTCGCGAACAGCAGACGTTTGCTCCAGGATTCGCTAGGCGAACTTGTTCGCTAAAACCTTCGCTCGGCGAATCGGCCAGCGAATCCCACAGACACCACACCAAGACACCAGAAAACACCCTCTGTCATACTCGTTGGTTTATTCGTTGGGCGAAGCTACTCGCTGATTCATTCGCTTAGCGAGACTTCCAGCGAATCCCCATTTCCACTCCAGAATCATCTCAGTACCTACACTCATGTTATCGCGCAATCGCTGAGCTGTTCGCTTTGCGAACCTTGGCGAACATTCGCCTAGCGAAGCGATGGTTTGCTTAGCGAACCTGCGATTACAGCAAATCGCTGCTACGCACCAGTGGTTCCACAGCCTCAAAGGTACTTGCGATTATAGTTCCAAATGACCCAAAAACATCCCTATAACAGTTCTAATACACCACGAAAATCAACGGCATAAAACCTATATCTATTAGGTCGATTCAGGACACTGCGGGAACCTTAAATTTCCTAAACCTTCACAAAACCCCAATTGCCCTTACGGCCCTTACAATCCTCTTTTCCACAGGGTCAAAACAACGTCAACAGGGAATCGGCCCCAAGGTCTATTTCATCCGATTAAATTCAACCCTTAATAATTGATTCACAAAATACCCTCAAAATCATCAATTCATCACAAAACCCCACAAACCCTCAAACACAAAACATCCACTTCAATTACATTGAATCCTATATTGAAAACAATGAAGGTAATTACTCTCGTACCTTAGATTGTCGATCTGAAGTGTTCTCTCTTGAGCCTTTGGAGACCTTCACGAAATCCTCGTCTTTTCCCTTTTTCCTCAGAGCTCTCCTTTTTTCCTTCTTTTCACGTTCTAACCAAAAAAAGAACCATATTCTCAAAATCCTCCTTTTATATTCACTCTAACCCTTGGGCCTCAAAATTGGGCTTTCTCCATAATGCCCTAACTAATTCCCCTCAAATGTCCACTTTACTCTTAATTCCTCTAATATTGTTTAAAATAAATAATAATACAATATATTCCGTAATGCATACCATTATTTAATTAAATAACTAAAACTTCCCAAAATCACCGACATCGACACAAATCACATAAATTCACGAATATAATATTAAAATAAATTAAATAAATATTCTTACGAAAATCGGGGTGTTACAACTCTCCCCCACTTAAAGAATTTTCGCCCTCGAAAATTACCTCAAGGAAACAGAGTCGGATACGACTCCCTCATCTGATCTTCGCGTTCCCAAGTCCAACTCTCGCCAGCTGGTCCACCCCACAACACCTTCACCAAAGCTATGTCTTTACCCCGCAACTGCTTCATCTCTCGACCATCAACACGCACAGGTAATGCTTCCACTGTCAGGTTATCCCTAACTTGTACATCGTCCATCTGAATCACGTGCGATGGATCTGGAATGTACTTCCCCAACTGAGACACATGGAACATGTCATGCAAATTTGCAAGTGACGGCGGTAAAGTAATTCGATAGGCTACCTCTCCTATCCTCTGCGATATCTGATAGGGACTAACAAAACGTGGAGTGAGCTTCCTAGACTTCAAAGCTCGACCCACACCAGTCACTGGCGTCACTCTCAAAAACACGTGATCTCCCTCTTGGAATTCAAGTGCCTTCCTCCTCTTATCATGGTAACTTTTCTGACGACTCTACAGAGCTTTCATTTTCTCTCGTATCATCTTAATCTTCTCTGTCGTCTCTTGCACAATTTCAGGTCCGAGTACAACACTCTTGCCCGACTCATACCAACACAACGGAGTCCTACACCTTCTCCCATACAAACCTTCACAGGGCGCCATCCCAATACTATCATGAAAACTATTATTGTACCTGAACTCAATCAATGGTAAATGGCTATCCTAAGATCCTCCATGATCCAACACACAAGCTCTTAGCAAATCCTCTAAAGATTGGATCGTCCTTTCTGTCTGACCGTCCGTCTGCGGATGGTAGGAAGAACGCATCCTCAACTTAGTACCCAAGGCATCTTGCAAACTCTTCTAGAACCTCGATGTAAATCTCGGATCTCTATCCGACACAATACTCGAAGGTATCTCATGCAACTTCACGATCTCCTCAATATATATCTCGGCTAACTTCTGCATAGAATGATTAATCTTCATCAGCAAGAAATGAGACGGCTTAGTTAATTTATCCACAATTACCCAAATTGAATCATTTCCCTTAGCATTCCTCGGCAATCCCGACACAAAATCCATGGAAATACTATCCCACTTCCATTCTGGAATCCTCAAAGGCTGCATCATACCTAAAGGCTTCTGATGCTCAACCTTCGACTTCTGACAAGTCAAACACGCATAAACAAACTCCGCAACATCCTTCTTCATACCTGGCCACCAAAACAACTTTTTCAAATCTTGGTACATCTTCGTAGCACCGGGATGAATGCTCAACCTACTTCGATGCCCTTCTTCAAGAATACTCCTCTTAATATCAAGAATATCTGGGACATACACCCTGTCTCTGAACATCATTACGCCATTCTCGTCAATCCGGAAGTCACCTTCGTTGCCTTGGTTAATCAAAGTCAATTGGTCAACCAACTTTAAATCAGATTGCTGTCCCACTCTGATTTCTTCCAGAATACTACTTGTCAACCTCAATATTCCCATCTTCACACTGTGAGGAGTCACTTCACATACCAGACTCAAATATCTGAATTGCTCAATTTGTTCCAACTCTTTCACCATAAGCACCGACATATGTAATGTCTTTCTGCTCAATGCATCGACCATTACATTTGCTTTGCCTGGATGATAACTCAAATCAAAATCAAAATCCTTCAACAGCTCTAACCACCTTCTCTGCCTCATATTTAATTCCTTCTGATCAAATAAATACTTCAGACTTTTATGATCGCTGAACATTTCAAATTTAGAGCCAAACAAATAATGTCTCCAAATCTTTAACACAAACACCACAGCGGCCAATTCCAAGTCATGTGTAGGATAACTCCTCTCATGAACTCGCAATTATCTCGAAGCATAGGCAATAACTTGTCCATTCTGCAATAATACTCCACCAAGACCCATCTTCGACGTATCGTAGTACACCACAAAAGATTCACCCGGATTAGGCAAAATCAACACTGGAGCAGTCACAACTTCTTCTTTAATTCCACAAAACTCTCTTCACAAGCTACATCCCACACAAAAGCTTGACCCTTTCGAGTCAACTGAGTCAAAGGTAGCGCCAACTTAGAAAAGCCTTCAATAAACTTGCGGTAATAACCTGCTAATCCCAAAAAACTTTGTATCTCAGTAGCAGACTTTGGAGTCCCCCACTGTAATACAACATCGATCTTATAAGGATCAACAACAATTCCACCCCTTGAAATCACATGGCCAAGAAAGCTTACTTCCTTCAGCCAGAACTCGCACTTAGATAGCTTTGCATACAACTTCTTCTCCTTCAAGACTTGCAAAACAGTCCTTAAATGCTCAGGATGTTCTTCTTCCAATTTAGAATATATCATAATGTCATCAATAAACAGCACCACAAACTTATCCAAATACTCATGAAAGATCCGATTCATATACTCCATGAACACACCAGGTGCATTAGATACACCAAACGGCATCACCGTGTATTCATAGTGACCATACCTCGTTTGGAAAGCTGTCTTCGGAATATCATCAGGCTTAACTCGAATCTGATGATAACCTGACCTCAAATCAATCTTGCTGAACACACAGGCACCTACTAGCTGATCCATCAAATCGTCGATTCTCGGTAGCGGATACTTATTCTTGATAGTCACTTTATTCAGCTGCCGATAATCAACACACAACCTCATACTTCCATCCTTCTTTTTCACTAACAACACGGGAGCACCCCACGGGGAAACACTTGGTCGGACAAACCTCTTCTCAAGCAATTCTTCCAGCCGTTTCTTCAATTTAGTTAGCTCAGAAGCTGACATCCGATAAGGAACCATCGACACTGGACTCGTACCTGGTATTAAGTCCACTGCAAACTCTACTTCTCGCTCTGGAGGCAAATCACTGATGTCATTTGGAAACACATTTGGAAATTCACAGACAACAGGAAACTCCACACTCGCAGCTTCACGATCAATTTGCAACGAGGCAAACATTGCAAACACCACACCTTCTTCTTCCACAAGTTCGTCTACTTGCTTAGCAGATAAGAACATCAACTCCCCACTATCATCAAACTCAGAAAACTCTACAGTCTTGGTATAACAATTGATATGAACACGGTTGAACTCCAACCAGTTCATTCTAAAGATCACATCGATCTAGTGCAAGGGTAGGCACACCAAATCCATTACAAAGTTCTTATAAAAAATCATCACAGGACATCTCAAACACACAAGGGTAGTAGTAACAGAACCATTAGCTGGAGTTTTTATTACCATATTACCATTCATATCAGATAACTTCAAACCCAATCTATTAGCACATTCAAGTGAGATAAAAGAATGAGTAGCACCAGTATCAATAATAACAATTAACTTGATATTATTAATAAAATAAGTACCTCGAATCAGGTTGTCCTTCTCTGGCACCTCTGCACCACTCAAAGCAAACACTCTGCCACTGGTCTGAGCGGCAGTTGCAGTCTTCTTCGGCTTCTGGCATTGAGTACTGATATGACCTTTCTCACCGCAATTGAAACAGGTCGGACCCTCATCTTTGCAATCGGTAGCTCTATGACCTTTCTTGCCACATCCATAGCACCTCAGCACATTGTTGGTACACACATCAGCACGGTGACCTTGCTCGCCACACTTATGACACTTTCCAGAAGCGGAAGTTGCTCCCCCACTTGAATTTTTCCCCTCTGCAGCCTTCTGTTTTCCCTTGTCAGCTGAAGTAGTATAAGGCTTCCCCCTGTATTGCCCTTTCTTCTCACTCAACTGCTTGTAGTGAGCAGATCGAGCTCGGCTGTCCTCATTGTAGATTCTGCTCTTGTCAACCAACTCAGTATACTTGTGGATCTGTTGGTACCCAATACCCTGCTTAATCTCTAGTCTCAGCCCATTCTCGAACTTGAGACACTTGGACATCTCAGCATCTGCACGATTGTAGTGCGGACAGAACTTCACCAAAGCCTCAAACTTCGCGGCATACTCCGCCGCAGTTATATCTCCTTGCTTCAGCTCAAGGAATTCCACTTCTCTCTTGCCACGAGCATCCACTGGAAAATACTTCCCCAGAAACTCCTGCTTAAACACAGCCCAAGTTATCACGGTGCCCACATCTGCAAGTCTCTGACGGGTGTTATCCCACCAGTCCTCAGCCTCTTCTTCTAGCATATGCATTCCGAACTGAACCTGTTGCTCATCAGAACACCCCATCACCCGAAAGATCTTCTCGATCGCCTTCAGCCACTTGTGTGCACTTGCTGGATCATGCGTACCCATAAAATTCGGTGGATTGTTCCTTTGAAACTTCCCCAAAGCACGAAATCATCAGGAGCTCCACCATTTGGATTCAGTTGCGCCACCACATTAGCAACTGATTCCAACGCATCAGCGATCGCACGATCATTTCTTCCAGCCATCCTACACACCACCAACAAGGTTAGAAGAACTAAAACATCAACAATGTACATACTCGTCGACTGGCAGGGGACTGACATCACGTAAAAACCTGGCCGGATGGACCGACCTGCTCTGATACCACTAATGTAACACCCTTTTCTACCCCCAATAATGTTGCAGCAGAAACAACTCAAATATCAGAGTAAAGCATAAAAATCCCTCAAAGGGTGCACATTTCTCATTTAAAATCAAAATAATACACTTGCCCTGTAAACAAAGGGTTTTCCTCAAAATAAATCAAAAAGCCTTCACATGGCAGTGGAACTCAAAATTTTCAAATAAAAGGTTTTCAACAAACATCATAATAATCAAATAAAACCATATCATCAAATGACAACAAAAATAAGGAAATAACATAGTTTGACTCAAAGGACCTCAACCCGATGTTACACTATCAGAGCAAGACCCTCTAAACCGACCAAAAGCAAATAAGCTTCAAGGTCCTCGAAAGCATCCACAGCTAAACCTGATCACCTGCACGTTACACACATGGAGGCAACATTCAAACAGGCAGGGTGAGTAATCACGATTCATAATAATCAAAATAAAACAAGATATACATAAAATGTCATTATCTTCATATACAACATCATCAGGGTCATCGTCAATGAAAGCATCAAAATCACAAACAACATCATAAAATACAACAATGCCAAAATTAAACGCAAATGCACAACAAGACTCATGCATGTGGTACCAATCGTCATAATCGATGGACACTAGGCCATCACCCCTCAAAAGATCCCCGTCAATAGGATCGATTCCGCAATTGGAACCGGAGCACATCATAATTACCTCATATCCGCACAATGGGAATGAAGCGTCGTTACAGAGTATGCATATGAATGTATGATACACAACATCACTAATCATCATCATCAAATAAATATCATAATATGCATCATCATTCATTCATTCTCATATAAATTATGTCATCATATATTCATCAAAACATCACAATCAGCACCTCAATACCATCAAGAACACCATGGTAAATCATCATAAATATCACAGCATCAAACACCAGAACAACACAACAACATAAACGAAATTTCGCGAACAGCAGACGTTTGCTCCAGGATTCGCTAGGCGAACTTGTTCGCTAAAACCTTCGCTCGGCGAATCAGCCAGCGAATCCCACAGACACCACACCAAGACACCAGAAAACACCCTCTGTCATACTCGATGGTTTATTCGTTGGGCGAAGCTACTCGCTGATTCATTCACTTAGCGAGACTTCCAGCGAATCCCCACTTCCACTCCAGAATGATCTCAGTACCTACACTCATGTTATCGCGCACTCGCTGAGCTGTTCGCTTTGCGAACCTTGGCGAACATTCGCCTAGAAAAGCGATGGTTCGCTTAGCGAACCTGCGATTACAGCAAATCGCTGCTACGCACCAGTGGTTCCACAACCTCAAAGGTACCTGCGATTATAGCTCCAAATGACCCAAAAACATCCCTATAACAGTTCTAATACACCACGGAAATCAACGGCATAAAACCTATATCTATTATGTCGATTCAGGACACTGCGGGAACCTTAAATTTCCTAAACCTTCACAAAACCCCAATTGCCCTTACGGCCCTTACAATCCTCTTTTCCACAGGGTCAAAACAACGTCAACAAGGAATCGGCCCCAAGGTCTATTTCATCCGATTAAATTTAACCCTTAATAATTGATTCACAAAATACCCTCAAAATCATAAATTCATCACAAAACCCCACAAACCCTCAAACACAAAACATCCACTTTAATTACATTGAATCCTATATTGAAAACAATGAAGGTAATTACTCCCGTACCTTAGATTGTCGATTTGAAGTGTTCTCTCTTGAGCCTTTGGAGACCTTCACGAAATCCTCGTCTTTTCCCTTTTTCCTCAGAGCTCTCCTTTTTTCCTTCTTTTCACGTTCTAACCAAAAAAAGAACCCTATTCTCAAAATCCTCCTTTTATATTCACTCTAACCCTTGGGCCTCAAAATTGGGCTTTCTCCATAATGCCCTCACTAATTCCCCTCAAATGTCCATTTTACTCTTAATTCCTCTAATATTGTTTAAAATAAATAATAATACAATATATTCCGTAATGCATACCATTATTTAATTAAATAACTAAAACTTCCCAAAATCATCGACATCGACACAAATCACATAAATTCATGAATATAATATTAAAATAAATTAAATAAATATTCTTACGAAAATCGGGGTGTTACAACTCTCCCCCACTTAAAGAATTTTCGCCCTCGAAAATTACCTCAAGGAAACAGAGTCGGATACGACTCCCTCATCTGATCTTCGCGTTCCCAAGTCCAACTCTCGCCAGCTGGTCCACCCCACAACACCTTCACCAAAGCTATGTCTTTACCCTGCAACTGCTTCATCTCTCGGCCATCATCACGCACAGGTAATGCTTCCACTGTCAGGTTATCCCTAACTTGTACATCATCCATCTGAATCACATGCGATGGATCTGGAATGTACTTCCCCAACTGAGACACATGGAACATGTCATGCAAATTCGCAAGTGACGGCGGTAAAGCAATACGATAGGCTACCTCTCCTATCCTCTGCGATATCTGATAGGGACTAACAAAACGTGGAGTGAGCTTCCTAGACTTCAAAGCTCGACCCACACCAGTCACTGACGTCACTCTCAAAAACACGTGATCTCCCTCTTGGAATTCAAGTGCCTTCCTCCTCTTATCATGGTAACTTTTCTGATGACTCTACAGAGCTTTCATTTTCTCTCGTATCATCTTAATCTTCTCTGTCGTCTCTTGCACAATTTCAGGTCCGAGTACAACACTTTTGCCCGACTCATACCAACACAACGGAGTCCTACACCTTCTCCCATACAAACCTTCACAGGGCGCCATCCCAATACTATCATGAAAACTATTATTGTACCTGAACTCAATCAACGGTAAATGGCTATCCTAAGATCCTCCATGATCCAACACACAAGCCCTTAGCAAATCCTCTAAAGATTGGATCGTCCTTTCTGTCTGACCGTCCGTCTGCGGATGGTAGGCAGAACTCATCCTCAACTTAGTACCCAAGGCATCTTGCAAACTCTTCCAGAACCTCGATGTAAATCTCGGATCTCTATCCGACACAATACTCGAAGGTATCTCATGCAACTTCACGATCTCCTCAATATACATCTCGGCTAACTTCTGCATAGAATGATTAATCTTCATCAGCAAGAAATGAGCCGACTTAGTTCATTTATCCACAATTACCCAAATCGAATCATTTCCCTTAGCAGTCCTCGACAATCCCGACACAAAATCCATGGAAATACTATCCCACTTCCATTCTGGAATCCTCAAAGGCTGCATCATACCTAAAGGCTTCTGATGCTCAACCTTCGACTTCTGACAAGTCAAACACGCATAAACAAACTCCGCAACATCCTTCTTCATACCTGGCCACCAAAACAACTTTTTCAAATCTTGGTACATCTTCGTAGCACCGGGATGAATGCTCAACCTACTTCGATGCCCTTCTTCAAGAATACTCCTCTTGATATCAAGAATATCTGGGACATACACCCTGTCTCTGAACATCATTACGCCATTCTCGTCAATCCGGAAGTCACCTTCGTTGCCTTGGTTAATCAAAGTCAATTGGTAAACCAACTTTAAATCGGATTGCTGTCCCACTCTAATTTCTTCCAGAATACTACTTGTCAACCTCAACATTCCCAACTTCACACTGTGAGGAGTCGCTTCACATACCAGACTCAAATATCTAAATTGCTCAATTAGTTCCAACTCTTTCACCATAAGCACCGACATATGTAATGTCTTTCTGCTCAATGCATCGACCATTACATTTGCTTTGCTTGGATGATAACTCAAATCAAAATCAAAATCCTTCAACAGCTCTAACCACCTTCTCTGCCTCATATTCAATTCCTTCTGATCAAATAAATACTTCAGACTTTTATGATCGTTGAACATTTCAAATTTAGAGCCAAACAAATAATGTCTCCAAATCTTTAACACAAACACCACAGCGGCTAATTCCAAGTCATGTGTAGGATAATTCCTCTCATGAACTCGCAATTATCTCAAAGCATAGGCAATAACTTGTTCATTCTGCAATAATACTCCACCAAGACCTATCTTCGACGTATCGTAGTACACCACAAAAGATTCACTCGGATTACGCAAAATCAACACTGGAGCAGTCACAACTTCTTCTTTAATTCCACAAAACTCTCTTCACAAGCTACATCCCACACAAAAGCTTGACCCTTTCGAGTCAACTGAGTCAAAGGTAACGCCAACTTAGAAAAGCCTTCAATAAACTTGCGGTAATAACCCGCTAATCCCAAAAAACATCGTATCTCAGTAGCAGACTTCAGAGTCTCCCACTGTAATACAACATCAATCTTATAAGGATCAACAACAATTCCACCCCTTGAAACCACATGGCCAAGAATGCTTACTTCCTTCAGCCAAAACTCGCACTTAGATAGCTTTGCATACAACTTATTCTCCTTCAAGACTTGCAAAACAGTCCTTAAATGCTCAGGATGTTCTTCTTCCGATTTAGAATATATCATAATGTCATCAATAAACACCACCACAAACTTATCCAAATACTCATGAAAGATCCGATTCATATACTCCATGAACACACCAGGTGCATTAGATACACCAAACGGCATCACAGTGTATTCATAGTGACCACACCTCGTTCGGAAAGCTGTCTTCGGAATATCATGAGGCTTAACTCGAATCTGATGATAACCTGACCTCAAATCAATATTGCTGAACACACAGGCACCTACTAGCTGATCCATCAAATCGTCGATTCTCGGTAGCGGATACTTATTCTTGATAGTCACTTTATTCAGCTGCCGATAATCAACACACAACCTCATACTTCCATCCTTCTTTTTCACTAACAACACGGGAGCACCCCACGGGGAAACACTTGGTCGGACAAACCTCTTCTCAAGCAATTCTTCCAGCCGTTTCTTCAATTTAGTTAGCTCAGAAGCTGACATCCGATAAGGAACCATCGACACTGGACTCGTACCTGGTATTAAGTCCACTGCAAACTCTACTTCTCGCTCTAGAGGCAAATCACTGATGTCATTTGGAAACACATTTGGAAATTCACAGACAACAGGAAACTCCACACTCGCAACTTCACGATTAATTTGCAACGAGGCAAACATTGCAAACACCACAACTTCTTCTTCCACAAGTTCGTCTACTTGCTTAGCAGATAAGAACACCAACTCCCCACTATCATCAAACTCAAAAAACTCTACAGTCTTGGCATAACAATTGATATGAACACGGTTGAACTCCAACCAATTCATTCCAAAGATCACATCGATCTGGTGCAAGGGTAGGCACACCAAATCCATCACAAAGTTCTTATCAAAAATCATCACAGGACATCTAAAATACACAAGGGTAGTAGTAACAGAACCATTAGCTGGAGTTTCTATTACCATATCAGATAACTTCAAACCCAATCTATTAGCACATTCAAGTGAGATAAAAGAATGAGTAGCACCAGTATCAATAATAACAATCAACTCGATATTATTAATAAAACAAGTACCTCGAATCAGGTTGTCCTTCTCTGGCACCTCTGCACCACTCAAAGCAAACACTCTGCCACTGGTCTGAGCGGCAGTTGCAGTCTTCTTCGGCTTCTGGCATTGAGTACTGATATGACCTTTCTCACCGCAATTGAAACAGGTCGGACCCTCATCTTTGCAATCGGTAGCTCTATGACCTTTCTTGCCACAACCATAGCACCTCAGCACATTGTTGGTACACACATCAGCACGGTGACCTTGCTCGCCACACTTATGACACTTTCCAGAAGCGAAAGCTGCTCCCCCACTTGACTTTTTCCCCTCTGCAGCCTTCTGTTTTCCCTTGTCAGCTGAAGTAGTATAAGGTTTCCCCCTGTATTACCCTTTCTTCTCACTCAACTGCTTGTAGTGAGCAGATCGAGCTCGGCTGTCCTCATCGTAGATTCTGCTCTTGTCAACCAACTCAGTATACGTGTGGATCTGTTGGTACCCAATACCCTGCTTAATCTCTGATCTCAGCCCATTCTCGAACTTGAGACACTTGGACATCTCAGCATCTGCACGATTGTAGTGCGGACAGAGCTTCACCAAAGCCTCAAACTTCGCGGCATACTCCGCCACAGTTATATCTCCTTGCTTCAGCTCAAGGAATTCCACTTCTCTCTTGCCACGAGCATCCTCTGGAAAATACTTCCCCAGAAACTCCTGCTTAAACACAGCCCAAGTTATCACGGCGCCCACATCTGCAAGTCTCTGACGGGTGTTATCCCACCAGTCCTCAGCCTCTTCTTCTAGCATATGCGTTCCGAACTGAACCTATTGCTCATCAGAACACCCCATCACCCGGAAGATCTTCTCGATCGCCTTCAGCCACTTGTGTGCACTTGCTGGATCATGCGTACCCACAAAATTCGGTGGATTGTTCCTTTGAAACTTCCCCAAAGCACGAAATCATCAGGAGCTCCACCATTTGGATTCAGCTGCGCCACCACATTAGCAACTGATTCCAACGCATCAGCAATCGCACGATCATTTCTTCCAGCCATCCTACACACCACCAACAAGGTTAAAAGAACTAAAACATCGACAATGTACACACTCGTCGACTGGCAGGGGACTGACATCACGTAAAAACCTGGGCGGATGGACCGACCTGCTCTGATACCACTAATGTAACACCCTTTTCTACCCCCAATAATGTTGCAGCAGAAACAACTCAAATATTAGAGTAAAGCATAAAAATCCCTCAAAGGGTGCACATTTCTCATTTAAAATCAAAATAATACACTTGCCCTGTAAACAAAGGGTTTTCCTCAAAATAAATCAAAAAGCCTTCACATGGCAGCGGAACTCAAAATTTTCAAATAAAAGGTTTTCAACAAACATCATAATAATCAAATAAAACCATATCATCAAATGACAACAAAAATAAGGAAACAACATAGTTCGACTCAAAAGACCTCAACCCGATGTTACACTATCAGAGCAAGACCCTCTAAACCGACCAAAAGCAAATAAGCTTCAAGGTCCTCGAAAGCATCCACAGCTAAACCTGATCACCTGCACGTTACACACATGGAGGCAACATTCAAACAGGCAGGGTGAGTAATCACGATTCATAATAATCAAAATAAAACTAGATATACATAAAATGCCATTATCTTCATATACAACATCATCAGGGTCATCATCAAGGAAAACATCAAAATCACAAACAACATCATAAAATACAACAATGCCAATTAAATGCAAATGCATAACAAGACTCATGCATGTGGTACCAATCGTCATAATCGATGGACACTAGGCCATCACCCCTCCAAAGATCCCCGTCAATAGGATCGATTCCGCAATTGGAACCGGAGCACATCATAATTACCTCATATCCGCACAATGGGAATGAAGCGTCGTTACAGAGTATGCATATGAATGTATGATACACAACATCACTAATCATCATCATCAAATAAATATCATAATATGCATCATCATTCATCCATTCTCATATAAATTATGTCATCATATATTCATCAAAACATCACAATCAACACCTCAATACCATCAAGAACACCATGGTAAATCATCATAAATATCACAGCATCAAACACCAGAACAACACAACAACATAAACGAAATTTCGCGAACAGCAGACGTTCGCTCCAGGATTCGCTAGGCTATCCTGTTCGCTAAAACCTTCGCTCGGCGAAGCGGACATCGAATCCCACAGACACCACACCAAGACACCAGAAAACACCCTCTGTCATACTCGCTGACTCATTCGCTTAGCGAGACTTCCAGCGAATCCCCACTTCAACTCCAGAATCATCTCAGTACCTACACTCATGTTATCGCGCACTCGTTGCACTGTTCGCTTTGCGAACCTTGGCGAACATTCGCCTAGCGAAGCGATGGTTCACTTAGCGAACATGCGATTACATCAAATCGCTGCTACGCACCAGTGGTTCCACAGTCTCAAAGGTACATACGATTACAACTTCAAATGACCCAAAAACATCCCTATAACATTTCTAATGCACCATGGAAATCAACGACATAAAACCTACATCTATTAGGTCGATTCAGGACACTGCGGGAACCTTAAATTCCCTAAACCTTCACAAAACCCCAATTGCCTTTACGGCCCTTACAATCCTCTTTTCCACAGGGTCAAAACAACGTCGACAGGGAATCGTCCCCAAGGTCTATTTCATCCGATTAAATTCAAGCCTTAATAATCGATTCACAAAATACCCTCAAAATCATCAGTTCATCACAAAACCCCACAAACCCTCAAACACAAAACACCCACTTCAATTACATCGAATCCTATATTGAAAACAATGAAGGTAATTACTCCCCATACCTTAGATTGTCGATCCGAAGTGTTCTCTCTTGAGCCTTTGGAGACCTTCACGAAATCCTCGTCTTTTCCCTTTTTCCTCAGAGCTCTCCTTCTTTCCTTATTTTCACGTTCTAACCAAAAAAAGAACCCTATTCTCAAAATCCTCCTTTTATATTCACTCTAACCCTTGGGCCTCAAAATTGGGCTTTCTCCATAATGCCCTGACTAATTCCCCTCAAATGTCCACTTCACCCTTAATTCCTCTAATATTGTTTAAAATAAATAATAATACAATATATTCCGTAATACATACCATTATTTAATTAAATAACCAAAACTTCCCAAAATCACCGACATCGACACAAATCACAGAAATTCACGAATATAATATTTAAATAAATTAAATAAATATTCTTATGAAAATCGGGTTGTTACATGTGCAACCAAAGACACGGAGAGGAATGTGGTAAAGATCATATTGCAGGACCCATGAAGGAATTCAGTTGATAAGGTGACAAGCTGTGAGAAGAGCATCACCTAAAAAACGAGAAGGGGCATTGTGGTGAAGTAAAAGAGTTAGTGTAATTTCAACTAAATGACGATTCTTCCGTTCAGCGATACCATTTTATTGTGGTGTGTGAGCACATGATGATTGATGAATAATCCCCTATGATGTTAAAAAAAATTGAAACTAGGATGACATATATTCATAAGCATTATTAGTGCATAAAATTTTAATGGAAGTGTTAAACATATTTTTAAATTCGACATAAAATTCTTGGAATATATGGAAGAAATCTGAACGGTTTTTCATAAAAAATAACCAAGTACATCGTGAAAATTCATTGATGAAGGTTGAAAATTAATAGTATCCCCAAATATCAGAATGAACTAAAGCAAATGGACAAAACACTTTTATTTACACATTGACAATAGGTGTGACGAGTATGTTTGCCCAATTGACACAACTGACACTCAAATGACGAAAGCTTAGAGAAGCAATATAAGTAAATGCCACCGATAGTGATAAATGATATAATCCTTCATACTCACTCCATGTTCCAATCGTCCGTCCTGTACGTCGATCCTGGACATAAATAGAATTATCAATAAACAAAACTAAATAATCAAGAGTACGAGTAGACTTTTTAACAAATATTAGATTGAAAGGACAAATAGAAACATAGAGCACAAAATCTAAAGACAAGTTTGGAAGTGGATGTGTCTGACCAAGACATTAAAATTTGATTTTAGAGCCATCTGCCATAGTGACAAAAGGCAATGAATCAGAATAAGACAAGTTAGATAAAAGAAATTTATTACCAGTCATATGATCAGACGCATCAGAGTCAAGGACCAAAGGACCAAAAGAGGCAGATATAGAGACAAAGACTACATGATTACCAAACTGAGCAATGCTGGCAAAAGATGATGGTTGATGGGTTGATTTGAACTGAAGGAACTCATTGCAATCAATGGCCAAAATAGTAACCTCTTTGGTGATAGTTAGTTGATCAACATCAATAACTCTAGTTTGTTGTTGTTGTTCTTTTTCCTTTGTACGATATTTAACTGTCCCAATTATTTTCTTGCACGGGATGAGCAGAACTTCGGTAAAAGTGACGCAATTTTGCATGAGAGTTGGTGACTGAAAGCCTGCAAACAAGGCCGCTTAATGGATGGGTGGATGGGTGGGTGGGCGGGGGAGGAACAATGACAATCGCGACGAACGGTGAACACAAGGGTTGTTTCAATAGTAAATCGTAATTTCGTTGATCGAAAAATAAAAATTGAGTGCACAACAGGAATCAGGACGGAAAACCGAGTCAGGCAGTGAAAACGGCGGCAAGGGTGGTGGTCGAACGCATTGTCACGCGACAGGGACTGAGGCGCATGATGACCACAACAAGAACGTTGTCGGCACGTGTGAGTATGCATGACGACGATTATCTCTGGTGCGGGCCGGATCGGAGCAGGCGCTTCTGTCTGCGGGGGTGGTGTGCCAGAAATTCGCCGAAATCAGTGGCAGTGCTGGTGGTGGCAATATGGTGGTGACCGGAATAAGTCACCCAAAATTTGTTCTCATCAGAAGACAGTGATCTACTGGGTAAAACACAACGAACAATTAAACATCATCAAGCTCTAGTACCATATTGAAGTATAAGAGAGCGAGAGACATTTGAATAAACCATATATTTTTAAAAGACACTACGGTGACTATATTATATATAAAGTGATTACAACTAATTACATGTTATAGTCGATTTGAGACTATTTAATAGTAGTGTTAGATTTATGTTAACGATTATCTATGTAATGTTACATATTTTTATTGTTGTGAATTGGATACCTTAGAAACAAAGTATAATTGGTTCCTTGATCAGTCAAGAAACTCACAAGGGTTAGGGTTAACAAAGAAAACAAGAGTAAACAACAAGGATTGGTTATAAAACTGTTATTCTTTCCTTTCTCCTTAAAACAAGGATTACAAGTATACAAGAATAACAAACTAACCACTCTCACTCTTCTAGGTTTTGTCACTGTTCTAGAAAGAGAGACTAGCATGCTATTTATAATAAAACCTAGCACACTAAACTAATGGGCTTTTAACAAAATACCCATTACAAGCTAACTTAGGGTACAAGCTAACTTAAACAATTGGATCCTTAACACAAAGCCTAATTCAATATGCTAACAAACCTAACAATATTAACTAATACATGTTAGAACAACCTTCGACTACAACATGTATTATTTTTCGACGGCAACATGTGAACCAACTTCGACGGCATGCGTCTTCTAGAGTTCGACCCAAATTCCACAAATCTCCACCTTGGATCTAACTCTAACAACAAGAAAACAAACTAGCTTTCTTCATGCAGCTTTATCAACTGCATACACTACAACAAAAATGACTTATGGCAACAACGCAAAACCGCAGTCTAAAGTGCAAAAACCGTAGCCTAAGGCTTTAGGGGGCGGTTTACCAAACGTGGAATAAACGGCCGTTGCTTATACCTTTAGAGCGCGGTTTTTTAATTTTTACCCACGGATTCAAAACACCGTCGCCTAAATCATCCAAGTCCACGGTTCTAGTTGTTGTTTTAGGCCGCGGTTTTCTAGTGACAACACAAAATAACCGTCCCCAAAACCTGAATATGCAACGGTTAGTAAACTGCAACAAATGAAAACCGTAGCTAGTTTATTGTTTCATTAAAAAAACCGCGCCTAAAACTTAGGAAAAGTCCACGGTTTTTAATAAGCAACACTTAAAAAGCGTTGCCTATGAATTGAAAAAAATATGCTGAACTTTAAACTCACTACAACAAAAATGACTTTAGGCAACAAATCATTTGTTACATGTGATGTTTTCTTGTTATACACTTTTTCCACCAGTATTTTAAATTATTAAAATTATCTATATTAAATTACTGATAATAAGATGATTTTTTTATTCTTTACATTTCAGAATTTAAATACAAACAAATAGTGTAGTGCATTAAGTTAAACTCATAAAATTAAATATAAAATCATAAAAACCCATCTCAAATAACAACTATAACAATTATGATGTCATTTTAAGAACCCTCAGTTTACGTACCCTAAAAATCAGACTCATACATTATTCATCATCAAACAATCTTTAAAAACTTAAGGTAATGCCCAAAGGAAAAGTTCCCATTATCAATAATCACAAAATAAGAGAAGATAGATGTAATTGGCTTTATAAAATTCTTCAATCCACATCAGCTCTGATCCAGCTCTGAATTGCTCCTGCAATATTAATTGCTTCCGTTGAATAACTTGCATGCACTGCTCTAACACGACTAGGATCGGTGAGTTCATGTCGTAACTTCAATATTGAATAACCTAACATTTAAGTTCCAATAAAACAATTCAACAGGGTTTAATTAAAAGTGATAACAACACACATTTATACATATCTTACTTGGAAATAAAAGATGCACTTGTATGCATAGTTCCCTGAGTAAAGAAGTGACTAGTAATCCTATCATTTTAAACTTTGTCTTTCATAAATAAGTTATGACTAAATAAATTAATAGTATCTTTTGAAAGTTCTATTAGTAAATTAGAATATATAAAATATGATCATACACTCTAAAAATTTAGTTGCCTTTAATTAGAAGAACGAATGTAGTGCTAACTAGAGAGAAAGAGCTTGAACTACTTGTAACCAAAAATAAACTCTCAAAATAAGAACGATAGTGAATTTAAAACACATTAGCATCACCTAAAAGGCATTATCACCATTAAAACAATATGAACAAAATAGATCCATCTTCATTAAAAGTCATAACAAGTAGCAAAAGAGAATTTCATACTTACTTTCATAATAAATTGTTGAAATGCTCAATGGATGGTTGGCCACTTTGTATCCCCATTTTGTCTACTATTATGAATTAAAAAGTAAATCAAAGGTGATTTTCAAAAAGATAGACATGTTATATTAAATTAATGAACACCCAACAAGTAAGTACACCTTATATGCACGCAATACACTGATTTTTTTTATCTTATCATGCTTAGATTTTGCTTCTTATATCCTAATATTTGTCAATAATCTATATCTTTATATCTCTATGTAAACAATAAATGATCATACAATCACCACCACTATTTCTTATATACAACTACAAATAGGTATATTTTACTAGTACTATCCATTTTAATAAACTGAATTATATGGGCACATTATTTATAATTTTCTTGAACTACAATTTTTTTAGTAGCCTTATATTATATTACTTGACATAGTCCTGATGTATTCTGCATCAGAAGATAGATTTAAAAATCCAACTCATTTCCATTCAAGAATAACTAACTAACCAGATTATTACATATTAACCATTCTATATAAACTTGACGAAAAATCACAAGAGTGTATAAGCCCCGCTTCAGGGGAATACATCACAAGAGTTGCAACAAGTGCCCATATAAAAAGACCAACCATAGAACCAGCTCTTACACCTGCTTCAAGTGCAGGTTATCATATATCCTTAGATCTCTTCTAAACAAAACTAGGCGGCATCCATCACTTGACATCTCCACAGAAGAAAAAAAATGGTCTTTCCTTACCCTTTCTCTTGTTTAGTTATATATTGAGAGATATTTTAGACCATAACTAAGAAAGGGTCCAAAGAGAGAGAGGTAGAGATAGAACAGTGAAATTGATAGAGAAATTTCAGCCAAACCTTTTTACACAGTCTAAATTTTTCAATTTTTACTATAATCCTATAAATGAATAAAAAAATAGAGAACAATTCGAGGTTTGAATTGAAATCGTGTTAACCTGAGCATGAACATTTGGTGAGTAGTGGATCGACCCAGATTCCTGAACTTGGTCATTTTGGTAGTAGCAGAAGCAAAACCTAAAACCTTAGTTTACTTACACTGCACAAAACAAAACAGAAAAGCTTTATCGTGTTGTATTGAAATGGAATAAACATTGAAAAAGGCATAATCATGCTTTAGGTTTCACAACATACCTTCGACAGCGGAAGATGATGATCAATCCAAATAAAACGGAATAAATTGATTAGCGAGTTTCTGTTTGTTGAGATTCGGTTTTGAAAGATTTGTAAAAGAATTTTGATTTTTTTGATTAATTTGGAGAAGAAGAAAAATTAGGGTTTGGAGAAGAAGAAAGGTTTTGGTAAAGCGTCTGGGTACAAATCACTCTATTATTAATTACTAGTTTTTTTAAAAAGTTATTTTCCTCTGAAATAAAATAAAGACATGCTGTCTTTATTTATAAAAGGGGCATAGGATACTAACACTAGAGTTTACTGGATAAGACAATTAATTTAACTTTTATATATATATATATATATATATATATATATATATATATATATATATATATATATTAAAGTTTACTAAATGTGTGGTAGTTTTTTTTACTAATAATCTGTGTCAATTTGATAATTCGTTAGATAGTTTTGTTACATAAAAAAGTGATCTTTTTATATAGTTATTTTTTTCTGTATACTAAGTGTTTTGTTTTTTATGCGGTAAATTATATTTGTTTTTGTATATTAATCAAATAAAAAAAATAGAAAAACATATATGTATCAGTTAATCAAGTAACAAAAAGAGAAAAAATAATTCGTATATATTAATTAATAAAATGAGAAAGAGCGGAAAAATATAGATTTGGCTAATGTACAGAGGTAACAGTTATTTAACTATGCTCTCTATTTCACAAAGTTGTAGTCTTTAAGATGAGACTATGTCTTATAATTAAATAAGAAATGGCCGTGTATGTAGATTGTGGCCTAAAAGAATCTACGCTTAGAACAGCGTAGCCTCTGCATAACAGGCTACGGTTATTTTACCACTACCCTTTCAAAACTGTGGACTATAGTAAAAAGGCAACGATTTCTTTTAAATATCTAAAAATTTGTGTACTTGAAAAAAACCGCAGCCTATATCATTTTTGGCTACGCTTTTCTCCCCGTTGTCTATGCATCCGCGGGCTAAATTAATATAATTTAAATAAATAAAAAACTTCATGAACGGGGTTCGATCTCTATGTTCTACATTTTATTTTAAAGCGAAAATTTAAATTCAATTTAAAAATAAAAAAAAACTTAAAAACCGTAGCCTTTAACAATAGGCTGCGCATTTTAGTTGTTGGTATTTAAATAAGACACGTCCACGTTTTAGTAACCGTGGCTTATAATGAATAGGGGACGGTTACTTTATGCCTACACTTTGGTAACCGTAGCCTAAAGAAAATAAGGGACGGTTTTTTTACAAAAGTCTAGAAAATCGTCAACGCATAAAAAACCGTGGTCTATATACCTTTAGGTGACGGTTTTATAGCCGTTGCCTTTTTATCCGTTGCCTAAAGTAAAAAATGTTGTAGTGATACAGTGGAAAAACTTGCAACTTGGCAATATCTTGGTGATCATATCAGCAGCATTATGATCTGTCGAAACCTTCATCACTTGAACTTCTCCATGCTCGATTACCCCTCTGACGAAATGCAGCCTCACATCAATGTGCTTGGTTCGCTCATGATAGGCCGAGTTCTTCGACAGATGTATTGCACTTTGACTATCACATTTAACAGTGATACTTCGACCTTGAAGTTTCAGCTCCTTTGCAAAACCTTTAAGCCACAATGCTTCCTTCACAGCTTCAGTGAGGGCAATATATTCAGCTTCAGTGGTTGATAAAGCAACAACCTTCTGGAGCGTCGCTTTCCAACTGATTGTTGTGCCAAACATTGTGAAAACATATCCAAAAATATACTTTCTGGAATCCATACAACCTGCATAATCAGAGTCAACAAATCCTTCGACTGCTGCTTTACTATCTTCACCCAAGGCTCCACCATAAATTAGGACTCTATTCAGAGACCCATTTATGTACCTTAAAATCCACTTCAATGATTGCCAGTGAGCCTTTCCAGGATTCGACATGTACCTGCTCACAAGACTCACTGCATATGCTATGTCAGGTCTTGTACAGACCATAGCATACATCAAAGAACCAACTATATTAGCATATGGAATGCTATTCATATAAGTTCTTTCGACATCAGTATTGGGACACTGATCTATACTCAGCTTGAATTGAGGGTTTGTCGGAGTTACAACAGGCTTTAAATTCGACATACCATACTTTTCGAGAATCTTCCGTAGATATGCCTCTTGAGATAAGCATAATTTCGACTGCTTTCTATCTCTTCGGATGTCAATCCCAAGAATCCTGGACGCAACTCCCAGATCCTTCATTTCGAACTCCTTACTGAGTTCAGCCTTCACCTTTATTACCTCTTCGACATTGTTGCTTGCTATTAGAATATCATCCACATAAAGCAACAAAATAACAAATGAATTACCCGGTCGAAATCTGAAGTAAACACAGTGGTCGAACTGACTTCTGATGAAACTTATGCGTGCCATGAATTTGTCGAATCTCCTATTCCACTGTCGAGGAGATTGTTTCAGTCCATATAAAGATCTCTTCAGCTTGCACACATAATCTTCCTTCCCCTTTTCGACATACCCTCCAGGTTGCCTCATCAGGATCGTTTCATCTAGGTCACCATACAAGAATGCAGTCTTTACATCCATCTGTTCCAGTTCAAGGTCGAACTGTGCCACCATGGCAAGCAACATTCGAATGGACCTGTGCTTCACAACATGCGAGAACACATCATTGAAATCGACACTTTCTTTCTGAGTGAACCCCCTAGCAACCAATATTGCCTTGTATCTTTTCGACGCCACTCCTTCGATTCCTTCCTTGACTTTGAAAATCCATTTACAGCTGACTAACCTGGCTCTAGCAGGTTTCTTTATCAGTTCCCATATGTCGTTATCATGAAGAGATTTCATCTCGTCATCCATGGCTTTCAGCCATTCAGTCTTCTTTCGACTCCTCATAACTTCCTTATAGTCTCTAGGTTCTTCGTCGAGAACCTCACTTGTAAAGATTAAGGCATAAGCTATAAGATCTGCATACCCAAGTCTCTGAGGTGGCTTGATGACTCTTCTCGACCTGTCCCTTACTAACAGGTAGTCATTATCAGTTTCCTCATTTTCGACAACATCTTCTGTTTCGTCTTCGACTTCATCTGGGGTACGCACTTCAGCATCAACATGCTCCACCTCAACAGGAATCTCTCCTTGTTCCAACTCTTCGCCAGCAACATCAATTTTCTTGAAAGCCATCTCAGCTTCATTGAAAACTACATCTCGACTGGTGATACACCTCCTGTGACCTGGCTCTAGGCACCATAGCCTATAAGCTTTGACTCTTTCAGGGTATCCCATGAACATGCACTTCAGAGCTCTAGGTTCGACCTTGTCTTGCCTAATGTGAGCATAGGCCACACAGCCAAATACTCTCAATCTGTCGAGACTAAGTGGATTTCCCGACCAAACTTCTTCAGGTGTCTTCATATCTAATGCAGTCGAAGGACATCTATTTATCAGATATGCATCTGTCGAAACAGCTTCAGCCCAAAACACCTTGTTCAATCCAGCACTAACCAACATGCATCTAACCCTTTCAAGGATTGTTCGATTGAATCTCTCAGCTAAGCCATTTTGTTGAGGAGTTCCTGCTACTGTCTTATGCCTTGCAATCCCAGACTCAACACAGTAACTGTCGAACGCTTTGTTGCAGAACTCAAGGCCATTGTCAGTTCTCAACCTCTTAACCTTTCTGCCAGTTTGAGTTTCGACCAGAATCTTCCAACTTTTGAAATTCTCAAAAGTTTCATCCTTCGTCTTCTGAATGAATACCCATAGCTTTCTGGAATAGTCATCAACAATGGATAGAAAATACCTTGCACCTGAGTGTGAAGGATTCCTTGCAGGCCCCCAAAGATTAGCATGAATGTAATCAAGGGATACATGTGTTCTTTGTTTGCCTTTGTTGAACTTCGTCCTACAGGATTTACCAAATACACAAGATTCACAAAACTCTAACTTTTCGACTTTGTCACCACCTAGCAGGTTCTGCTTCCCCAATTCGACCAGGCCTCTTTCGC
This sequence comes from Lathyrus tuberosus, assembly GCA_022829125.1. NCBI lineage: Eukaryota > Viridiplantae > Streptophyta > Magnoliopsida > Fabales > Fabaceae > Lathyrus > Lathyrus tuberosus. The sequence continues at coordinate 12,231,793 of JALAZF010000039.1, read as the reverse complement.
TGACATGGCCCAATCTCATGTGCCATAACTCTGTCTTCGACATAGGTTTCGTGGATACAACATTTGTCGAACCACTTACAACCTCAGCCTCCAGGATATACAAGCCTTGGTTTTTCACGCCTCTCAAGACTTCCTTCGACCCTTTCATGACTCTCAGGGTACCTTGCTCTCCTTTGAAAACATATCCCTTTCTGTCGAATTCACCAAGAGAAATTAAATTTCTCTTCAAGTCAGGTACATACCTAACTTCAGTCAATAATCTTATTGACTCATCATGGAGCTTGAATCTCACGGATCCAATACCTGCAATTTTGCAAGCTTTATTGTTTCCCAGCAGCACTGATCCTCCATCTTGATCACATAATTCTTCAAACACATTCTTGTTTGGAGTCATGTGCCAAGTACATCCAGAATCCATAATCCACTATTTTCTTGAGTCGCCGCTTGAAACTACAAGAGCATCAGATGAGTCGAAGTCATCTTGAACAATAGCTGCGTTGCCATTATCCTTACCTCCATGATCTTTCAGGCGTTCAGGGCACACTTTTCTTGTGTGACCCTCCTTCTTAAAGTGATAACATCGAAAACCAGATGTTTCGCCACTAGAAGACTTCTGCTGACTTTTACCTTTCTTCTTGTCGAACTTACCATCCTTTCGTAAAAATTTTCCCTTAACTGCCAAACCTTCACCAACCGTCGAAGGTTTATGCTCCTTTCGTTCGTTCAGGTCCTTAGAGTACAAGGCTGCTTGAACTTCTTCAAAGGTCAGGGACTCTCTTCCATACAAGAGAGTTTCTTTGAAATGAGCATGCGATTTGGGCAAAGCACACAACAACAACAATGCTTGATCTTCATCATCAATCTTTACATCAATGTTTTCAAGATCAAGAATCAGTTTGTTGAAAGAATCCAACTGCTCAGCCAAAGCCTTTTCTTCATTCATCTTGAACGAATACAAGGCTTGCTTCAGGTAAAGACGATTCACCAAGGATTTGGTCATATACAAACTTTCCAGCTTCGTCCATAATCCCTCCGCCGTCGTCTCTTTTGATACCTGTCGAAGAACCTTATCACCAAGGCTCAACAATATTGCGTTGTGTGCTTTCTCGATCATGGTAGTCTTTTCTTTTTCCGTTAACGCAGCATCTATGGCTGCCATTCCCTTCAACGCTTCCAAACAACCCTGCTGAACCAGTAGGACTTTCATCTTCAAGCGCCACAGACCGAAGTCGTTCACTCCGGTGAACTTCTTGATCTCATACTTTGTTGAAGGCATCTCGTCCACACTCACCGCACCAATTTGTTGTGAATCGAATACCTTAGAAACAAAGTATAATTGGTTCATTGATCAGTCAAGAAACTCACAAGGGTTAGGGTTAACAAAGAAAACAAGAGTAAACAACAAGGATTGGTTATAAAACTGTTATTCTTTCCTTTCTCCTTAAAACAAGGATTACAAGTATACAAGAATAACAAACTAACCACTCTCACTTTTCTAGGTTTTGTCACTGTTCTAGAAAGAGAGACTAACATGCTATTTATAATAAAACCTAGCACACTAAACTAATGGGCTTTTAACAAAATACCCATTACAAGCTAACTTAGGGTACAAGCTAACTTAAACAATTGGATCCTTAACACAAGACCCAATTCAATATGTTAACAAACCTAGCAATATTAACTAATACATGTTAGAACAACCTTCGACTACAACATGTATTATTTTTCGACGGCAGCATGTGAACCAACTTCGACGACATGCTTCTTCTAGAGTTCGACCCAAATTCCACATTTATGTTAATTTATATTTTTCTTCCAATTTCTTACATCTATTACTGATTTGTGGTTTGAGCTAATAAGCGTATTCTATAAATGATTCTTCGTAAAACTCACTAACATTTAAAATCAAGGTCGTTATAAAAATGCATCTCCAAACACATTTAAACAATATAAATTGACTCACTCACGAAAACGTTAAGTGTGTAATATGAATACATTCATGCATATTTGTAATATAAGGATATTTATGATTTTTTTTTTACCATAGTGAACTAATGGTGTACAAAGCATTAGTTGAAAAAAATAACTTGTTTTTTTTAGCATAAATAATTTTTTAAAAAACTACGCTCTCTGTCCTAAAATAAAAGTCTTTTTAGCCAAAAATTTTTGTCTCAAAATAATGTTTTTTTTATGTTTTCAATGCAACAATCATTAATTTTAATCAACTTTAACCCTAATAAATATTAGGGTTAAATATGTTTTTGGCCCCTATTAAAAAAATAGCGTGTTTTGATCCCTACAAAATAATTATGCACACAGTTTTAGTCCTTACTGTTAAACCAATATACATTTTTGAATGATTATTTTGCAGATATGTTTAGAACGTTATAAAAAGTTTCTCGAAAAAAAAAGAACTCAAAATTTGATTTATAAGTCGAGATTTTCATTATTTTTATTATTATGTTTTGAAATTTAAAAAATTCATATTTAATTCATCTCATTTTAAAAAATTATATAATTTGGTAAAGAAACATTTTATAATAATCTAAACACGTATGAAAAAAATTATTCAAAAATTTAAAAGTTTAGAGGTAATTAAATAGTTTTCAAAATTTAAAAAATAATAAGGATTAAAACTGCATACATAATTCATTATTATTTTTTTTAATCTATGTGCAACAAACTTAAAAGACTTTTATTTTGAAATGGAAAAAATAAATCATTTTTTTTTTAATAATTTGGAGGGAAGGTCGTAATTTAGCGTTTTATATTTGCAAAATTTGCGAATCCACGAATAATCCACTCCAAAATCCAAATACAATCCTTTTTCTTCGACAGTATATGTATTTGGCGGGAAAATGTCCTTATGGTCCTTACTCCACCTCACCCCCCTATAAAGCCCTAACCTCATCTATTCTCAAAACGCAGTGTTTTCTGCTCATAAAATTCCAAACCCTCTCTCTCTTCTTCCACTGCTACAGATTCGTCGCTCCATGATTAAACCATTCCACCATTCTCTCAGGTAACGTGTTTCTCTCTCAAAGATCATTTTCAATTTTACCATTTCCCCCTTTCATTTTCAATTTCATATACGTTTTCGTGGAATCTAGGGTTTCTCAATTCACGCGATCTGCGCAAGTTTCTTCGTAGAAGAAACCACTGCCTTATTCATTTGCATTCGTTTTTTTTTGTCTTCAGTTCATAAACATCTATCTCCGCGCTGTATTTCAGAAACAGATCGTGAATCTCTGAATTTGATAGTAGAAATGGACGATGCTTTTGATGATGAAGGTGGCCCTTCTCTTACAATCAACGAGTACCTTGAGGAAGTTGAGGAACGGGAGCTGGTATGTTGTTTTCTACACTGTTGATGTACTTTTATGTATCTAGGATGTGTAAATTCTTGTTTCCTTTTCATTTGGATGTTAAATCTATTGTGGATTTTAGGTTATATTGTTTTAATTTTGACATTGTTATCACATAGTGCAGTATCATTATATGTAGACCTAATTTAACCTGTAGTATTAACCTGATAGCTTCACTAAATTGGGGTGTATTTTTTTTAATTCACCAAGGGGCTTAGTGAGATAGAACCTATCTCATTTAAATCTAAACAAAAATATCAAGTTAATGTAGTTGTAGATTGTCTTTATACTTTCCGTGTAGATTTTTAATCTTAAGAAATCATGGGAAAATTCATTGTGAAGGTTATATATTTGAGAAAACACAACAACCACTGATGTGTGTGTTCGTGTGTTCTGTTGACTGTTGAGTTACTTGCAAAAATGTAAGTTATGTGCATTTTGAACAATTTGTTCATGTTTCTTGCATGTTGTTTCCTTTGTATCGACAACCTATTAAATAAGTGGAAAACAACACTTAGTGAAAGACTGGTTTTGAAGTTAATGACATGTGTGTTTAAAACTATGTTAATAGCAAACTAAAGCACCTCCATAGTATAATAGCCTAGCGGTGGTAGGGTTTGGCACGATGCTATTGGTCCGCAAGCTGCTAATTACGGCCCCAACCTGCCATTGCATCACTTATAGAATTTTAGGTATTGCTTCCTCATTCTTTTTTTGAACTGTTGAGTTTTGTTTTTTATGGGTATAATTTTCAAATCTAACCCTTTGAAGATTAATGTTATTCTCTTGCTCACAAAGAGTGGTTCTGCCCTTCTTTCTATTCTTAGTCCAGTTTTGTTTTATTTTTTTCCGGTGCTTTAAGGTTTGTTACTCTGTACTTTAGGTTTATTAACTATTAAGTATGACGATCTTTTAATTTTGTGTATTAGCCTATTTTTGAGTACTTGTTTACTCTGTACACTGGTTTTTAATCTTTGCAATAGCGGTTATTCTGCAATCTGTTATACCACTATAGTATTTTAGCAGTTCGGTGCTACACATCACTATATGGGATTAACAACACAGGTTTAAAATTCAATGGGATTATTTAACCATTTTTTTTCATTGATATGGACTACAAATGTGGATAGACATGGCATGTGATAACATTGTTGTAAAATGATGGATTGTTTTACTACATATTTTTAATATCTAGAAAGTCAAGACATTTATAATTGTTAATAAATATGGTTGAGCCTAACTCAGCCCTACAAAATTGGTTGGTAAGGCGAGGATTGGACATTTGGAGCGTGAAAATAAATGGTGGGTGACCCGATAGCGGAAACCTGATAGCAGGTGGCCCACTGGATCTTTAACCAAAGCTATGATACCATGTTAATAAATATGGTTGGGCCTAACTCAACCCTACAAAACCGGTTGATAAGTGAGGATTGCCCCCACTTATAATGACATGTTTAAGCCATATATTGTCCGATGTGGGACTCTTAACAATAATCATCCATACTGGAATTTTTTCAATGAGTTTTACTTCTATAATCTTCATTTGGCACAATAGTTTGTTCTTGAAATTTTCTGCTTGTCTCTAGTTTTGTTAATTACTTCATTGTTATTAAGTATGAAGGCAAGACAGTGAGTTATGTTTGTAATGTACACTACAATTGGTGTATGATTAACATTTAAATAGAAATATCACATTTTCATCTGCATTCTGCTGTATTACAAAAGGCTGTATGCTGAATATTGAGATGCAAGCCTTATATGAAGCACTTATTACTAGGCATAAGCTGTATTACTTAATTGGTTGTTTTGCTGTTATGCGTGGTTCAATTTTACTCGGAATCTTGTGAGTTGTAAATGTTTACCCTCTAATGATTTCCTTGTTCTGTATTTTATTCAATTTGTAGGAAGCTGATTTGGTTTTAGGGGGGGATGATGGAAAAGAGTGTACCTATAGCAAAGGTTATATGAAAAGGCAGGCAATTTTCTCCTGCATCACCTGCACCCCAGATGGGAATGCTGGAGTTTGCACTGCTTGCTCGTTGTCTTGCCATGATGGTCATCAGGTAGTTCTTTTCTCAAGACTCTAGCATTTTAGATTGAGTTACTAGAGCGTGTCAAATGTTTTGCTTTTTGACTGAATGATGGAGTAGCTGAAGTTTTAATTTGCCAAAGTACTGTTACATAAAACAAATCCAGTTTGCATTCAATTTCTTATTCAATGTCCATAGTTATAACCTTCTATGTCATTATTGCTATGCTGTGCAGATTGTGGAACTATGGACAAAAAGAAACTTCAGGTGTGATTGTGGGAATTCAAAGTTTGGTGAATTCTACTGCAAGATTTTCCCAAGTAAAGACGTTGAGAATGTTGAGAATTCGTACAATCACAACTTTAAAGGTTTGTATTGCACATGTGCTCGTCCTTATCCAGATCCAGATGCTGAAGAACAAATAGAGATGATACAGTGTTGCTTGTGCGAGGATTGGTTTCATGAGGAGCATCTTGGTCTCGAGTCTCTTGATGAGGTAGGCAGCTTTAATTTTTTAAGTGTTTAATCTTATCTCAACCATTTTAAATTGTACATAATATTTCAGTCTTGAGTGAGTTTTTTATGCATTGTTAGAAAATAAAAAATGGAGCTTTTTTTTAATGAAGAGATTCCAGTTTGTGTTAACTGTATAGTTCATTTTAACTACAATCCCTGTATCTCTGAAAGTTACTCAGGAATATCTATGAGGATATAGACTTATAGGATGTCTTTCTTTTTTTTTTCCTTTTTAATTTCCAAATTTCAAATACTGAATGCACATAGATTGACTACCATTCGGGGCATGCTTCTGTTGTCAGGAACAAATAACCTTCAGGATACCACTGTCGATGGGAAAATAGAAAGAATACCAAGCTTAAAAAAATTTCAACTTAAAACATTTTTCAAAACTAATTATTTTGGTGCTATTGATGCAAAATATTTTTTTTTCCCATTGATTATGGGTTTGTTTCTCAAACTCATGTCATTTCTCCCTTGAAATAGAAATCTCCAAAAAAGGACAATGTTTGTTTCCTGATTTTTCCTTCTTTTCTTTCCCAATCATGTATGTGTAATACAAAGATAATCCCTTCAGAGCTTGATTTTATACTCTATTTGTATTATTTCTGGTATGTTAGTCTGAAAGAGTATTATATTTGCCAGCTTTTACATATTTATCACTCCTTATTTTTTCTATTGTGATTTTCTATCATTCCTGTTTTACGTCAGATTCCCAGAGATGATGAAGGGGAGCCGCAGTATGAGGATTTCATATGTAAGGGATGCTCTGAAGTATGTTTCTTTCTGAAATTATATCCTGAAGTTATATTGGTGGCCGAGAAGCAGCCAAATGCTACTGTTCAAGCAAGCAAGGACAAAGGTATTTTGGAAGATGAGCCTTCAACTCGCGGGTCTGAAAAGCCACTGGGTGATGCTTCATACAATTCCCCTAAAATGGATGAGGCACAAGCTTCTGTTAATTCTGAATCTGTATCTGATGGGAAGGGTCTACCTCAGGGAGGAAGTTGTAATGGCAATACTGCTTTAAGTAAATGCACAGAAGGCACCAATTTGCATGTTAATTGTCTTCTTGGTGTGAACATCATTGCTACTTCCCCAGTTAAACATGATAAACCAATGTTTCTTTCGAAAAATTGGAGAGATGCTCTATGCAAATGCAACAATTGTTTGGAATATTACCAGCAGAAGCGAATTGCTTTTTTTCTTGACAAGGATGACTCAATTGTGGAGTATGAGAAAATAGCCAAGCAAAAAAGAGAACAAAAGTTGCAGGAACTGGAGGGTGCTGAGTTAAGTTTTTTTAATAAACTTGGGCATGTAGAGAAAGTCGAGATCTTGAAGGGCATTGAAGAGATGAAGGATGGGCTTCGTTCTTTCCTGGTATGTTCTCTGTATTGCATAGATTTGTTGTATTGTATTTCTTCACTAGTTCTATCGCTGTTAGAATTAAACCAAAGTGGCACAGTTATTATAAAAAATGAGATGGATGCATTAATCACGTCCTTGTTTCATCACTTTAATTTGTTGTCATGTTTCACAACAGGAATCCGCAGACTCCTCCAAGCCAATTACTGCTGCCGATGTCCATCAGTTTTTCGACGATATTAAGAATAAGCGCCGCCGTATAGAGTGAGTTAATGTTGTTTTGGTAGTTTAAAGGCGTGTTGGCCTTAATTTGCAAACTGTTGAGTTTATCTGTGTAATTTGATGTTCACAAATGCAATGCCCGACTTGTATGAACTCTTTGACTATGAATGTGCTTCAGCTTCTATAAAGCTAACTTAATGACTTCTTAATGTTGCATATTCTGAATGCAGTCTTGATTAAAAGTTCTTATTTATATCAAATTTATAAAACATCAAGACAATTCAACAAATCAGCTGTCAGCATTTTCAAAATATAGATAGTTGTTAATTATAGAATTATTTATGCTTATACTTTGTTTGATTTATTTAAAATATAGTGATTGTTTTTTATAAATTTTTGATGAATTTTGCTTTTTGTTTTTAACGATTTCTTTTAAGAAGTTGGGAATTTTAAAGAGCAGGTGCAGATGCAGCATATATAGCCAAGAGAATGAATATAGTTAACTCAACTAGTTTGAATGTTGCTTAGATAATTAATTTGTTGAATTATTTTGTATTACAAATAAGGTGAATTTGAACTAAAAAAAATTGAATTTGAGAGTATTGAATCTGTTCACAGATTGAAATTATTATTATTATTATTATTATTATAAAACCTTATTTACCTTTTTTGTGAGAATAATTTTATTTATCTTTTAACCAAACACAAAATTACTCATTTACCCAGAAAATTGGAGAGTTAAGCTAGTTCACTATTGTTCAACCAGTTGAATATTTAAAACATTGTGATTAGAAAAAAAATGGAAGACAAATGATTCAAAGGTAACGTATTATTTGAACTGATAAGTTGTACTGTATCTATTCTAAACCATTAGCATACTGGTGTGGAATTTGTTTTGAAAAATATTACTATTAAAATTGAGTTGATCTTCCACAAATCCTGACGAAGTAAACTTGAGGTAAATCCATTATATTCAACTCTCATTAGCGTGGAAGTGAAGAAATAAACTAGAGGGTATCCCTAAAAATTCTCCCGTCTAATTTCTTATTTTCCTCCTTGAAGTCTCTCAAATGAGGATTATGTGAATCAAAAAGCTCTTATCAAAAGATCCAGAGAATTGTTTTTTAGAGATAATTTGAGGTGGGTTAACAAATCTATGATTTGGACTCTATTCTCGGGCTGTTCCCGAACCCAACACAAAGGTTAACTGTGCCAACAACCATTTTAAGGCAGAGACAACGACAAGAGTCGTAGGTTTGTGGATTGTATTTGCGTCAGGGTTAGATTGTGAGCAGTGAGCATCTGTATCAACAGATAATCTAGTCTGTTAAAAATATTAAACGAGTCATCTCCTACCTAAACTACAAACTGGTCATCTATCACTAATTTGATTCTTTATTCCCAGGCTGACAGGGAGATTAGAGCTTTAAAGACGTTTAGCAGATATATTTTTTAATTCTTTAATAATATAGTAATTTTATCTCATGTTTTTTAAGATTTGATCATGCAGATTTTCTTAACAAAACAATATTTAGATGATAAACTATCAACAAAAACAAGGAAGATTAGCTTAATTACAAAATAATTTAAGACGTGTCTTTGCCCAATCTGTCACATTATGTTTTGGATTATATGCTTTTCTTTATGCCGCATCCTCTGATGTCATAATGACTTCAGTTAGATGCAAGCAGTCTATGTGAATGAGTTAGTTATATTTTGAATGATATTACAAGATAATAGAAGACCCTTATTTCTTGAATCATTTTAATGAAATAATTTCCATGGACTCACTCAACTATTGACAGGTTAGATTAAATTTTTCTTTAGAACCGACAAAATTATCCTCTAAATCTTTCCAAGCAGCCTATGTAAAAAAATTTCCCTCTCCTTAACCTCTTAGAAACCTTTAGAAATGATAAAAATATCGTTTTAATTCTAGGATTCAGACCGTATTTTTAGGTCTCTGTATTCTAGAATCCGAACTTTCACTTTAACCACGTAAACCCTTCTTCTTCCTGTCACTTCAATATTTTAGTTTTTCATAACCCAAATCCGAACTATCAAATAATGTTCTTCCTGTCACTTCAATATTTTAGTTTTTCATAACCCAAATCCGAACTATCAAATAATGCTTTATTTTAGACCGAATCTTGCTCGGAACAACCTTGTCTTTCTATTTTGAAACAAATTAGTACAACATTGCTTGATTACATGATTTATACAATGCTTTTTTTTCTTCTGGGTTACTCATGTTGTTTGGATTGAGAGAATTTTTCGTAGGGTAAACAATAAGTCGAATCAATTTTAAAATAGTTTGAAATTCGGTTCGACAATAAAATCGTTAAACAAAGTTAATGAATCAAATAAGTTGAATATGAGCGGAAAACTAAATTTGTTAACTAAATATGCTGACCTTTAACTATACATAGTTTGACTTATTAGGTTTACGAGAAAACTCAATTATATATGAAAAGTGTTATATTGTCTTTAAAAGTAGATTTGAAAATTTGCTTTGCATTTAGTCATCATTCTTGGAGGTATTATGCCATTTGCTAAAATAACACATATAATACAGATGACAAGTGGTGTAATCATTCTTTGATGAAAATGTATCAATTTCTAATAATTTTTGGTGTACTATTTTATTAAATTTATAAAGTTTTTAAATATTTAAATATTTAAATGAAGTTGTGAATTTTTGCGACAAATTTTAAACTTTAATTGAGTAGTTTTTGAATTAAAATTTCAAATATATCTCTTTAAAATTATATAGTTTTTAAATTAAAATTTTAAATATATCTCTTTTAAAATTATATAGTTTTTGAATTAGTAAATTTGAGACAAAGTTAAATTTCAATAACTATTATTTTATTTTAATATATTTTTTTAAAATATATATTTAAAATGTCAAATAAATAAAAGAAATTAACTTAACAAATAATTTTTAAATATGTAAAACAAATGAGTTGAACTTAATTTGTTACAAATTAAATCGAGTCGAGTGACTTGACTCATTCTCAATCCTAATTCTCCGCTATCTGGTGGATCTGAAGTCTAGAATTACATAATGTTATTTTTGTTAATTAGATTATCAAATTGAGTTGATAAGATTAACAATTCCGGTGAATTATTGAATTGGTAGAATTTGAAGTTGCTATAAAAAATTGTACTAGTAATTTTCCAAATGTAGTGTAAGTTTGTTGGAAGATATTCCCTCCGTCACACAATGAGTGATCCAACACACTATTTTACATATATTAAAAAAAGTATAAAAAAGTAAGAGAGAATAATATTTTTACTATAGTACCCCTAATCATGTATTGAAAATGATAAAAGTTTAATTAATTAGAGGGTAGAATTGAAAAAAGTGTATTAAAAATTGAAATAAATCATTTATTTTGGAACACTATTTTATTTTAAATGGATCACTCATGATAAGACGGAGAGAGTATTAATTAATAATATAGCTTAGTTGAAAGAAGTCGACATCATTCATGGTTTATTATAATGAAAGTAAAAGCTGTGTGAAAATGAAATATGTAGGTAGTATAGGCTAGCTACTTCTGTATCCAGAATTTTACATCTTATTTGTTGTACGCGTAATCATACTACTCTTAAATAAATCTTAAAGAAAATGTATCACCGTATATATATATATTTAGTGAAAAGATATCCTGACACCAGTTTTTGACATCTACACCGTAAAATACTACATAATGCATACTACTTTTGTTGTTTAATAATTTATTCTACATTAGTTTGCGTGCAAAGACAATTTCCTTTGATAATACATACGGTGTATCATAGATGTATTGGAAAAAAGTGTCAAATTAGCAAAGCTCATATATTTATATGTTGTGTAGCTTACTAGATTTTTATTTAAAAGAACTTCTATACTTTTCCAAAACTCAAAAGCGTGTAATGTAATAGTTTATCGATATTAATATTATACCTTTTTTATTTAAAGTTTTCTTTAATTAGTTTTTTTTTTTTTTAAATTTAACTTCTCTTCTATTAACCGCTATATGGTAGTTTGAATATCGTTTTCATCCGCTTGTACATTAATACAAACACAAAAAATACCGTTTATATTTTGACTCACCTGTACATTAATAAAAGCGGACAGACGAGAACGGGAGTGTCCGTCTGAACGCTAGTTTATATAATCTCAAACTATTTCTTATGATGATACACCCGTTGAAAATTAAAGAATAATATCATGTAAAAATTATTTTAATTAATAAATAATATATAAGTCTTTTTGTTACATGGTATCGGTACAATTCTCTTTCACAGTTACAAATAGGCATGACAACGAATCGAAGACGGTTTTACCTATTTCAAACCCAAATCCGAATCTCCAAATAACTCCGTTCTCTACTCTAAACTCAAACAGTGATGAAAAATTAAAACTCAAACCCGTCTCAAACGGTATTGAAAAAAACCGGGTTTGATGAGTTGAAGAAAAGCATGACAACGAATTGGAGACGGTTTTACCTATTACAAATAGGCATGACAACGAATCGGAAACGGTTTTACCTATCTCTGTCCCACCGCTATCCATTTAGTAAAATCAATTTTTTTAATAAAAATATTTATTTTTTCCAAAATCAAATTACATTACAAATAATAAAATAAAACAATTTCAACATTTCATACATACGTTTTAAATATTTTAAATAATCAATACAAATCAAAATATGAAAATATTGACAACGTATTTAATATTTCAAATTAACAAAACTAAATAATAATGCACATAATGAAATATATTGAGTGGGATCGGGACGGGTTCAAGGTGGGTACTAATGTTCCCAATACTAGACCCGTCCTCATATTTTTTAATCGAAGAAAAGTCAAATTCAAACCAAAATCCAATCAAAACAAGTTTTCTCCGTTAACTTCGCGTCGGGTTCGGATGCATACCCGCAAATATAATCTATGTTGCGATGCTTAGTTACAAATCAATTTAGGTTTGAGTGAAATATTCACTATTTACTATTTTTGTTTTCAATATGAGAGTTGATGTAAATGTGTTTTTTTAGAACTTACACCGTTTCTTTAGAGTTAATTGTGATGTTGTTGATACATTTATGCAATTTTTTTTAGTACTTAAAGCCCTTTAGAACTTACCCCATTATATTTAGATTATATATTATTTATTAGTCTGCTTGAGTTATATTTTATTATTTGTTAGTAAATCGAATAAGATTGTTGTGCATTATATTATATTTGTAATTATATATATCTTAGATATGTTGGAACAAAAGTTATCCAATAATAAAGAAGAGATATTTTATTATTACAAGATGTATTTCACTCAGTCGAATAAATACTACTTCATTTCGACTATAATATGTTGTATTTGACTCTGTCAAATACATCTTATATTAATTCAATTGAATACTGCATAAATTTCTAAACAATGAATTATTGTTTCTAACACACCACCAAATTCATGTTTTCTAGACTTCTTATCCCAATGCTTTTCTTCAACTCATCAAACCCGATTTTTTTCAATGACTTGGTGAGTATGTCAGCTAGTTGTAATTCAAACTTGCATTGCTTCAGTTCAATTTTTTCTTTATTTACTTGATCCCTAAGAAAATGATAGATCCTCTCTATGTGTTTACTCCTACCATGACACATGAGCGATTTGCTAGGTTGATAACTGACTTTTTATCTACAACAACTTCATCTTTCTAGGTTCCATGATCTTGAGCTCTACAAGTAACATCTCTATCCACAATGCTTGGCATGCTGCATAGGATGCAACTACATACTCAGCCTCACATGAGGATAATGCTACAATGCTTTGCTATTTTGAGCTTCAAGAGATTGGAGCACCTCCAATCATGAATAGGTAGCATGCAATACTTTTTTTTCTCATCTTGATCTCCACTGAAATCTGAGTGAGTGTAGCCATGCCTCTGCATTTGTCCTGTTGTTCTTCTGTCCTAACATCAACACACCATGATTAATTGTGCCCTTTATGTATTTTAACACTCACATGATTGCAGTTAGATGACATTCTTAACGTTTCTCCATGAATTTGCTCAACATCCCAACATTTTGGCAAATGTCTGGCATGGTGTTTCACAAATATCTCAAGGATCCAATGATTTGCTTGTACAATGTTGCATTTACAAACACATCATTTACATCCTTCCTCAATTTAGCTACTGTCTTCAATGACGTGGTTACTTCATTGCATTTACTTATATTGAACATCTTTAGGATATCTTGAGCATACTTTTTGGTGCAATATTACTCATTCAATTGTGTTTTTAAACTCCATATCTAAGAAATATAACACATTCCCTAGGTCTAACATTTCAAATTTCTGCATTAATCCAGTCTTGAACCTTTTTATATCTATCTCATCTATACATGTGATCAATAAATCATCCATATACAAGAATATAACTATTTGATTGAGACTACTTGCATTGTTGACATATACTCTATGCTCTGAGATGTATTTAGTAAGCCCTGCCTTGACCAAGAAACCATATATTCTTTTGTTCCAAGCTCTCTGAGCTTGCTTCAAACCATATAATCATTTACTTAACTTGTACATCTTTGACTCATGTCCTTTGATCTCAAAACCTGGTGGTTGGCTAACATAAACCTCTTTATCCAATGGTCCATTCAGAAATATTGACTTTTCATTCAGAGGCCCTAGTAAGTATATTACACGAATTGGGAAATGGCTAGCTCATGCCAACGAGTAGCCCTGCACGGTGGTTTTTGAGACTGTTTAAGGGATCGGCTCACATGAGGTGAGAAGTCCTATTGGCGTCCGACACTGCTAGGTTACAGGAAAGCTATTAGAGTGATGTTATTAGGGTTACTCGAAGCGGAGTGTTCTCTGAATAACGCTGAGTGGTAGTATGTGTGTATTACTTGAGTCCTATTCCCCTCGAGGGATGAGGGTATTTATAAGGATTCCTGATTCCTAGGGCTTTCTTGGAAGAGGTTGCCGCCCACTCAGTCAAAAGGTGGACAATTGAATTCCTATTTCCAAGGGATATGCGAGTCAGTAACTATCTTGACTTTCCCATTATCTAAGACATGTCTTATCCTACGTTTCTTCTTCCTAGGAGAGAGGAAAGCGTTAGGGCGGGGCGGTACCTCCATTCGGGCGACCTTGCATTGTCGCCCCTTTCCTAGGGAGGTCCCAAGTTGTTTCCCTAGGCAAGGTTATTTGCAAATATATCACTATAGACATAAACTTAATTTTCGTTGACAGCTGCCCAAACACCTCATTGGTGTGGAGGTTTAGGTTTCAGAAATCGTCATTTAGTCGAGTTTGTGTCGCCACAAAACTCTCCAGCATGGTTTCTAGGTTCGACTTCATAGGAGTCGCGCCTTGTGGGAACCGAGATAGCCCCATGATGGTTTGAGTCTGGTCATTCTAGTAAGGGAAATTGGCGCCACCCGGGTTATAGGTATCTTTGATTATTCACGTAATTAAACATGACCTGATTGGTTCCTCCCACTAAAATCATTTGACAATCTCCAACGGAATGTCCATTCACCCTGCAGACCTCACAAAAGAGTCATGTAGAAGTGGTGGGAGTTACAACAGCTA
This sequence comes from Lathyrus tuberosus, assembly GCA_022829125.1. NCBI lineage: Eukaryota > Viridiplantae > Streptophyta > Magnoliopsida > Fabales > Fabaceae > Lathyrus > Lathyrus tuberosus. Next base: position 12,216,698 of record JALAZF010000039.1, on the reverse strand, counting down.
ACGGTGCATGTGTTGATGAGGCTATGACCAGATTTTCATGTTTTTAATATAACACGTCTACTTTTGCGTTCATATGATCAAACCGGTTAACCTCATACTGCCCACCCTTTTGAGGGGCTTCAACACTTCTATATCTGGCATTCCCCCATGAATTGTGGTTCATTTCCATATCCTCTATCAAATTGTAAGTGACGTCTTGCGGGATGTTCATTAAAGCACCACCGACGGCCATATCGAGAGTCATCTTCATAGAATAGAGGACACCATTATAAAATGTGTGTATCACTAACCATTTATCCAACCCATGAAATAGGCAAAGCCTTAACAAGTCTTTGAAGCGTTCCCACGGATCATATAGAGACTCTCCATCTTCCTCCTTAAAGTTATTCATTTCCCTTCTTGTTTGGGCAGTTTTGATTAATGGAAAAATACCGCGCAAGGAAAACAACTTTAAGTTCTGCCTAAGAGGTTATAGAGTTTGTTGGTAGAGATTGAAGCCAAGCTTGAGCTCAATCTCGCGGCGAGAATGGGAACAACCCGAGGAGGATGACGTTTTGATCAACGCCATTAGCTTCAAAGTGTCACAATTTTCAACAAATATAGATAAGTGGATATTCGGGTTTTCCAAAGGCAACCCTGAGAACTAATCCTGATGGATCATGCCTATTAATGAAGGCTTCAGTTCAAAATTATTAGTCGCTATGGGCGGATGCACAATCCTACTATGCGGTTCCTCATCAGTGGTAATCATGTAGTCTTTGAGTGGTTTGGTATCCATTACTTTGGCCATTTGTCGCAAAGCTAAGAGCCGACGTCTTTCGTGAAGAAAACGCTCGATCTCGTTAACCGGTTCAACCAAGTCTCTGGTCAAACAAGTCTTTCGTATATAAAATAGAACAATTTAAGCAAAAAAACAATAGTGTTTTAGTCTAGACGTTGTTGGAATAAAATTTTGATATCAAACTATCTCCCCGAAAATGACGCCAAAAACTTGACGTGGGAAAACCGCAAGTGCACGATTGTGCCAAGTAGTAGAAAAAGATCGAACCCACAAAGAGATGAATCTATTAATGTGTTTTTTGGAATTCAGATTCTAAAATAAAAAGGACTCAAGTTCGTAATACAATATGGATGAATCAATTGGTGGTTATCACGAGATAGACTCTCACAACCTCTTGCCTTTATAGGACTTCCCACACATGGTGAGATAAACAACAATCAAATAATAATAACAAGACATTGCAAGTAAATTGAAATAACAATAAAGTAAAGCAAACAAAACTAAATTGAAAAATAACTTGAAATGAAAAAGGCAAGATTAATATACCAAAGTGCAGAGCAATTACAAGAGCAAGCTAAAACTAAAGATTCAAAGTGGAAGCAATTACAACTAAAAAAAATAGAAAATATAATGGATTATGGATGGTAAGTGATAAGTGATGATCCTTTTGCTTGATGTTCAAGTCCTATTTATACTAAAAACAACCATAAATCACCACTAATTGACAATTATCATGAGTAAGTTTTAATGACCCACTAACATAAAACCTAGGGGTGTTATGGATACCAAGAAGTCACAAAAACGTCCAAAAATAAAAAATTTCATAACTGTGTGGGAAGTTGACACGACCCGTGTCAGGGGACACGACCGACCTGTGTTAGCCCCGAGTTCTTTGTATGGGAGCAATGTTGTGGGACAACACGGCGCGTGTCAGGTGACATGACCTGGTCGTGTTGGCTGCGGGAAATTTGTATGGCATGGATTCCTTTTTATGCGATCTTTAGCCTTTTTGCTCCGATTCAATCCATTACATTCTTATTACCTTAAAACATAAAAGAAGACAAAAATGCATAAAATCGAACTAAAGTGAAGAAAACACTCATGAAAATGGAAATAAAACAAGTAAGAAACATGATGTTTTTACCGTTTATCATGCCTCTGCAAAAATAAGGAGCTCATTTGTAAATAAGAGGTAAGAAACTTAAGGTCCCTCCTGCCCTGCACGTATAAACTTCCAATATCCTACATCAACCCGATCAGAATCAATATGCTACAGACGATTATACAAATAACAACAAGATAAAGAGATAGGAGATCACCTTGATGAATACCTTTAGAGGGGGAAAATTATCCATCTTGTCCACAAAATTTTGAAAGAAGAAGAGAAAATACAATGATAAATAAATAAATTAATTCTTCGAGAGACTTACAATCCTGAAGACACTGGGTGACAAGATTCCAATTCAATATTTCACAGGGTTTCTCTAGATCAATATTGATTGACATAAACAACTTTTGCCCTTTCATTCTGTTATTATGGTGGATGTTCCTCCCTGGGATGAAATTAGACTGATGCGAGGAAATGAATTTATTTAAAAGCGCCTTCATACAATGCACCATAGTTTCAGACACAAGATTATATATCACACTGCAAAGGGCAATAAGACGGAACTACGTGAGAAACTCTGGTTGATCAGTCTTTGGAATGAGCACAAGAAGAGTGTTGTTAGCTGAGCCAATCAAAGAGGGGTCACTCCAAATCCTACTTATAAAATGGTGTAAGGGCGACGCCACAATATCCCAACAATGCTAGTAGACAAGAGCCGAAAAACCATCTTCACCAGGGGATTTATGAGGACTCATATCAAAAAGAGACTTCTTGATCTCTAGACTGGATGCAACAATGCCCAAGCTTATTTGATGATTATCCAAATAAGTAGGATGAGAGAAAAAAGTAATTATGGGATCCCTTCTCTCTTGGCCTTTCTTAAAAAGCTTTGAAAAATGCCTCATTGCCATCTCTTTCATCTTCTTTGGATCACACTCCCAATCTCTATTCTCATTTTTAAGAATCACGATTTTATTTCTCCTTTTATGTACAATGGTCTTCGAATGATAATACTTAGTGTTCTTTTCTCCGTCCGTAATCTATTTGTCTCTCAACTTTAAAACCAGAGACATTCTTCCTGATAAAGAGTTTAAACTAATAGGAAAGAGTTTGAACTAATTGGTCTTAAAACTCTACCTAATAATGAGTTTAAGCTTTCAAAGGAATTTTATATTCAGAGACAAATGTATTATAAATTTAAAAGCACTTTTAATTTCAGTTATGTAGCAGATGTATAAAATTTTTACTAGAATTTAATTTAATTTATTAGAGTCTTGTAAATAAAATCCATTTAAATCAAATGAACTTATCTTAACCCTTTTTGGACTAATAAACTTAATTAAACCTAACCTATACTATACTATACTATACTCTGTGACCTGTATAATGTTGAAATTCAAACCTTCCGACAAGTTCATGGACCAGACAAATAGTGTGTTATCTGTCTTTATCACCGGCAACTCAATTGCTTGCAGCAATTATTTGCATTATATTTATCAAATTTTTCAAACAACACTATGCTTTTAATACTAAAATAAAATGAAACAAGGACAAATGGTACAGTAAGAGAGACGATTCCAGTATCATTCATTCATTATTTAATATACAAATAAATCAATTTGCGTCATTCTTTAAGCAAAAAAAATTAATATTTATACAATTTTTTCCATGAACCTATCATTCAGAATCTACTAACCACATGCATTTATAGACTATAGTATTGAACTTTATGAATATAAATAGATACCTCTCTCTCCATTATTGATTCTTCATTAGGGTTAAGGGTCACATAAACGCAGTTATGGGAAATTGCATGGAAACATACACGATGAGGCCAATGGAGATGATGAAGCAACAAAAAGAAGAGATTAATGATAGTAAAAATGGTGTAAGCATGAAAATTGTGCTAACAAAAGAGGAGCTTAAATGGCTATTATTTCGACTCAATGAGAAAGGAGGGATGAGAGTGGAACAAGTGCTTGAAGAGATAGAGAAAGGTAGACAAAAAGCTGAGGGGTGGAAACCTTCTTTAGAGAGCATTGTTGAAGCTCCTGAAATTCTTGAGATCAATTGATTTTTACACCCTCTCAGTTTTTCTTCTCTTTTTTTCTTCTTCATGTTTGAGATATAGAGCATGGTTTTAAATTGCGCTTGCGGCTGCGGTGCGGTTGCAGTTGCAGCTATTGCGGTTGCGGCTGCTGTGATGCGGATTGCGGTTATTGCGGCGTAAATTTATTTTTATCAACATAAAATAGTATATTTTATTATATGTATTAGATTTCACATGTCATCTATTGTTGCGGGCTGATGCGGGCAAATGCGGTCGTTGCAGTGTTATGATGCGGCTGTTGCGGCGTTATAATGCGGTTTTTAGTGTGATTTACAATCACACTGCAATTATGGTCTGATGCGGATGCAGACACTACCGCAACCGCAATATTGCGGCCGCATCAGGTGATGCGGTCCGCAATTTAAAACCATAATATAGAGACATTTTTTTAATGAGTGATTAGATCTACCACTTTTGTAAATCTTAACTAGGGTGAAGAAATTGGTTAAATTCGATCGAGGAAATATACTTGTGTTATTTTCTGCCTAGTATTTTTTATTTATTTATGGAACATCTTATTTTCCAGCATCTAGCTTTTACATTTTATTTTATCCCAAAGCAATTGAATTTATCATCTATGCTTACTATGAGTCGTTTAATTACTTTTTTGAGGCATGGATAGATTAAACAGTTCAATTGCGATAAAATAAATAAGGTTATATTTTGTTACAATTTAACTATGACATTTATTTTGTAAGTTTTTTTAGTTATGATTTAATATAGTCAAATTTTAAGTTTTATGCACTAGCCCATCTTATAGACTCTCAACACGGTTCTATGCTTACTTAGTCAAGCTATTGAGGAGTATCATTAATGTTCAGAGTTCTTTAATTTAATTTAAAGTTTCATGTTGGTTTCTTATCTAATAAACTTACTTTTAAGTCTCACAAAAATATATCTTTTACAATATATTATTTTGTAATAAGTTTATGCTTATTTTTGTTTTTTTAGAGATATGTTAGTTTTATAGTTAAAATTGTTAGAATAATTTTCTCTAACTAACTCATTGTATTGGGCCTATAAATGCTTGAAGCCCAATCTATTATCAGAATAAGGAATAATACTTTACTTTTTTTTTTTTTTTTAATCTTTTTTTGGTTTTTCATCTCCACGAGAGAACATGCTTCCATTGCATATGTGTCAACATTGTATTAGTAGGTGCGATTACTCTGATCACTCTTATCCCTTTTTATCATTTTTCTTAATGGTTATCCAAATTTTCTTCAGAACCGTATCTCATTCCAAAAAACCTTAATCTCAGTGCTCACAAACTCATTCTCTATCTCAAAATCACAACTTTCAACAAAAAAACATTTCTTCTATGTCCAAACACTCATTCTCCATCCTAATAATCACCATACTTAACCAAGAAAACCTAATTTTTGTGTTCAATATTCATACCTTAACCTTCTTCGTCCTAGAAACCCTAATTTCCTTCATCAAATATTCCCCCCAATTGTTTTGTAGTGAATGTCACAATATTCAACCTAAATACCTCTTCTCTGTCTATTAATCATCTTCGCCTCCAATGATGAACACTAAGGAACCGATTCTTGAACACACCATAGAAGAGTCAACTCCCTTTACACCTGTAACTGTTGGGTTTGGGCTCCCTACCTATTGTTCGCTGGTGAATTTGGCGAACAACCTCTGGTTTCCTAATTTATGAAAATTAGTTTACTAACAGGACCAACCAAACAAATCCTAGGACAAAGTGCTTTTGAGAATGTCTTTGATTTAGAAAAAAAAAGTATTCGTTTTGTGTTTTCTAAGGTTTCCTCTAATATTTTTTTCGACTAATAGAACAAGGATGCAATAATGGCGAAAAAGTAATTTGGAATAAACTTAAACTGGAAACAAAGTAAATTGCTGAGATGAAGGAAATGACTTGAATGTAAAGAAATGAAGAAAAACTTGGAATTTTATAAAAATGCATAAATGTAAATTGGTGTTTCCCACACATACATTTCCAGAACACTCGTTTCTCTTACACGGTTACTTTGAGTATTTACGGTAATTTGTACAGAATTTGGAACACCCCGAATCTAACACCAAGATCCCCTATTTATATACAAATGAAATAACTACCCATAACAACTATCTCTCCTAATGGCGACAAATGTCATTATGCATGTATTCGTGTCTTAGATGCATTCCACGCGTCCAATTTCAAAAGTGAAACTCCCTCCTGAAATTTAAAATTCAAACACCCGTCGAATGGAACCATTTCCTCTTATGTCGAAATTATCTTCCTTCCTTAGAAAAATCTTCCAATGCTTCCTCTAAGTACCATGTTCCTTCGACTTGCCTCTTTTTCGTCAAAAGCTTTTTTAATTGCAATGTCCTGTCGAAATTTTCCATTTTCTTTTGAACCATTTCCTGGCGTCGAAATTGGCCACCTACAAATTGCCCCCCAAAAAATGAATTTTCGACCGAGGGAGAAAAACATTTTTTGCCACTGCAATTCGACGCCATGAATCCTTCGACTAGTGACTGTTCATATGATTTAGACGTTAGAAATGTCAGAATCATCATTACGCTTTTCCCAAAACGTCTTTTCAGCCCACGTTTATGAGATCTTCATCATTCCTACTCTAACCCCTATCACATCGTGGGTCAAAAACCCTAACTACCACCGCCAGAATCATCCATCTTATACTCTCCACGTATCCCACAATCTTTTCAATACTTTTCCCATTTCCAATTCTGAATACCAACCGCTTCCATTCTTCTACTTATATATAAGCTAAAGATTTCATTTTTTCCATCCTTTTGCGTTTCTTCTCTCCAAAAACTCTCTTCAAACTTCATCTTCTTCATTTTTCCTCTCTATTTCTTTGCAATCAACAATGGCGTCCTCCGCTACTCCAAAAGTCACCGGTAAAGATTCTCGGAAGTCCAACAGCTTAGCACCAGTGGAAAGAATCTTTGGTCCCATGGTGGTGGGAAATCAAGAGTATGTTCCAGAACCTCCCAACGATGAGGAAAAACGCTCAATTTATCAATCTCAGGTACTCATTCCTATCTTAATTTCTGGAAAATCCCATGCCATGTTAGGACCGTTACCTGACTTAACATTAGACCCAGTTAAGGTACGAGAATTTTTTCCAACCTACCATCGCTATAAACCCATAGCAAATGGGGTTAGACCTAGAATGGATAAGGAGAAAATTATAGATGAAAAATCCAAAGTAGATGGCCAAGGGACCCCTTCTGACGAAGTCATAAACTTAGAATACATGAATAATTTTAGAATTTTTAGATCCTGTCCTCTGTCGAAAGATCCCTCTGATTATCTGGCCTGGTTGGAAAAGATAGAAAAGGTTAAAAGCAATTATTAGAAAACCATGGGCATTTATGATCTTATTCAGCTGTCGAAAGTAGGGCCAGGATATTGTCCTTCCATGCTTCTAGCTTCCCTATATTTCTGGGACAACACTTACAACAACTTCCACATTCCTTGTGGGATGATTACTCCTACCCTTTTCGACATAGCTGCCATTACTGGCTTAAGCCCTCTAGGAATCGATTATGATCCAAACTTGTTAGCTGATGACTCAATAGGCTTCGACACCAACAAAGCCACCTTTACAACCTATATTGCCAACTATCATGACAAGGAAACTAAGGAAGTATCTGATCAAGAGCATGTAGCCTTCCTGGCCCTTTGGCTGTCGAGATGCGTTTTTTTGCTCAAGATCTCTCCAAGTGGCGAAGCGTTATATTACCATAGCAAATCAGCTTCACGCTGGGCACCGGCTATGTCTTAGCGAGATGATTTTGGCGAATCTATACGAATCCCTTGGCGAAGGAGTCACCATCTTGAAGAACATCAAGGAAAATAAAACTTTGCTGTTATCAGGGCCTTTTTGGCTCTTACAATTGTGGCTCAATGCCACTTTCGAAGCCTCCTTCCCCAACAAACCAATCGTGGATACAACTGCTCTAGGGGACAGAAGAGTCGAAGGTCTTCGTTTGTCACAACTAACACCCCATGACGAAGGTCTGAGTCTCCAACAAACCTTTACGAGCTACGTCATGATGTTTGCTAAGCGTTATAATTTTACACCCAACCTGGCTCCTTTTGCTGAGAGGAAGGTTGGACCCTCATGGTTTACCAGAAAACTTCCCCTGGAGTCGAAATCTCTGGAAGACGAATTCCTCAACGTCTGGGAATTTTTCCTTACTCAAAGACTTCTAGTTTCCAAACTTGGCCCTTCGAAGCTCAAAGTTTCCCTTGTCAATTATCAGCCCAATCTGGTTTCTCGACAGTTTGGGTTGATACAAATAATACCAAAACCTCTCTTTTCCAGAAAAGGCTCTTTGATCCATTATAATATGACTCACACTAAAAACGAATGCTCTGAGTTGTTGGCGAAGTATTCTAATCTGGTCGAAATCCAACCAGTGGTCTTTCGACCTAGCTTCCTTTGCACTCAAGAGTTTGATGAATGGTGGAGAGCCTACTATAATTCTCAAATGTTTAACGTGGATTCTTTCACCACTCAACTGATCAGAGCCTTTGCCCTTGTGCAAGACAGGACCAAGAAAGGTACTTCTCGACACATCAAAGAAATCCAAGCTTTCCAGAAATACTTTGAAACTGCCTACAGGCCTAATGATCTTAGTCGAACCATACGCGAAGCAGCAGTTACTTTGAAACAAAAGTTTACAGAAAAGCTTGATGAGTTAAAACTACATGCGTATGTTCGACCAAAACAACGTTATGAGGTAGCTTTGAAACTTTATCACCCAAAATTTCCCCCTCTACCATCTGCTGAATTTGGCGTGGCTCTTAGCCCTCCATTTCCAGATTGGTTCATTTGTGGGGATTCTCTGAAAATTCTTCGCCAAGAAAACCAGAAACGTGCCAAGCGAGTGGTTCCGACTAAGTACACCCTGGACAATTTTAAAGGCCACCTTCATATTGGCATAGAACACATTCACGTGGAAACTCCTATATATGAAGGTGTGGAAAATGGGAAGAAGTTCAATCTCACTTTTTATTTACTCAAATATATGCTATTTTATGCCTGACTCTTTTCTTCTTTTCTTCTCTAGCTATCAAGATTTCGACCAAGAAACCCGTCACAGGCGAAGCAACAACTGCTGGAGATGCAGAACCCCGGAAAGATACTGCCAAGAAACCTTTGGCGAAGGTATCAATTTACTTTTCTTTTAGTTCACCAAATGTTTTATTTTCTAAACTACTAATAAAATTTTTCTTGATCCACAGGGCAGTCGAAGACCGCCATTGACGCCGAAGAAAAGGAAAGCGAAAGAACAAGAAGTCAAAGCTGCTGACACTGATGATGGTGATGAGTCGCCGGACCAAGTAAAACCCACCAAAAAGAAAAAGAAGACAACCAAACCTCCACCACAGAAAACTCCTACTCCCAGAATTTTAGAAAAAACTTTATCAAAAAATCCAGGCGAAGAAACCACTCCTGCTCCAGCAGAAAGCGAAAGCTCTAGATTGAAGACCAACACTCCAAAGGTATGATTTTTCCTTTCCCTTTCGACGCTAAAAGGCTGTTTTACTTGTATTACCTTCTTTGATCTATTTATCTTTCAGGTACCTGTCGATACTCATGGACATCCCATGGTCCAAGTTCTCCCAAAGACCAGCAGTGATCCCACTTATAATCCAGCCAGCGCCTCCAAATCTTCTCCTAAAAATTCGGCAAAGGAATCAGCTACTGAAGTAAACCAACCTTCTGCTATTTCTACACGAATTCCAAAGGTAGTGGAAGAAGAAACTGGTCCTGAAACTGAAGACTTAATCAAAACTGGTGGGGATAATGCGACACCCACTGCAGTAGTTATCCCCAGAAATGAGCCTGAAGATCAATCCCCCCCACTCAGCATTTGTTGACGAAGAGAAAGATGAGGAGGCTGCAAGTGATGCCGAAAAGGAGGAAGAAAAAGAGAATGAAAAGCCGCCAACTCCCACAGCTGTTACTGACGAAGAGAAAGAAAGCGACAAAGAAGATCTTGGCAAAGCAAATAAGAGTGCTTCGACCACAACAACTTCGACTCGACTTTCTCACGAGGAACTTGAAAGTCTGAAAGTGCAAAGACCTTTTGAGTACTTAAAGACCATGCTTAGTTCCCGCTACAATTTTGCTGACACTACCATTAGCAGTTCAACAACCTCAGGGACTACTTCTGATGCCAAATCAGTGGACGAATCGCTAGCCAACATTCGACAGAAAGTTCTTGATATTGACTTATTTCAACTTCTGGAGAATGATTCATCTGCTCAATTCGACCTAAAGAAAATCCTAAAGTAAATCAATGTCCTGGAGGCTCCCCCTGAAGTCACTGATGTGGTGTTGGACCTCACCACCTTGATAGATCTTGTGGTAACTGACTTTAATCGACTTCGAGAGTACTCCAAGAAGCTTGAAAATAAGACAGAAACCTAACTTGCTGAGTGGGATGCTGCTTCGAATTCGTCCAACAAAGTAACTGAACTGGAGCAAGTATCTGAGCAAAATAAGCAGGAAGCAGCTTTGTGTGGTGAGAATATCCTCAAGTGGAAGAAGCAAATTGCTGCTCTTCAAAGCAAAATTTCCCAGGCGGAAAAACGTCAAGCAGAACTGCAACAGAACGACCAGGAGGAAATCCGTAAAGAGCTTGAAGTTGGTGTGCATCATGTTGATAGGGCCCGCAAGCTTGGTGAGGAAATTGAGGAGCTTTCGAAAGGCAAGGCACTTTGTGAGCGTCGTCTCCAAATCCAGAGGTCGAAATTTGAGAAGCTGAAAGCATCTTTTCCCGTTTGAATACTTGTAATTTTTGTTTGGCTTTTTAAAGCCCTTTTGTAATGACATTGGATTTATATTAATTGGCGAGAAGATTTTCAATCCGCCATGTTGCTTTTCTTTGCATAATTATTCGACTGTTATTTTAATTTCTTGTAATGTGGGCCTATATTTTTTCAAATATTTCCCATTTATTTTTAATATACGCTTATCTTTATCCATCTCTTCTACTTCATATGCGCCATTGGAAAATACTCGTATAATTTGAAAAGGTCCTTCCCACTTAGGGGACCATTTTCCGATAAATCTGTCTTTTCGATCCATGGGGAGAATTACATTCCAAACTAACTCACCAGTTTGGAAAGTCTTACATTTCACTTTCTTATTGTAAAACCTTTCGACTCTTTCTTTTTGCCTCTTCAATAAATCCAACGCATTTAATCTTTCCTCGTCCAAATCAACTAATTCGTCCATCATCATACTCCAATATGTATCTGATGGAATTTCATGATGCCTCTGAATTCGAATCGACTGCAAATAAACCTCAACTGGTAAAACTGCATCATATCCATATGTCAATCTAAATGGAGTAGTATTTGTTGCTTCTTTAGGGGATGTTTGACAAGCCCATAAGATTTGATCCAACGTCTTATGCCAATTCTTAGGCTTTGTCCCCACGTGCTTTTTAATCAAACTTATCACCACCTTATTCGCTGCTTCGACCTGTCCATTTGCTTGAGCGTAATAAGGTGTCGAAGTGAGAAGCTTGAATCCCATCTCATTTGCAAATGTTTGCATATTCTTCCCAGTAAACACAGATCCTTGATCTGTTGTTATTGTCTCAGGTATCCCATATCAATAGATGATATGCTTTCGAATGAATTCTATGACCGCTTCTTGATCAACATTTACCAATGGTATGGCTTCTATCCATTTTGTGAAATAATCTATTCCAACCAAGATGTATCTTTGGCCTTTCGACGATGGTGGTCGAATTTCTCCAATCAAATCTAAAGCCCAACCCCTAAATGGCCAAGGCTTCACAATAGAATGTAGCTCACTTGCAGGAACGTGTGGTATTCCTGCATGTACTTGACATTCCTGGCAACCTTTTGCAAATTCGACACAATCCTTCAACATTGTTGGCCAATACATTCCCTGTCGAAAAAACAACCATTTCATCTTACGGTCTGCTTGATGAGCACCACATGCTCCACTGTGCACACTCGACAATGCTATAAAAGCTTCACCTTCGCCCAAACATTTTAATAAAACTCCCTCTGAAGTCTTTTTAAACAACTCATTTCCAAAAAGCACATAACTTAGCGCTCTGTACTTAACTTTTCTTTCGACTTTCTGATTTGGGTCTTGTAAACAGTCCTTAATGGGCTTTCTCCAATCTTCGACTCTCGAATCGTCTATATTAAATATCTCAAAACTCTCTTCGTCACCATACCCTAACTTTATTGTCTCCAAATCTGATGGGGACAACTTGGTTGATACAACTCTTCCTCTTACTTCAATGGCCTTTTCCAACTTTTCTTTCGACACTTTATAACCAGATGCGAGTTGCGCCAAATCATTCGCCACTTGATTTCCCATTCGAGGAATATGTCTGATAGTTACACTGTTGAATTTCTTCAAGAGCCTGTTAGCTATCACGAAGTACATGATTAAATTTTCTTTAACACACTTGTACTCCTTGGTCACTTGCTTTATTACCAACTCAGAGTCTCCCATTATTTCGACTCTAGTTGCCCCCAATTCCAATAAAATTTCAAGTCCAGTTATCAAAGCTTCATATTCTGCTTTATTGTTCAAACATAAGCCTTCGACTTTGTACTTGAATTTTGTTGGAATTCTGTTAGGAGAAATAACCAATAGCCCAATGCCAGTTCCATTCTTATGACTGGAACCGTCGAAGTATAGTTTCCATGGCTCTATTTTGACATATTCAACATAATCTTCATTTATGGCGTGGTCAGCTATAAAGTCAGCCACCACTTGTCCCTTAACAGCCTTCAAAGGCAAATACATTAAGGAATATTCAGTCAATGCCAAAGCCCATTTCCCAATTCGACTATGTAAAATTGATTTTGATAACATATGCTTTATTACGTCAAAATGAGAGGAAATATATACATAGACTGGCTTTATGTAGTGCTTTAACTTCATACACGAAAAGTAAACACACAGACATAGCTTTTCTATTACACTATACCTAGTTTCGGCATCATTTAAGACTCTACTGAGGTAGTAGATGGCTCTTTCGACACCATTCTCATCCTCTTGACATAACATACTTCCTAATGTCCTATCTGATGCCGCTATATACAACCTCATACTTTTACTTCTACAAGGAGACATCAAGATTGGGGGATGGGTCAAGTATTCCTTGATTTTGTCGAACGCATCTTGTTGATCCTGCCCCCATATAAAATCTTCCTTCTTCAGTCGAAGTAGAGGAGAGAAGGCTTACGTTTTTCCACTAAGGTTGGAGATGAACCTTCTCAGAAAGTTGATCTTCCCAAGCAGAGATTGCAACTCCTTCTTTGTCGATGGCGCTTTCGCCTCCATTATTGCTTTGGCTTTGTTTCCATTGATTTCGATCCCCTTCTTGTGGACCACAAAGCCAAGGAAATCTCCCGCCTGCACACCAAAAGCACATTTGAGAGGGTTTATTTTTAAACCAAACTTCCTCATCCTTTCGAATGATTGTCGAAGATGGTCAATATGATTTTCGCCTGAAACAGACTTAATTACAATGTCATCTATATAGATCTGCATAAAAGTTTCGATAAAATCATGAAAAATCGAATTCATGGCTCGCTGATAAGTTGCCCCAGCATTTTTTAAACCAAAAGGCATTACCACCCATTCGTAGGTGCCTATGGCTCCAGGACAACGAAATGCCGTCTTAGGGACATCTTCTTCAGCAATAAAAATTTGATTATAGCCAGAGTATCCATCTAACATACTTAGATACTCATGGCCTGCAGCAGAATCTATAAGCATTTCCGCTACTGGCATAGGATATTCGTCCTTAGGGGTAGCTGAATTCAAATCTCGAAAATCAATGCATACCCTTAATTTGCCATTTTTCTTTATTACAGGAACAATATTTGCAATCCATTCGACGTACCTCGTTGTGCGGATGAACTTACACTTCAGAAGTCTCTCGACCTCCTCTTTAATCTTCGACAAAATTTCTGGTGCGAAGCGTCTGGGAGTTTGCTTGACAGGCTTCTTTCCTGCTATTATAGGCAACTTCAATTCGACTAAACTCCTGTCAAGACCAGGAATTTCTTCGTAGTCCCACGCGAAACAATCTTTAAACTCTTTCAGCAGTTGGACTATTTTGACTTTTAACTGAGGGTCCATCTTGGCGCTTATGTAGGTTGGCCTTTTTTCTGCCCCCAGTCCTAAATCGACTTCTTCTAATGGATCCTGCGCCACCATCTTCATATCTGTCGAACTTGGATCCTTTTCAAACCCCAAGGGTTCGTCATCATAAATGGCGTCTAACTTTTGATGTTGCCATTCGCCAATTTCTGCGTTGAACAGATCTTCTTCAACGTCCCTTTCAGGACATTGTTTGTTGAAATCTTTTTCATTGGCTTCGACAGCCATATACTTTACTTCGGCTTCTAGAGCCGCCTTGAGCTTATTTTCGGCTACATAAGCCGTAATCCTTTCGAGCGCTGATGATTTACTCATCGTCACCAAACTCGCTTCCCCAGCCCGTTGGCTCTATATGTGCAGTCCCAAAGACGTAGTTTGCTTCGTCGACCAATTCCATATCCCACTGGAAACCATATATGGGGTGGAGATACAGCGAACAAAATGCATTATCAGTAGCCTTCAGGTCGAAATTTGCTGGACTGCATGGAACTATGTGGGCCAAGTGTTTGTTGAAACTGCATCGATCCACATGGTTTACCTCAGCCATGAAATAGCTTTGATCCGCCTCTATGTTTTCGACAATACCATCAGATCGCCAAATAGCTATGCGCTGATGCATCGACGAGGGCACAACACCTACGCCATGGATCCATTCTCTACCCAGAAGTAAGTTGTAATTAGCCTTCGAGGCTATGACCATGAACATCGTTGGTCTAGTTATAGTTCCAACGGTTAAATCCACTTGGATAACGCCCAAAGTGGTTCCTACTTTGCCTTCATAGTTTGATAGTACCATGTTGTGGGGTTTTGTGTCGGACTCATCTTTCCCAATTTTCTTCAACATGTAATGGGGCATTAAGTTAACTGCAGCCCCTCCATCCACCAGGATTTTGTTCACTCCTACATTCTCCACCTTCCCCTTTATGAATAAGGGCTTGAGGTGGCCACGCATGGAGTCATCTGGCCTTTCGAAAAAGGCATTTTGTTCCTCGACACAGCCGTTATTCATGATATAGTAACACACTGGCCTGTGTCCTATAACTTCACTCTCGACAACATCCTCCTCTTCTTCGACCTCCATGATTTGGTCGTATTCTTTTGGAAGGACAGAGACCACGTTGCACACAATGTCGAGAGACGCATCTGACTCAGACCTGAAATTATCTGTCATTTCATCATCCTCCCCCACTTTTTCCTTGGATGGTACTGGCTCAATTGCATTGCATGAATTGATGCTGTAAGATGCCTCTTGTCGATTCGCTACTTCAACATTGCTACTTGACTCTGGTTTGCTTCTTTCGACGACTACTTCCTCAGCAGCTCCTTTCTCAGCAGCTTCCTTTTCCGCCCTTTTTTGTCTTTGGAAATGCCTCTATTGGGACCTCGACATGGGATTCTTGCCTTTATAATTCTCTGAGGGATAAGGCCTTGGTTTTGGCCTTTCGCCTTCCTTGTTGCCAGCCATAGACGAACCCCTCTGAACTTCAAAATTTTTCCACTTTCTCTGTCCCTGGGCTTCCCTTATTGGTTGAACCCATTTGTCATTAGGAGCTTTGTTGGTGGGTTTGAAGGTATTTGGGTACCTTCGCCCAAACCTTTGCTGATTTTGATCACTTCGCCTTGGGTCGAACCTCTCCGTTCTCGCAGGTGGAACTGCCCCCCAGTTTCTTTTCCTTTTGGCTTTTTCCATTCCCTCCAGGTTGTCTGCTGCCTTCTTGTCGAACACGGCACTACAGCGGGGGCACAGCATAACCTCAGACTTTTTCTTCTGACACCTTTGAAGGAACTCAATCAGATTTTCTTCCTCTTTAGGGTACGCCACTTTTTGATATTCCTCTCTATGGCGCTCTTCATCAGTCTGCATTGGAGCTTTCTGGGATACTTCGACCATATTAACGTTGGCTGTTTGTCCATCTCCAATACTCAACTTGTTCATTTTCAAAGTGAGTCCCTCCTCAATCTCATGTTTCTTCTTTGCCAGGTCGAAATCCCCTTCTGGCTTCTTAATGTTATGTTGGCAGCAAAAACCCACATATTTGTCTCTGGGATCCTCTGCTGTTCTTCGTAGAATCCCATAAACAGTTAGTTTTGTAGGACCATCAATAGTATTTGCATTCACCTTAGCAACACCTTCGCCAATCTCAGTACTGGCCTCGTTGGCTTGGTCGATAGCAACACCAAACTCCATGTTGTCTCCCTTAAGGCCCTCAGTAGCCTTATTTTTGTCTTTGACAAAGCCTTCAGTAGCTTCGTCATTCTTCACAAAGTTGAGACCCTCAGTGGCTTCATCTTTGTTCACATGGTTGAGGCCTTCAGTGGCCTCTTTGTTGATGGAAATCTTCAAGCTTCCCTCGTCAAGGTATTGAGTAACCTTGATCATCACTGGTTTGTTGACGAAATCTTCGGATATTTCCTCCACATCACTTTCGTCTGTCGGGATCTCGGCGATCTCTACCATGTTCACATTTGTGTCGAAACCTTCAGTGGCTTCTATCATCTCAAAGCTGCAGTCAGAACCCTCTTCGACCTCCACCATGTTTACTGTGGATGGTTCAGCATAGTGGGCTTCGACCATCTGCATCAGATTCGAGTCAACCTTCATTGGTGGCTTCGACTTGTCGTCGAACTTTAATCTTCCGTCACGAATGGCATTTTGCACCAGATCCCTGAAAAGGAAACATTGAGATGTTTTATGACCTAAAAAATTATGGTACTTACAAAAACCTCTCTTTTTCTGTTGTTCCATGGGAGGCACTTTGGTGCCAGGTGGCACTATCATTTGGCCATCTTTGACCAATAGATCAAATATTTCATCACACTTAGTGACGTCGAATGTATAAGTTCTTTTGGGAAACTTATCATTCTTCTCAGGTTCGACTGGGTTTTTTCCGTTTGACGGAGCCAATACTTTACAAGAGTATGGCGGACCCTGTTTCAATTCTGCTAAGTCAACTTCTTGTTCGTCGAAACTAAACGATTCGCTCTCGTCATCATCATCTTCTTGACATACCCCTACATAAGCCACTCTTTCATATTTTTAGTTGCTCTAGCTTTTTCGGCTTTTAAACGTTCGACCTGCCTCACCCTGTCCGCCAATTGTGCCATATCCCTCAGATATTGAGTATCTAACTTCTTTCTAATTGAATAGTCTAGACCACCTGCTGCCATTTCGACTAACTCGTGCTCAGGCACTTGCGTGAAACATCTCGCCTTAAGTAGCCTAAACCTATTTAAATAATCATCAATCGGCTCAGAGAATTTTCTTTTAACACTAGCCAACTCCTTCAAACTTATTTTAGTTTGTCCCATGTAAAATTGTTCATGGAACAACCTTTCTAACTGGACCCACGTGTGGATCGAATTTGCAGGCAAAGATGTGAACCAAGTAAAGGCATTTTTTGTTAAAGAACTTGGAAAATATTTCATTTTTAAATTTTCATTGCGTGCGATTTCTCCTGCTTCGATCAAGTAACAGGCTATATGTTCGACAGTGGACTCGCTAGTGTCCCCTGAGAATTTGGTAAATTTGGGAACTTTCCACCTTGGGGGTAATTCTTGTTGCAAAATATACTCAGACAATGGGGATGTATAACTGGGCCTTTGCAGTCCCACATTCACACCATTTCTGGCCATAATCCTTTCGACCATGACTGCTAAGTTATTTTCTGCTGGCATGTTGTTATGGCGCAATTGTTGCACAACATCATCAGCATCTTGGTCCCTATGGACTAACACCCTTCTAGGCTCTTATTGGACAGGAATTTCGACATGAGACTGTTCGACCACTACCTCTTGGTTTCTAGGGTTTCCCTGAGGCACATTCACCGGCCTCTGGTTTATTGTGGGCTCCTCTTCGACAACTACCCTGGGATTCTGAACTATTTGTTCCCTTGGTTGGGTTTGAGGAACACCAAAAAAGTCAGTAATGCGCGTCATTTGCGCTGCTAATAATTGGTTCGTTTGGATGGTGTTTTGGATTAAAGGATTAAACACGGCACCCATTTGTTGTGTTAGCATCTGCACCATGTCATGGTTACTTTCGTCCATTTGTTGCCTAATGACTTGTGCAGAATTATTATTGATTGCAGGCATATAAGTTTGGTATCCCGTTGACACAGGCTAACCTATTCTGCCTATGTGGTTCGCACCAGACCCTGATCCTTGCAGGGGCGAAGTAACATTCATCAAAGGATCAGAATATAATGGCGATGAATTGTGCAAACTTGCCATCACCGTTGTTGGCATTCCATAAGGCTGTTCCCTATTATGTGGAGGCATTGAAAAATTCGTCACAAATGGCCTATGAACACCCCCTAAAGGAGGAGGAGTCATCTGAGGCATTTGGGGTCCCACTGTGGAAATACTGGGCGCGTTTTGGGATGCCGAAAACGCTGTAATTGACCCCGTTGATGATGGTATCACTTCTGACACAGAAACTGACGCCCTATTGTCTCCTGTCGAAGGAATAGGCGTTGGGTTAACATTTTGATTATTAGGCGCGCTTTGATTCGCCATTTTTCTTGTTCTTGTTCTTTTTGGTCTTTCTTCGTTGTTCACGGCTAACTTGCCACTCCTTAGAATCATACAACGAAATAAAAAATTTTCTTCTAAGAATTTGCTATAAGAACAAAAGGATAAACTAAACAAATAAATGCACTAGGTCCCACTGGGCGTGCCAATTTGTTCGCTGGTGAATTTGGCGAACAACCTCTGGTTTCCTAATTTATGAAAATTAGTTTACTAACAGGACCAACCAAACAAATCCTAGGACAAAGTGCTTTTGAGAATGTCTTTGATTTAGAAAAAAAAATGTATTCGTTTTGTGTTTTCTAAGGTTTCCTCTAATATTTTTTCGACTAATAGAACATGGACGCAATAATGGCGAAAAAGTAATTTGGAATAAACTTAAACTGGAAACAAAGTAAATTGCTGAGATGAAGGAAATGACTTGAATGTAAAGAAATGAAGAAAAACTTGGAATTTTATAAAAATGCATAAATGTAAATTGGTGTTTCCCACACATACATTTCCAGAACACTCGTTTCTCTTACACGGTTACTTTGAGTATTTACGGTAATTTGTACAGAATTTGGAACAAACGAAATAACTACCCATAACAACTATCTCTCCTAATGGCGACAAATGTCATTCTGCATGTATTCGTGTCTTAGATGCATTCCACGCGTCTAATTTCAAAAGTGAAACTCCCTCCTGAAATTTAAAATTCAAACACCCGTCGAATGGAACCATTTCCTCTTATGTCGAAATTATCTTCCTTCCTTAGAAAAATCTGCCAATGCTTCCTCTAAGTACCATGTTCCTTCGACTTGCCTCTTTTTCGTCAAAAGCTTTTTTAATTGCAATGTCCTGTCGAAATTTTCCATTTTTCTTTTGAACCATTTCCTGGCGTCGAAATTGGCCACCTACACCTATGTGGAGAAAGACCCAAATATGATTAGCTCATTTGTCTCACTTATTTAAGTGGAGGGGATCAATTTAGGGCTGAGAGAGATAGAGACAAAATAAGGATTCAAAAGAGAGAAAAGAGGAGAGAAACTCATTCCCGTTTTTCTGCAACCAGTCTCACTAAATCGACGATCCCCGATTTGTTAACCGTTGGATCAAGCTTAAATTTGGCGGGCATGCTCGTAATACATATATCTAACTTTTGACCGTTCAGAATATCAAAATAAAGTATGAGGTGAAAGTTATTTGTTTCACACTGAAGCTATAGATTTGGGAAAAATTTTCAGCTTTTGATTCTTATTTGTAAACTAGTTTGCTTTGTGATTTGCGATTGTTAGCACTAGTTTGTGAATCACTTTAAGACTCTCTTGTATCCTTAATTGATTATAGTGGAGTTATTTCTTTGGTCTGGACGACTCATGGTTTTTACTCTCATATTGAGGGGTTTTGCACGTTAAAATATTGGTGTTCTTTTGTGCCTTTATTTGTTCGATTTACTGTCTTATATTTATTTTTGATCCTCAAGATTCCTACAAGTTTGGGGGAGTTTTATATCCGCTGCGTATTGGTCTATTATTGTGTCTTAATTTCCCATCAGTAACCCCACATGCAAAAACTCAACCAATCAAATCCATTTCCTTTTCCACCATCATTTCATTGAAAACCATAATTCCTCTAACCAAAATCATAATCATATGGTGTTATCTCTCTATATTATTTTATCTCTCTATGTTCATTTTATCTCTCTATGTGCATTTTGTGACATTATACTTTACCCCCCTTTTGTCTTTAGCAAAAAGCTTTAAAGAGAAAAAACGATGAAAATATGTTGTTAGGTCTTTGATTGGCTGGATTTTGGTTAAAACAAGTTTATAGCAAGATGTTGGGTAAGATGTCTTGACATGGTTGCTCAGACATCAGTACATATGTGGTTATAATACTTGGCATCTTTGAGAGCAAGATGTTGAAGCATGTTCATCAACTGTCATGATAGATGTCATGACATATTGGTCTGGTACAGCAGGCGCTGCTGTTATGTGATTTTCAAACAGATGTCAAAGACAATGTCATGTCATCTTGGTCTGGTACAACAAGTGCTGCTGTTATGTGATTTTCAGACAGTTGTCGAAGACAATGTCATGACATCTTTGTCTGGTACAACAAGTGCTGCTGTTTTATATCTCTTGCAGGCGCTATTATTTTATATCTTTGTGTGATGAGAATCTTTTAGATATACCTCATCATTATGTGCAGGTCAAAGAGATTTATTAGGAACAAGTCCAGATTTAATTGGATTTCATAAAAAGGATCTTTGAGAGTTTTTAGGAAACTATAATTTTTATGTGAAGATCTTGCAGCTGATTTAAAACGTGAAGATTGTACATGATTGAAGAGTCCAAGCCCGTACTGCAAGAGTCTATAAATAAGGACTTGCTAGACCTAAAGGAGAGAGCACACACAATAACAAGTCGCCGGTGCAACATAAGGGTTTAGGGTTTTGAGAGTCCCTTGTGTAGTTTGTAAGTCACCCATGTATCTTTTGATACTATGTGGTCAACATAGGTTGTTGTAAATTATTCACTCTTAAGCTTTTAAGCATTGAGTATTTGTTATCACGTGGTATTGTAAAGGAAATTGAGAGGGGTCTCATATCTAGCAGAGTCTTAGATAGAAGTTACACAGGTAGTGATTAAGTGAGAAGTTGTAAATGTTAGAAGTAATTCAAGTTCTCTGTCGAAGTCGAAGTCAGAGTCTTTATAGGTTTTTGTCGATGTCGAATTAGTTGTAGTGTTGTGTAGTCAGCTGTATTCAACAGAGTCGAATATAGTTGTTAAGGAGTTAGTCGAAATGTTTGTTTGGGCCTGGGCTTTGATAGTCTATATAAAGGGCTTTGTAATTTGTAATTACACACAGCATATACAACAATTTAACACAATAAAGTTTAGAAAGTTTTGCAAATCCTAATCTCTTTTCTTCTCTCTCTCTCTCTCCTTCTTCTTCTTCTTTTTCTTAAACATTCATCTTTCTTGGAACATAGTTCCAACAATTGGTATAACAGAGCACAGTTGCGATTCAGAGAGAATCTAATGGCAAACGGAACAACAACGTCCACACAATTCCCAGCAAATCTACCGGTTTTCAAAGGGGAAAACTACCAACGGTGGGTTGCGCAGATGAGGGTTATTTTTAGATTTCAAGATGTGGTTGAAATCATGAATGATGGTGTAACTGAATTAGGGGCGAATGCGACTGATGAACAGAAAGCTGTGTACAAGGATCAATGGAAGAAAGATGGCAAAGCGTTGTTCTTGATTCACCAGTGTGTGGATCCAAATGTGTTTGAGAAAATTATTGAAGAAGAATCTGCAAAAAGAGCGTGGGACAAGTTAAAGAACTTGTATGGAGGTGATGAGAAACTGAAGAGGGTGAAGCTGCAAACCTTGAGAAAACAATACGAAATGATTCAAATGAAGGAAGATGAATCAGTTTCGGAGTTCTTTTCAAGATTGGTGATGCTGTCAAACCAGATGAAGTCTTGTGGAGAAACAATCACATATTTGCTGAAAATTAAGAAGGTACTAAGATCTCTGACTGCAAATTTTGATTACATTGTAGTGTCCATTGAAGAGTCTAAGAATCTTGCTGAGATGAAGGTTGAAGAGCTACAGGCTTCTTTGGAAGCTTATGAGATGAGATTGAAGCAAAGAGATTCAGAAAGAGAAAAGGTATCAGACCAAGCACTACAAGCGAAATTCACCAAGAAGTCTGGGAAGGTGAAGCAGGGAAGCAATCTTGCTAGTGATGAGAAGTCAAGCAAGAGTTCAAAGAATCATGATGATTCAATAAAGAAAGGCATGAGCAACAAGTATTCTGGGAAGAAAGTTGACATGAAAGACGTGCAGTGTTACAATTGTCAAGGTTTTGGTCACTATGCTCGAGACTGTCAAAAGAAGAAGGAAGCACGAGCAAAAGAAAGTGACGAAGCGCAGTATGCACAGACAGAAGATAGTGATTCTAATGGTGTGCTACTAATGGCAGATACTCAGTCAAATGTTGATGAAACAGGTTTGTGGTATCTTGATTCAGGTTACAGCAACCACATGACCGGTAACAAGAACTGGTTCACCAAGCTTGATGAATCAGTTAAGAAGGTGATAAAGTTTGCAGATGGTAGACATATCACATCAGGTGGAAGAGGAAACATATCTGTAATGAGAAGAGATGGTAGAAAAGCCATCATTACTGATGTGTTGTATGTGCCTTCTATGACAAGTAATTTGATAAATATAGGTCAATTACTTGCCAAAGGACATAATATGAAGCTGGAGAAGAATAAATGAAGGTGTATCATGCTGATGGTAGGTTGGTACTGAAAGCACCATTGGCTGATAACAAGACCTTTAAAGTTCAGATTAACATGATTGATCATCAATGTCTTGCGTCAACTACAGAAGAGGAAAAGAATTGGCTATGGCATCATAGATATGGGCATCTAAACTTCAGGAGTTTGGGTATGCTCAATCAGAAGAAGATGGTTTATGGTTTACTCAGGTGAAGGAACCGAATCATGTGTGTGAAGAATGCTGCAAAGCAAAGCAGGCTAGAAAAGCATTCAAGCATGATCTGCCAATTAAGTCAAAAGGAAAGTTGGAGTTTGTTCATTCTGACGTATGTGGACCTTTTGAAGTTAGGTCGAATGGTGGCAAGCGTTACTTTTTAACTTTCATCGATGAATTCACCAAATATATGTGGATTTATATGATCGAAAGTAAGAGTGAAGTATTCACAAAGTTCAAGAAGTTTAAGTTGCTTGTCGAAAAGCAAAGTGGCTGCAAGCTAAAGAAACTGAGAACTGATGGTGGTGGTGAATACATCTCTCGAGAGTTTGCTAGATTTTGTGAAGAGGAAGGTATATAGCATGAGATTCTTGTACCCTATACACCTCAACATAATGGAATAACTGAGAGGAAGAATAGAAGTATACTGAATATGACGAGAAGTATGTTGAAGGCTAAAGAGGTGCCAAAGAGATTTTGGGCTGAAGCAGCTTCGACAGCAGTATACATTCTGAATAGATGTCCAATGAAGAAGCTAGTTGAGAAGACTCCTTATGAAGCATGGACAGGTGAAAAGCCAAATGTAAGTCATCTTAGAGTTTTTGGATCAATATGTTTTAGGCATGTTCCTGAGCAATTGAGAACAAAACTAGATGATCGAAGTCAAACCATGGTGCTCATAGGTTATCATTCAACTGGTGCATATAGACTATATTCACCAGAAGATGATAAATCTGTGATCAGTCGAGATGTTCTGGTAGATGAAAATAAAAAATGGGAGTGGAGTCATGGGTCAGTTCGACAGGAAACTGGTCGACAGATGGAAGAGACAGTTCCTACGGTATTTGAAGAAGACCAACAAACTGAGGCCACGACAATTCAAAATGAAGAACCTCCTGAGCAGAATGTCAGAAGATCAACTAGAACAAGAGCTGAGTCGACAAGGTTAGCTGGATATGAGAGATTTCCAGATAATGCAATCGATGCAGATGGTAACTTAATAGAAGAAGTAATGATGATGGCCGAAGCAGAACCAATTAACTTGGATGAAGCCATGAATGATTCGAATTGGTGTGAAGCCATGAAGGAAGAACTCAGGGCAATCGAGAAGAACAATACCTGGGAACTTGTCGAAAAAGCCAGCAAGAAGCCTATTGATGTGAAATGGGTTTACAAGCTTAAACGAAGGCCAAATGGTGAAATTGCCAAGCATAAGGCAAGACTAGTGGCAAGAGGTTTTCTGCAGAAACCTGGTATTGATTTCGACAAAGTCTATGCGCCAGTGGCTAGGTTAGAAACAATCAGGATTGTTGTTTTGACAGCAGCATATAGAGGATGGAAGATACATCAGTTGGATGTAAAATCAGCATTTTTGAATGGACCTTTGGAGGAAGAAGTTTATGTCAGTCAACCACCAGGATTTGAGATCAAAGGGTATGAGTCGAAGGTGTACAGATTGAGGAAGGCTCTCTATGGATTGAAGCAAGCCCCGAGGGCTTGGAACAAAAGAATAGATAGTTTCCTAATCGAAGCAGGTTTCACAAAGTGTGTGTCTGAGCATTGAGTTTATGTAAATGATGTTGACAATGATAGTCGAATCATTTTATGCATGTACGTCGATGATTTGCTAATTACAGGTGCAAATGAAGCTGAGATAAGAAAAGTCAAGTCGAAGCTAATGCAAGAGTTCGAAATGTCCGACCTAGGGAATTTGTCATATTTCTTAGGGATGGAATTCAAAGACACAGCTGAAGGTGTGTTCCTGCACCAGAAGAAGTATGCTCAAGACATCTTGAAGAGGTTCAAGATGACTGACTGTAAAGCTGCAACAACTCCATTGGAAACAGAAGCAAAGTTGAAGAAGGTAACTGATGATGAGTTTGTAAGTTCGACACTGTACAAACAAATTATTGGATCCTTGAGGTATCTTTGCAATACAAGGCCAGACATTTGTCAGAGTGTCGGATTGTTAAGTCGATTTATGGAGAAACCCCAAGAATGTCATCTCATTGCAGTAAAGAGAGTACTGAGATACATTAAGGATACGATTGATCATGTTGTGCTGATGCCATGTCGAAATAGGTCCAAGTCGAAAGATGCGGAGGTATATGGTTACACTGATTCAGATTTCAGTGGAGACCAAGATGAGAAGAAGAGTACTGCAGGCTACATTTTCATGATAGAAGAAGCTCCAATCTCTTGGAGTTCGAGAAAACAAAGCATTGTGGCTTTGTCATCATGTGAAGCGGAGTACGTAGTTGCATCGTATGTAGCATGTCAAGCAGCATGGATAGATATGTTGCTCGAAGAACTCAAGATCAAGGAACCTGGGAAGATGAAGTTGTTTGTAGACAACAAGTCAGCTATTGATCTTGCCAATCATCCTATGTGTCATGGTCGAAGTAAGCACATAGAAAGAAGGTATCATTTTCTCAGGGATCAAGTGAACAGAGGGAAGCTTGATCTTGAATATTGCAAGACTGAATTTCAACTAGCCGACATACTTACCAAACCTTTGAAGAAAGTTAGATTCGACGAGTTAAAGAAGAGCATTGGGATGAGAAGTCTCGAGAACATGAATTAGGTGGTGTGTTAGAAGTAATTCAAGTTCTCTGTCGAAGTCGAAGTCAGAGTCTTTATAGGTTTTTGTCGATGTCGAATTAGTTGTAGTGTTGTGTAGTCAGCTGTTTTCAACAGAGTCGAATATAGCTGTTAAGGAGTTAGTCGAAATATTTGTTTGGGCCTGGGCTTTGATAGTCTATATAAAGGGATTTATAATTTGTAATTACACACAGCACATACAACATTTTAACACAATAAAGTTTAGAAAGTTTTGCAAACCCTAATCTCTTTTCTTCTCTCTCTCTCTCTCCCCTTCTTCTTATTCTTTTTCTTAAACATTCATCTTTCTTGGAACATAGTTCCAACAGTAAACGGGGGAGTTTAGCTTTGAATTAATACTATTATAGTGGATTTCATTCCTGGCTTGGTAGTCCCTAGACGTAGGTGTTGTAGTTCACCGAAATGGGTTAATAATTGTTGTGTGTTCGTTTACTTTCTGCAATCTGTATGGTTCTCCTTATTGACATTGTGTAAAGTATAGATTAAGTGTCTCGAGATGTGTTAGGACACCTGGTATCTGCTATACCAGAATTTCACATGCAATTTTTCAAAAATAAAAAATTAAAACTTTAACTTAGAAATGGAAAAGTAAAAACACGGAGATAAAACATAAAGAGAAACGTTTTCCATTAATTTTGCATTGTTACAAACAAAACTTCCCAAATACGAAAAAACATAAGCTTGCTAAAATAAAACACACTACAGAGACACCACAATAAGTTTGAATCATTAAAGAAATGATGTTGCCAAATTATGAATGATACTCAAAATTTGCATAATTTAACTCAAATATGTAAATACTTATATTCTTTTTGTCACTGCCATTGGCCGAGGTGTTTTCATCAAACAAGAAAGGTCCTCAATTGGTGGAATTGGAGGCCATACTAGGTGAAGATGATGAAGACGAAGATGATGATGATGAAGATGAATAGATTTCAATATATTGAATAGGTAGTTGAAGGACAAACGAATCATATTACCATTCTAATGGTGTGTTGATTTATATGGTATCTTATGGTTATGTGGTGGTGGTGGTAGTAGTAGTAGTAATAGTAGCAGTGACATAACTTAAAATCTCGTATTTCCAAACACAATAGCAATGAATTAGCCGAGTGTTGCTATGTCGAGAATCTTTTGCTTGGGAGAGTGTGTGTTGAGTAAGAAGGCGAACAGTTTAGTGTGTATTTGAAAACAAAAATGATATTCTTACATTAGATGATACGCCTACACTGTATTTCACTTTTCATCAATACGGTGAACAGTGAAATATTATAATATTAAATATATATATTTTTTAAAATATAAAAAATTATTTTCTTAATTTTTTTTATTTTTTTATTTTAAAATGAAATGATACTGATATAGAATTGTGTGATTAACCAACTTCATAACTTCATTAACCAACATTTTATATTTTATTAACCAACTTTGTTTATTGTTAAATTTTTTTTAATATTTGAACGTTTATTAACCAACTTCATAACTTCATAAACCAATTTTTTAGTATTCATTAACCAACTTTGTTTAACAACTAAAAATTATTTTTAATATCTGGGTGTTTATTAACCAATTTCTTCATATCATTAACCAATTTTTACATTTCATTAACCATCTTTGTTTCACTATTTAAAGGCCTTGTTCACGGACACTGTTCATGAATATATATATATATATATATATATATATATATATATATATATATATATATATAGGGTTCATATCCTATGAGAATGCCATTTTTATATAAGAACATGAGAATGAATCTGAATCATTAGATTTTTAAATAAATGGTGGAGATTATGTGTGATTTTTATTTTTCTCTCTCCTCCATTATTAAAATAAATCATGGAGGAGAGAGAAAAAAAACTGACACATAATCTCCACCATATATTTTAAAATCTAATAGTTCAGATTCATTCTCATGTTCTCACATAAAAATGACATTCTCATATGATACGTTCCCTATATATATATATATAGGGTTAATAGTGAATTTCACCCCTGTAATGTTAGCGAATTTTGCTTTTTCCCCCTCCCTGCCTTTTGGCAACAGTTTTTTCAAAAAAAACCGTTGCCAAAACCTGCCTTTGGCAACGGTGGGGGGGTAAACCAAAACACGCTCATATGGCAGGGGGGTAAATCACTATTAACTCATATATATATATATATATATATATATATATATATATATATATATATATATATATATATATTTTAAAATTTTAAAAAACATTGTCCACCGTATAAATGCGATGAACAGTGTATACAATGTAAGTATTGGTGTATGAATAACATTGCTGATTTGAAAAACCATAGAACGAAAGATTTGAAGAATTGGGATACAAGTCTTATATATATATATATATACACACACACATACACACACACAGACACAGAGAAAGAGAGAGAGAGAGAGAGAGAGAGAGAGAGAGAGAGAGAGAGAGAGAGAGAGAGAGAGAGAGTAGGTTTGAGTTGAAGGTGAAAGACGACTTGTGGTATTGTAGTAATACATATTTATAGTGGAAATGAAAACAAATGACATAAAAGAAAATTTTAATGATGGTAATGATGAAAAAATATATTGAAAAAGATTTTAGAAAACAAGCTGTAAATGATTTTGAAATAGCATGTTAAAATAAATAATAAGATTTTAATAAATGTTAGTGAATAAAACAAACCGTTTTGGAAAAATAATAAAATAAATGTAAATGAAGGCACAATGATGCAAAAAATGTAACGTGTGCGCGAAAGAGAGAAATTTAAGACACGTGTCACTAATTTTGATTTACTTCTCATTATATAATTTTGCATGTGTAAGTTTAAAGGATTGAGTGGTCTAAGTGTTTTGAAAAAAAATACCTCTTGAGGTCTAGTTTACTCTAGAGGATCAATGATCTGAAGGATTATCTTATCCTAGATGATTAAAAGATGAAGGGACCCAGATAAGACAATACAAATGATGCAAGCCCCCATTTAATTGGATAATCAAATTCGATTACAACAAAGGCATAAATTAAAAGCCTAGCTAGTATAGTAGGGACTAAGCAAAGAATGATCCAACTTGTATAGTAGCGAGACCCTAAAGAATAGTAAATAAATTAAGACAAGTTTAAAGAAAGCATCATACAATGAAAGGTAAAGAAATATATATTGTTGTTCATATATGTAACAGGAAAACATAAGGGCATAAAACCCTATATACATTAAACATAAAAATAAAGTTAGGCCTCTCCATCTTGAGGTGTAACGCCATCGTCCTCCACCAAGGCTCCATACCAAACGAATTTATACGAGTCAAGTTGCGAACGAGGAACAAGAATATCTTGACAAAACGTTTCCAACTCATCGACAACTTGGTTGAAGTCCCCTACGCCCTTTTAAGGGTTTGGTCAAAGGGCTTTGTCAACCCTCTTCTTCAATCCAGCCACCTGCCCCTCATAGGCTTCTCGCTCCTTAACTCGAGACTCCTTCTTTTGTTGAAGAACCTTCACAACCATGTTAGAACGGGATTTCATCACTGTAATGATGGCCTCATTTCGATTCTTGTTCTCTGCTTATAAAGAAGATTCAAGCTCAACAATCTTGGCAGTAAAAGAGGAAGTGGATCCATGAAATTTCACCTCCTCTTGAAGAGATTCTGCCTGACTCGCTTTTTCCCATAAAGCCAACATTTATTGAAGCTCGAATCTCTCTTGTTCACTCACCTTACATTTACCCTTTCAAGTATCCATCACATTGGAAGGATTACCCATAACTAAAACATCACCCCAACCAATAGCAACCACGGAAAATAGAGAAGCAATATGCTAAGTATGAAAAATTTCATCTTAGAAGATTTCCATCTTATGCACTTCAGGAAGTATCAAAATATAGGTAATATCTTCTTTAGAGATCACAACGAGTGCCTCCTAAGAAGTGTTGGGAATCTGTAATGGTAAAATGGCTGGAAGATTGAGTAGAAGGGTAGATGACCCAAAAGAAGTACCCCAAGGCCAAATCAGAGAGCTTCCTAGCGCAGAGAGATGAACTCTTAACCCCAGATATTATTCTGAGAAGTATATATAACGACAAAGAGATGGAAAAATATCCGATAGGAGGGCTTCCAAGACCGATAATTGGCCTAGATTTGGAACACCCTTATAAAAGCCCATGAGCCTAAATGAAGTTGTGAAGGGGCAACCTTAAAAAACCTCATCACCTCTATTTCGAATTCGAACAAAGGCAACCAAAATTTTAACCATGTAAACAGACACTCATAGAAAGGAATAGAGCACCCCCAAAGCTACTCCATATCTTTTTACTTAATTCCACGGGGAAAACCAACCAATTGGAGGGACAACCTACTTCTATATTAGCTTCCCTCACGTCTACTTGACTATCCAAAGTAGAAAAGGGTTCCCACTATCTCAAAACCTACCTTGCTATACTTGCTAGCATCAACCAGTTCCATTAAGTCGATACTCCTTTGAGGTAACTCATCAGCTTATAACATGTCTAATGGCCTGAGCCAATCAACTTCAGCATGTTGGATCACATGGTAAGATAATCCTTAATCTTGGCATCACTTGGATCCTGACCTAAGATAGAATGGTAAGTTCTGATGAAAGTCCGAGCCTCTCCCCTATTTAAGGCAACGAATTCCACCTCCTGTGAAGTCAAAGTAGGGAAAGTGGAATCTCGATGGTTGCGGAGGAAGAAGACATAGAACTGGCTGCATGATCACTTCTAACATCTTCATCATATAGGAGGGAATCAAAGGAAGATTTATCAAAGAAATCTTCCTTATCAGGAGAACCACTAGAAAATATATCTAACTCAAAACTATTAGATACATTTATAATCGCTAGAGTGAAACGACTAGTGTTTGGAAGACTATAATATGAATCAAAAGAAGATTTTGCTCTATGGAAATATGAAGAACCGTCATTCCCAGAATCACCATATAGCGTTACGGGGTTGTCATTCATACGAGCTGTGTCAAAAATTAAAACTAGGGATGAATAAGTAAGCCCAAGGCAAAAAATGGTACATGGGGGAGAATGGAAGCAGGCGAATGAAGTGTAAATTAAATGCAGAAAGAAAAATCTCTTCCAAAGATGGAATGATGAAGACTTTAGAGGAGGAAAAGGAAATGACTCTCACAAAAGGGAAAGATGGCTTTTAGGAATAACGAAGAAAATTCTCTCAAAAGACCAAGAAACCCTTACATAGTGGAAAGCTAGCTGCATGCTAGATTAGAAGGAAAACATAAAGTTAAGGATCAATGTTTGTTGTCATATTAGATTATTAATGACTAAGATTAAAGATTGGTAGCCTATTAATAGTTTGTTGTCATATTTTAATTCTTAAATGTTTGATATTTTTTGTATTAAGTAATCTAGGTAAACAATATTTTCTTTTTACATTAATCTTTTTTATCTTTAAATCTTCATCTTCTTCATCTTCATTTCATCGAAGAACATAAAAATATACAACACAAAAAATTGGGCAAAATTAATTATATGTTTATTTAAACAATTTCACTTTCTTCATTTCATTGATTTTCTTAATTTGAGTAACTTTTCACTGTTTCAATGAAAACAAGATTGAGTAAGAAATGTGAATGATTTTATTGGATTTTGAGTTTAGTTAGCTTCATATGTTCTTCAAAGAATTATTCATCTTCACAATTTTTTTTATTTAATAGTTCAGATCTAGAAAACTAAAACAAGAAAATTCTCCTAAACAAATTGAAACAATCTAAAAAGATAGTTTCCAAACACTTACAACACTTCAACAAATTTAAAAATTATACATTTTATTCTTTCAATATTCATTAATCTTCATCAATGATATTTTTCTTAAAACTCAGATTTCAAAAAAAGTCCCGCATAAAAATGCATATTTGAAAAAAATAGTCTTTTAATATTCATTCATCTTCATCAATATATTCTTAAAATTTAGATTTCAAAAAATTCAACAAAAAAAATTTGAATTTAAAATATCCTAGATTTCAAATTTCATTTTCTCATTTCATTACTTTCTCTTTCAGTTAACATGGTTTGACTGACCTATGAAAAAATCTAATTATTTATTTATTTATGTGTGACTCTCATTGATTAACTTAAACTCAAATGATGCTGATAGTGAATTTTTTACCAAAATAACTCACATTTTTTATATAAAAAATCTCAAAATAATCTACTTTTCAGATTATTTCCCAAAATACCCCACTTTGGGGGTAAGAATAAGTGTTGTTGCCAAACCAATTGGGGACAACTCTCTAGCCTTAAGAGGAGGAGTCAATTATATTGGAGATATTATATGGTGTTGTGAATCCAATTGACGACATTGTGCAAAATTTTAAAGGTGGCGTCAATTGGTTTGGTGACAATGTACAATCATAATATTTTTTAGCATAAATAATAAAAATAATATTTAATTAAAATAATATTATATAAACTAAAGACGACGATCGGGTTGGTCATATCGGCCACCGGTTCCACGTCCCTTAGCTACCCTTACTTGTTGCCCTCGTTGTTGTTTCACTCCAGGTGTTTGAGGATTTAAGGTCTCAAGAACATCACCAGCAGGATCCCTAAGAAGTTCTTGCATTTCTAAGTAGTCTTGTGTATGGAGAGAGGCAATGTCGAAACTGAGTTCGCGACCCATGCTAGAGTAGTTGAGATGCGTTGAGGGGGTCATTGGTGTGCAGCCTGGACGATTGAAGGGGTACATTGGTGTGAACGATTCGTTGGTGAAAGGTTGAAATGGTTTTGGTGTTTGAAAGTCATAGGGGTTTTGTGATGTTTGCGTGTGTTGGCTATAGTGTGATGTTTGGGCGTTTTGGCTATGGTATGATTTTTGGGCGTTTTGGCTATGGTACAAGGAAAGGTTTGTGTTATATGTTCCTTGGATATTTTAGCTATATCTTGATGTTGTGTTGGGGGCATATGCATTTAGGGTGTCTTGATAATAGTTAATTTGTTGGTGATGATATGGGGGACGTTTTTGGTATTGTGGTTGGGTGTCTGGCATGTTTGGATTATGGGTTTGTGTGTTTGTGGGTCGGTAATTTTGTTGGATAAGGTGTCGTGAGTAACATGTCTGATAATTTCCTGGGGGTTTAGAGGTTGAAGTTTCTTGTGTGTAAGTGGTTTGTTGTGGGTCGTATATATACCTCTCTTCGGAGACAAACCTAGTTGCAACTGATCTGTACCAAGCCATATAAGTATTAGTTGGTATAGACGGGGTTGCCATCACTGGGTCACCTAAGATATGGGCACGACGGCTCCTCCATTTACGACACTCAGATTTAGAAAAATCTTTCCAATCGAGATAGTTCAATTGTTCATTAATTTTTTGTTGGTGCCATTTACCGAGGTCAGTCGGGGGACCTGGGATGTTTTGATGCATTTCAAACTGTAGCTTGACACGATCACTGTGGTGCATCTCCACCGTGGTGAATTTGATGATCGGCACACATGCAGTCCAAACAACTGCATCTTCTTCTCTAACTTCATGTTGGTGTTCCATGTTTAGATATGGACACCAAATGAACTGTAAAAGAGAAAAATATTAGATCATAAAATGGGTGATATTAAAAATAAATTGATTTGTTTAGTGGCATTAAAAACCTAGCAATAACCGTATTGGTGAGATCAGCCTATTATAGGTTGGCATCACTTTTCGTAACAGGAGACGGAAGATGGAGTGTAGTGTTAATGTCGGGTCAATTATTTAGTGAATGCTACATGAAAGTGATGAAGGAGGAAACTGGCAAAGTTAGCACACATGCGGCTACAGTCTTTGACCGTCATAGACAAACTTTCATTGTACACGAAACAATGGACCACATTGAGGGGAGACCAAATTTATCCTATGTTGTCAAACTAAACAGATGTTGATGTGACTGTGGAAAGTACCAGGCCTTCCGTGTACCTTGCTCACATGTCATTGTAGCATGCACACATGCTTGTCAGGATGCTTAAAGCCATATATCTGATGTTTACAAGGCCATTAACGTTATGAATGTATACAACGAAGGCTTCATAGTGCTAGCAATGGAGGAATATTGGCCTCCATATCAAGGGGACATAGTTTGGAGCAATGATGAGATGCGAAGAAAGAAAAAGGTCGCCCAAACAGCACGCGTATAAGAACAGAAATGAATACGAATGATATTTGGGCCAAATGATAAGATCATTTGGCCCAAATATCACTTCTCTCGCATCCTTGTCAGTCTTAACTCGCACCCACCCACGCAGGGCATCGTGTCTCTCG
Source organism: Lathyrus tuberosus (assembly GCA_022829125.1). Classification (NCBI taxonomy): domain Eukaryota; kingdom Viridiplantae; phylum Streptophyta; class Magnoliopsida; order Fabales; family Fabaceae; genus Lathyrus; species Lathyrus tuberosus. Next base: position 12,182,626 of record JALAZF010000039.1, on the reverse strand, counting down.
ATACTTCTAGTTTTTTCGCCTTCAGGTATGTCTCCGTCTAACCACCGAATCAACTCCCTCTGTAGTTGCTCGAAATTTTGGATGTTCATGAAAAGCATCTCCATCGGAGACTTGTCTCTCGAATAAATCATTTTCTCGTAGCGGCGACGATACATGTTATCACTAATACAAGAATATGAGAGTAGATGTGAAAACAATGGATCACACCACCTCTATCTATAGTAAAAATAACACAACACACATTGTCATCAAACCAATTGTCAACACCTTTGAAATTTAACACACTGTTGCCAATTGACGTCTCCTCTTAAGGCTAGAGAGTTGTCGTCAATTGGCTTGACAACATAATTTATTCTCACCTCCAAAGTAGAGTATTTTGGAAAATAATTTAAAAAGCGAGTTATTAGGAGTTTTTTTTTTTTGAATATATGGATTATTTGGGTAGAAAATTTGTTGATAGTTGCAATTAAAAGAGTTTTTTTTTTTTTTTTTTTTGTGTGTTATTGAAATAGAAGAAAATGAAGAAAAAGATTATAGGTTTTTGTTTTGTTTTTTATTGATATTAATTGATGATAATTTTTTTAATGATTTTTTTTTATGCAATGGTTAAAAAAGAGATTTAATAATTTATGATCTAATGACCTACAATTGAATGTTAAAATCATGATGAATTAAAACTACACTCATCCATACTAAATGTCACCCTTATACGTGGTGGATATTTTGAATCTTGTTTTTCTGATTCAGAGTTGATTATTTCAGAATTTTGGAGAGAAAGATTTTAAAAGATTGTATCTATATTTTAAAATATGTATGGTATTTAAAAAAAAATAAAAAAAACAAATATACTTAAAAAACCAATTCATAAATGGACGTGTTAAATGAAAAATTGAAATTGAAACTAGAATATTAGTGTAATCCAAGTAGTTTTGGAAAATCACACACAAACACAAGTTAACTGTTTGGGAGAGTTTTTACTAGGGAACATTGATACATAGTGTTTAATTAGGTATTTGTGTAAGAGACACACCACATGTCTATCTAAAACCTTAAGGTGATAGGTGAGTGGGTTCTCCCAGTTGACACATCAAATACACTTCTTTCTTAGGCGTTTCAATTTCAACGGAACACCCTCGATACACCTCGGTCCCTTTCTCGAATTAAAGGCTCATGATGCCATTTGTTGGGGGAGTTTATACTAGAAAGTATTGATACATAGTGTAAGACTAGACATCTTTTTAAGAGACACATCACTTGTCCACCTAAAACCTTAAGGAGATAGGTGAGTGGGTTCTTCCACTTATAAATACCCAAGTCACCACATTCCTATCAAATGTAGAACTATTTCCTCACTTACTCACATTTACTATATTATTCCAACACTAACTACGATTACTATAATCGTTGGTTCACAAACACAAGCTGACTACAATTACTATATCGTTAGTTCAAGTGGAAGAATGGTAAATCTGTCGAGTGGGAGAGCCAGAAGTTGAGTAGCAACATCCTTCAATGGAAGAACCCCTCCTTCCTTGTCATTAAATTTTGACAGAAACTTAGCAGCTTCTTCCTTTGTCATCTTTACCTTCACTCTAATATTCATCTTTTCTCTTTCTCTAAATCCATCAACACCACTACTATAATCAGCGTTGCAACTTCTTCTTCCTTTCATCAACTCCTTCTCTTCGTCTTTATCCAAAAGAGCATCTCTTTCTGTATCCACAAACCTCACACTTTTCTTAACTGCCTGTCTTCTCATCTTTGTATTGGCCAACTCATCTCTGCATATTACTACCTTTGTGTCTTTGAGTTTTTTTGTTAACTTTTCATCTGATATTTTGGTATTAAGAAAATCCAGACATGCAAACAGTATAGTACGGATCATGATTATCTTTTTGAAAGAATGGTGTATTAGAAAAGAGGGGTGAGGAAAACTATGGTTATACACGAGTGAATTTATAGTAATTAATTCATGGAGTATTAACTATGCGAGAGTATAAGGATAAGCATGATAAAAAAAGGTGACGGACTAAGTAGGTACAGTAATTTGTGCTCAATTAATGACTTATCCGTCAAGGCAGAGAAAAGACGTCTCAATTAATGACTTATCCGTCAAGGCAGAGAAAAGTCACGTCTTTGCCAATATTAGTCAAGCTTTATAGTGATTGATGCTCATTTGTTTTTCTTTCTATTTTTACTCTAATGTCATTAATTTGAATACAGAGTATTACAATGGAGTACACACTGTGTTGAGTTATTTTTCTCCCACACTAAAAAAAAAAAGAACACCAGGCCAAACAAATTAATACTTTGAAAATAATACACTTAGAGAGTATATTAATGTTAATAAAGAGAATATATGTTTCTTACACTATTAAGGAATTTATCCGATTAAAGACTATTTCTTAGACTTATGAAGGTACACCATGACTATATATATTTAGTCAAATTCATTATATTATTCTTCTCGATTGGAGAGTATACGGTGTTAAATGTAATTCATTTTAAGTTAGTTTATATTTCAGTTTGTATTTTATTTGAGGTTTTATTTTAATTTGAGTTTTAAGTTTTGAGATTTAAAAATTAGTTACAATCTCTCTCTCTCTCTCTCTCTCTCTCTCTCTCTCTCTCTCTCTCTCTCTCTCTCTCTCTCTCTCTCTCTCTCTCTCGAGTTTCCTACGCCCAAGTCCAAAAAATCCATCCAATCCCTCAACGGGATGTTCGCGTCACTATCTCGTTTCGTGGCCAAGTCCGCCCAGCACGCCCTACCATTCTTCAAACTCCTCCGCAAAAAGGCAACGTTCGAATGGACCAAGGAGTGTGACAAGACCCTTCTCCATCTGAAACGGGCACTCTCAGAGCCACCGGTCCTCTCTCGACCGGACAACGGCGAAACATTGTACCTATACCTGGCCGTAGCAACCGAAGCAGTGAGTGTCGCTCTCATCCGCGAGACGCCTGACGGGCAGAAGCCCATTTATTTCACGAGCAAAGCGCTGGAAGGACCAGAGTTAAGATACCAACAGATAGAGAAGGTGGCGCTGGCCCTCATTAACGCAGCCAGGAGGTTAAGACACTACTTCCTGGCTCACACGATCGTGGTTCGAACGGATCAGCCCATAAAGCAGCTGCTCAGACGACCAGATATGGCCGACCGAATGCTCAAATGGTCGCTGGAACTGTCCGAATTCGACATCCAATACGAAGGCAGAAAAGCCCTTAAGGCCCAAGCTCTGGCCGATTTCGTCGCGGAGATGACGTTCGCGGACTCCCCCGCGAGCGAAGCACGCAAATGGACAATCTTCGTCGACGGCGCCTCAAGCTCTGCAGGAAGCGGCGCGGGCATCATAATGGAGAGCGACGAAAGAGTTATCGTCGAGGTATCACTCACACTGTCTTTCCCAACCTCCAATAACCAGGCAGAATACGAAGCCTTCCTCGCTGGGCTACGCCTTGCTGAGGACCTGGGTGCACAAGAAGTCGTCATTTGCACGGATTCGCAACTCGTGGCCCTCTAGGTCCGGGGTGAATACCAAGCCAAAAACGACAACCTGACTGAATACTTGGCCCTGGTGAAGAAGGAAATGGCGAAATTCACAACAGTGGAAGTGAAACATGTTCCCCGCGAACATAACGTGCGAGCAGACGTGCTACCCAAACTAGCCTGCACGAAGAAGAAAGCCGGAAACAAGTCCGTCATACAGGAAGTACTTCCTCGACCCAGCATCGAGAAGGCCTCCCCGACACTCGACGTGCAAGTGATCGGAGATAACAACTATTGGATGACCCCAGTCTACAACTATCTCGCCAAAGATGAACTCCCATCCGATCCAAAGGAGGCCAGCATAGTCAGACGAAGAGCCTACTCTTACGTTTTGGTCGAAGATAAACTCTACAGACGGGGATTCTCCATCCCGCTGCTCAAATGTGTCGAGGAGGAAATGGTCACACACATTCTGCGCAAAATCCACGAAGGAATCAACGCCCAACATCTGGGCGGAAGGTCCCTTGCTCGAAAGGCTCTCCGGGCAGGCTACTACTGGCCGACCATGCAAAACGACGCGAAAGAACACGTGAAGAAATGCGACAAATGCCAACGGCACGGGGACATGCACCTGGCTCCGCCTAACGAGCTTAAGGCCATGTCCTCCCCGTGGCCATTCGCCTGGTGGGGCCTAGACATCCTAGGACCCTTTGGTAGGATCAAGTCAGAACAAATATCTCATAGTGGGCGTGGACTATTTCACCAAATGGATAGAAGCAGAAGCTCTAGCAAAAATAACTGCCCTCAACATCCTGCGTTTCTACAAACGAAACACCCTTGCACGTTTCGGTATTCCCCAAGCGATAGTAACGGATAATGGGACGCAATTCACGGACAGGAAGTTTCAGGACTTCGTCGCCCAACTGGGCACGAAGCAACACTTCGCATCCGTCGAGCATCCCCAAACAAACGGGCAGGCTGAGGCAGCTAACCGAGTCATCCTTCGAGGCCTCAAGCAAAGGCTGGACGAAACAAAGAAGGCATGGGTCAAGGAACTACACAGCGTGCTCTGGGCATACCGTACAACTCCACACTCAACAACCGGGGAAACACCTTTCCGCTTACCATACGGAACTGAGGCTGTAATCTCCGTCGAAGTTCACGTGCCCTCTAGGCAGACAGAGTCGCCCCTAGACGAGGAGATGAACGACGAATCTTTAAGAGAAGAGCTCGACCTCGTCGAGGAAATCAGAACCGGGGCAGCCCTCCGCAAAGCCTCACTAAAACAAAAAAATACCATCAGGCACAACACCAAGGTGATACGGCGAGAGTTCGACGTGGGAAGCCTTGTTCTAAGAAGAAACCACAAAGACTCTCGCGAAGGCAAACTAGCAGCCAACTGGGAAGGACCCTATCGCGTCCGGGCAAAAACGGAAAATGGGGCCTACTACATAGAACATCTCACTGGGGAAGAACTTGCTCGACCATGGAACGCTGAAAAGCTAAAACAATATTACAGCTAAGTTATCGGTTCAACCCGTCGCAACGACGAACGTCAGCTACCGACCACTATGCATGTCTAGGTACTAGCGTCGCATACGATTAAAGCATAACCCCGCTCAGTAACGAGCCGGGTAATTGCTCGACAGCGATCCTCGATCGAGCATCGCCGTCGACAAAGTACCACGATTGGCAGAACCCCAGCTCGCGATGGGATGTTCACGGGCACCAGCGAACCGAGATTTCGGAGGAGCCGCTCCAACTTTGTTCCTCGCCAGAGCATTCCTCACAACCCGATCATGAGCCTGAGGCATCTCACCTGCACAAACAAAACATGAACGCGTTAGATACGAGGAAAAGAAATGACATGAACAAAATCTAAATAGCTAAAACTACCGAGCAGCTTCTCAGCGTCCGCGGAAGTTTTGCACTCCAGCAGTGCCTTAACATTGATGAATCTACGCTCAACTCTCTGGCTCCCATCCTCCTCGAAGATCGAACTGCCCCTGCTCGTCCAGCACTCAGCCAGTCGGAAGGAGTTGACCCAGTTCACCAGCACCTCATACGCAGCAACGTCTTGCCCGAGCAGCTCGCTCGGTTGAAAGACATAATCACTGGGCTTCTTGGTGAAGTGGTCGGGTGACTAGTGGATGGGGAACTTGTAAAGTCTCCGCCCGATATACCTATCTTCCTCGTCGTGCAGCTCGTTCCCGCCCTCGTCAACCTTTATCTCCCAGACGTATGTGCTGTCCTGGGCAGCTTCGGACAAGGGTTCGACGACATAGTAACGTTCCTTGAACGTCCTTATTGATTCTGAAAAAGGCTTAAATAGTTTGCGGGGCTGCTTCAGCGAAACCCAGTCGTACTTCCTCCCCGACAGCTGCCGCTGAAGATGGAAGACAGTGAAGAACAGAGGGAGAGTAGTCCCTAGAGCAAGATGCTCGCACACCAACTCAAACTCCCGGATAAAAGCCAGAGAGTTCGGATGCAGCTGCGTGGGGGCTAACCTCAAATGCTCGAACACTGACTGCTGGAAATCGGTGAACGGCAGCCTTAAGCCCAGCTCATTGAAGGCATATTCGTACATCGTAAAACGGTCCCCGAAGTTTGTGCAGGCCCACTCGTCCTCAGAAGGGAAGTGCACCTTCCACTCTCCCTCCGGCTCGACTTCAGTAAAAGCCTCCCCCGCGAGCTTGGACACGTGCTCAGCAGGCTCGGCCACCTCCCATTCCTCCGCGGAATCATCAACAACATTCTCGTCCATATCGTCCCGAACCTCTTCTCCCCCGACATCACTTGGAGAGCTCGAAGCCGCCGAGCTCAAAGTCGTCGAGCTACTGTCGTCCGAGGATCCGGTTTCCTCCTCAGAGGTGTCTAAAATAACTTCTCTTTCTGGCCCCGTCGCCATGTCGATCACCTGAAAAGCAGAGAAGAAAATGAATTCGACAACAAATCAAATCCACCCTTCCACCGCTAAGTCAAGCGAAAGGGCGCGCAAAGGGCTGAGGACAAGGTCCCCGGCGTAAGCCCTAACATCAAATATGAGGTTGAAACCTCCCCGCAAGGAGCCGCTCAAAACATATCATCGACTGACGAGGAGCTTCCCCGCACTCAATCCCAGTTTCCGTTCGAAGCTCCGTCGGAAATCACGGAGTTTCACCGGAATCTGGAGTTATTCTGCCGGAAAACTCATCATTCGTTCAGTAAATGAAAAATCACGACGGTTACGCAAGCGTCTCCATCGCGACGACACCGTCAACTGCCCTCCTAACCGGAGCACGCAGACACGTCCGGTGACATGTCAGAAGTAGAAAAATGGCACAACCACCGTCCACTACCAACAATCGCCGGAGACTAACTCGTTTTGTCCTCTAAAGCTAGCCCTAACCGCATGCAATCTACCATTAACAACTAACAGAAGTAGAACAAGCAAAGCATCGGAACACTTACTTGTTTTGAGTAGAAGAAAACGCTGCTCGGAAGCTTGTAACGGTGGTCGGAGAAACAGAAAACGGTGTCGGGCAAAAGCTTGAAGGAAGAAAAAAGAAATCAGACTGAAAAGTTCCAAATGGGACGATTTTCCCCCTTTTATACAAAGGGGCACGTGCAAACACGCGCTCGTAGGCCATAATGACTACCCACTAGCCATCATTGCCTATTAACTGACACACGGAGCTCGAGGCACATGTGGCAACCCAGCGTTTCCGATTCTGTCTGACCATTAATCTCCCCGATCTTCGGACAATAATGTCACGACCACTAATCTCACGAACATCTGGGGTCACGAGCACTTTGAGACAATCCTCCTCGTCTTCAAACGACGACTCCATACTGGATCCCCGGATCAACGAGCAGTCCTTAAGTCATCACTCCCATGCTCGGGAGCAACGACTTGGGGGGCTCCTGTTCTGGACTGGACCAATGGCTAGATATGGCCCAATCCGCTTCTACTCCAGAGCGGCCCAAATTGCCTAAGTCCAATCCGCAGAGGGGCAAAAGTTACCTTTTTGCCCCTCCAATCGGGCGATAAATGCAACATTCCTCCCCGGAATCACTGCCCGTCACGCACGGCTTCACCGTTCCCCGAACAACTATGGGCAGGTGCCCGGAACCACGCTTATGCCCGACGTAACGGCTAGTTTTGGATACCCTGCCCGACATAACGGCTAGTTTGGGTAGTTACCTATTCTTTCGGAAAACGGTTATTTCGCCCCGAAAATAGGACCGTTGGCCACGCGCTGGGGGCTCTATATAAACCCTCTCGCTAGAGAGGGTCAGGTATCCAATATTCACCCTAAGAATTCATACTTCGTACTTGCTCCTTTTCTCTGACCCTTTCTCACTTGAGCGTCGGAGTGCCTTGCAGGTACACCCCCCCTCCTCTCCATACGACCAGCATCCCTGACGCACTTGGCGGCCTGATTCTACAGGATCTGATCCAGCACTCACGATCAGGTTATTTATCAACCAGATGACTTAGTCCATAGTTATCCGGTTCGTGTTTTTTTTTATAATATTTTTTTATTTTTATTTATTATTATTTTTTAATTTAAGTTTGTTTAGGAGACATGGACATTCCTTTGATGATATGTGACAAAGACCAGACAGGTGTAGATACAACAGAAATATTCTCGACCACAGAAAAATTTCTTACAAGAGAAGAGGTGACTAGGTGGATTAAGGAGGTTGGACTGAGGAATAGAGTCACTGTTATAATAACCCGTTCGGACACCAATACTGGCAAGAGAGGAAGAAGTGACAAGGTTATATTTGGCTGTGATAGAGGTGGAAAATACAAAGAAGGGGATAGCGAAACACAAAGTGCTACCAAAAAATGTAATTGTCCTTTCAAAGTAAGATCAACACCTTCAAAAGATGGTTCTGGTTGGAAAATTAATGTAAAATGTGGAGTTCACAACCATGGTTTACCTGATAGATTTGAAGGCCATGCGTTTGTAAGTCGACTCAATGATGATGACGAACAACATATAGCTGATTTGTCAAAACGTCATGTTCCTCCAAGACACATATTGTTGTCATTGAAAGAACGAGATCCGGAGAGTGTGACTCGAATCACCCAAATATATAAACATAAGAGTAAGATTCAAAAAAACATCAGAGGCCCTAGAACGGAAATGCAACAGTTGTTTAAATTGATAGAGGAATCTGATTATGTTTATTGGAGTAGGAAAAAAGATGAGTCAGAAGTTGTGAGAGATATCTTCTGGGCCCATCCAGACTCTGTGAAGTTCTTGAATATGTTTCCTATTGTGTTGATTATGGATAGTACTTACAAAACCAATAAGTATAGGCAACCTTTGTTTGAAATAGTTGGTGTGACATCAACTGAGTTAACATTTGCTGTTGCATTTGCCTATATGGAATCTGAGCAAACAGAGACTTTGTGCTGGGTACTAGATAAATTGAAACAGTTATTTACTAAACAAGGGTTATGTCCACAAATAATTTTAACTGATAGAGGTCTTGCTTTGATGAAAGCAATTGAAACAGTATTTCCTACGACAGTTAATTTGCTTTGCCGATTTCACATAAACAAGAATGTGAAAGCGAAATGCAAGGAGTATGTTATGAATGACATGCGAAAATCGATAGAGGAGCTTTGGTACGAACTTGTAAAAGCTAGTGATGAGGTGGAATACCACCAAAAGTTGAAATTGCTTGAGCATGCCTGTTTGGAATATGTACCTTTTCTGGATTATGTGAAAGACACATGGTTGACACCTCATAGGCATAGATTTGTTGAAGCTTGGATCAATAAAGTGTTGCATTTAGGCAACATCACTACTAACAGGTAATGCGTTTGTTTTATAGCCATAGTTTGTTTATGGTAATATTACTGATACTTATACTGAACTTCTTTTATTTTTGTTAGAGTCGAATCTGCGCATTGGAAGCTGAAGCAAATGTTGAAGAACAGTTTAGGTGATATGTGCAAGTGCTGGGAGGCTATGAATGGCAACATTAAGGTTCAAGTGGGCAATATTAGAGCTTCATTTCAGAAGAGTTTTTATGAGGTTGAGCATGCACACACTAGTCCATATTATTCGAATTTGCGTGGATCAGTATCTAGAGCTGCTTTGCGGCACATTTCTGAAGAGTGGCATAGGGTTGACATGGTGGGTACAAACACCCAGATGTGCAGGTGTTTTCGTAGAACAGTATACGGGTTACCTTGTGCCTGTGAGTTAGGAGATACACATTGAGTGGTGAACCAATACCAATTGATGCTATTCATATCCATTGGAGGAAACTGAGTATGGAAGGTGAACAAGAGGTAGATACAGAGGATGGAGCAGAGGTGGATATGACAAATGCGATTGAAGCACTGTGGAAGAGGTTTCATTCATTAGATCTTGCAGGAAAGAGAGCACTAAAAAGCAGGGTGTGCGAAATTTCTTACCCCACTACAACAAAGATGGTACCACCACCTGAAAAAATAAAGACCAAAGGAGGAGTAAAGAGAAAAGGGAAGAAACCTGTTGGGTATGATGTTTATCGTGATCCTTCGTATCATGAGTTTGTTGATCAAGAATACAACAATTCCCAAAAATCTTCAAAGAAGCCTTGTTCGCAGTTATCCCAGACCTCAAAGGTCATAGATTTACTTACTTGGCCATCCCACAAATAACGAGCCACATGGTTCTGATACCTCACAAAAAGTGATGTATCAGTCGGTCCTCCAGAAAATGGTGGATGCGGTGGAATATGAGCCGCTGCTGGTACAGGTGGAGGATCAGCTATCCGATCTTCATCTCGAATAGCACGTGCTCGAACTACCGATCCATCAGTGTATTGTCGATAGATAAATCCGTCGCGTCCTCTAAAACGAGCCACTATAAAAAAAAATATAAAAAAAATAAAAAATCGAAACAAAACCGGAAAACCCATCATCTAGTTTTTCGGTGAAGAACTTAACAAACCGGATAACCGAGTATCAAGTTATCCGATGAAGGAAATACACAAACCGGATAACACGATGCCAAGTTATCCGGTGTGTGCCAACGAAAAATAAAGAACCGGAACTAACTTACTCGAGTTCTCCGGTTGGTATTTTTTTGTACTCCAGAAGTAGCCCACGTATGTTCTCCGGAAGCGAAAGTCTGTGAGTTTTTTACCGTTTATAGAAAGACAAAATGAACAAAAAAAATAAAATTTTTGAAATAAAGACTATTTATATGAGGATATTTTTGTCCAAAAATTTGATGAGTAGGAGTATGAAAATAAATGTAGGGGTATAAAGTAAAATTTTCTTAAATAAATAAAGCACTAATTTCTTGCGCATGTCCACTAATAACTATCGTGAAGGACTCGTTCAACTTAATTCTTACAATTAAGTTGAGTATGATGGCATATCTACTTGTGCCTATCTCACAATACAGTTGCCACTAATTAGACCATCTAGTTTTTATTAATATGATTATTTAGGCAATATAATTGAAAATGCTTCCGAAAGGACTACAAAACAATATCTATCATTCATAGCTTCACACAGTGCATAACATTTCACTACAAAAGGAGTTGAAATACATCTTGATAGCCATAAAAACACGAAGACTAAATCATGATATATCTATGGACTTTGGACAAAGACATTCACTTCTCACCTTATAAAAGTAGTTACAGAGTTTGTTTATATAGGTTAAAAAGAACTTTTGAAAGAGGAGAATTGAATGTGTTTGTTGAGGGTTTGAGTGATGTTGTTGGGAGAGTTGTTGGCTGTTGAGATGTCTAATTAAAATTATTTATTTCATAAATCAAATAGAAAATAAATAACAGAATAATTAAAATAAAGAAAATTAGAAAGATAAAGAGAAGAAAATATATTAGAAAAAAATAAAGGATATAAAACGTAAAGAGATAAGGAAAGAGAGAATTACATCAGAGATTTATCTAGATTCGATCGAATCATTTGTTCTACTCCTATCTCTAAGAGTTTTTTTTTAGAGTTTCCACTATAATTAGATGTATGTTTTTCACAAATTACATTCACGAACCTTCTTACAATCAAACAAAAGATTTTACACTAATTAATCCTTAAACAAAATACAAGATTTTACACCGGTCTAATCTCAGAATCGAACGAAGCTTTTACATCAAGCTAAGTTCAGAGACTAAAGAGAAATTTTAACATGTTAATCTCAATAATTAAACAAGAGTTTTCTTTGACTGAGCTCTCAAACGAAACAAATATTTTTACTGACTAATCTCAAGAATCAAATAAGAACTTTTAACTGGTTAAGCTCACGAACCTAACAAAAACTTCCTCCAAAGATATTACATAAGAGACAACACTCTCTTGAATAACTTACAATATTCTCACAAGATCAGAAAAATAAGAAAATTTCATTGATATTTTGTACTCTCAATGCACTAAGACAATATCAGTGAAGATATAGAAAAAGACAAGGAAGAGAGTAGAAAGTGAGAAAGTATTGCTTCAAATTTGTTTGAAGATATGTAATGAAATGAGGAGAAACCCTATATTTATAAGAGAAGATTTGGATCATAAAGAAAAACGATAAATGGACTTTTTAATGCTTCTAATCAATTAACCATAACTATTAATCGATTAGCCAAGATATAAAAAGAAAGTTTTTGAATTTCATTGTCACTAATCAATTAAAGGGTGCTCTAATCGTTTGGAAGACATTACAAAAGTGTTAATCGATTAACCCTAATATGATAATTGATTATATCATGTAAAAAACACTCCTAATTGATTAAACATGTCCTTAATCCATTAGGCACTTGTAAAAAATATTTTAGGTGGTTTTATAAAATAAGAGAGGCTTAAAAAGTATTTGTGTGTGTGCGCGCACGTGTGTGTGTGAGTGAGTGAGTGGGTTGCCTTGGTAATTTTAGATTTATTCTTATGCATTTGCAATACACTGATTACTTAAAGACACACTAAGCACGAGACTAGACGAGCTTTCACACTTCCTCTCTTTCACAATTTTCAAGCTTCAAGCCTCTATGCTAGATTCATCAATCTCTTAGCAATTCATCTGAAAATTTAAATCATCTAAGTGATGAGACTTGTTAGAAATGTTAGAAAAATAAACTCAAACATCAAAAGCAAGTATGATTGCTACCGTTATTGAACATATTACTATGCAATTAGGATACCATATGTATGGACTTTGTTGTAGCATTACAAAGACTCATAGAAAGATTGACTTAATTTGGGTAATATTTGTCAAGATGACAAAATTGTTAGGGGGAGATTTCTACTATGGAGCATTGAACATTGTGGGATTTCTTTTTATTGAGCAACACCTTTGTGAGAGACACACCACATACTCACCTAAAACCTTAAGGTGATAGGTGTGTGGGTTCTCCCACTTATAAATGCTCAAGTCACCACATTTCTATCCAATGTGGGACTATTATCCACAATACTCACACTTGTTAATACTTAACACTCCCCCTCAAGTGTGAGTCTATCCACAATGCTTCCACAATGCTCCCCCTTAAGCGGAAGCTTCAACTGTGCAACTGCACCCTTGTACCGCCGTTGACACTCGTCAACGGGACACCTCCTAACCACAACCTATGGGGAGTACTTTCGATACAAGTAAGCCGGTCCTCAGCTGTCGCAACCGCGAAAAACAACCGGCGAGAAACTAGAACAGAAGAGTCGTCACCGAACGTTATTTATCCCGACGCAGGGAAAGGAAACGATCAAAGAAACCTCAAGAGGGAGAAGACATGGTCATATAAAACCTACTGTTAAACGGAAACGAAACGGGGAAAAGAAAAGAAAAAGTGACTCGGTAGGACATCGCCGTCCTAAGCCTACGTATTCGCTCGTGCAATGGGAAAGTCAGAGTCAACACTTGCATGTATTATTCCAACACTCCCCCTCAAGTGTGAGTCCACAATATTCCCCCTTTTTTATACTTGTACCGCCGTTGACACCTATTACTAGGCACCTCTTATTAGGTATTTCGAATACACCTCTATCTTGGGCATTTCAATTTCAACGAGACACTACTTTCTAGGCATTTCGATATCAACGGAACACCACTTCCTGGGCATTTCGATACAAGTAAGTCGGTCCCTTTATGAACCAGGCTCATGATACCATTTGTTGGGGGAGTTTCACACTAGGGAGCATTGATACATAGTGTAGGACTAGACACTTTTGGGAGAGACACACCACTTATCTACCTAAAACCTTAAGGTGATAGGTGTATGAGTTCTCCCACTTATAAATGCTTAAGTCACCACATTTTTATCCACAATACTCACACTTGTTAATATTTAACTAAAATCAGTTCATTTGCTACTGGTCAAGACTATTTATGATGTGGCGATGCTCGCAAAGATTTATATTACTGAGATTTTTAGGTTGCACAAAATTTTATCCAACATCAAGTCAAATAGAAATTTGAAGTTCATTTCTCATTTTAGGGGTATTTTGCAACCACATGGATTTTCGGAAAGAACTATCCAAACACAATAATATTTGTTGAAAGATTGTGTACTATATAATCATGTGAGTTGGGACAACTAAGTACCTATTACTGAATTCACCTACAAAAAATAGTTATCAAGCAAATATTGCAATAACACTGTTTGAGGCCATGTATGAGCGTAAGTAACATTAGGGGTAAGCTTCTAGGACTTTAATTGTAACCGATGACATTCAATTGCTGAAAAATAATCTTTTGATATTTTTCCTATCAACATTGGATATAGAAGTGTCAAGCACACATGGCAAGAAAAGTCATTTAGAAGTAGAATATGTAGAATAGATAGGTAGGGATGTTCAAATTAATCGGTTATTTGAATTATTCATATCCAAATCAAAATTCACATATTTAAATCGATTAATTATTAGTATAATTTTAACTAAATATATATTTTAGACATGTTATTAATATGATTTTAACCGAATCCATATTTTAAACATTCATATCTAAAATAAAAACCAAATTAATCTATTTTTTGAAAATCACAAAAAAACATCTTTATTTAAAAAAAAAAAACTTATTTTTAAAATTTTTGTCTGAAAAATACTTTTTATAAATTTTTTTCTTTCTGAAAATAAAAAAAGATAAAAAAAACAAAATATATGTTGTTTTTTATGTTTTGAATACAAATATTTTTTTCCTAAAAATAAAAAAAAATAGATTTTTTTTCTAAAAGCAATAATTCTTTGAAAATTTTATTTAAAAAAATCAAAACTAATTGTAAAACAGATTATATTATAATCAATTAATAACAGATTTATAATAATTGAAATTTAATTATAGCAATTAGTTTTAATAACCAATTATGTATGGTTATAACCCCAAGGGTTGGCCTAGTGGTGGAGGCTTGGGTCTTGAGAGTGTGCTCCTCTCAAAGTCTCAGGTTCGAATCCTACTAGGTGCAATTAACTCTTGTGAGGGTCCGTCCATACGGAGCTTTGCTCTGGCTTGAAATGGGACCCCCGCTAATGAACGGTGAATATTAATCTCTCTTAGATTAGTCGGTCGCAAGGCCGGATAACAAAATTTACAAAAAAAAAAAAATTATGTATGGTTATAAAAATTACCATCTATAAGAATCTCTACTTAATTCTAAAGGGGATATGTATTGTGAGACCTTTACAGTTAAGAGAGAAGGAATGTTTTCGATAAGTATGCTAATAGATCAAACTACACTTTCAAAAGGTCATATGCAATCCAAAAACATAAGCTTATGACTAGTAACAAATAACTTGAACCGTGAATGTTTTGTTAACATCAGATTTAGATTTTCAAATTCTTTCTCGACTTAACTAATTTGCATCTACTCATACTTAATGAACCATGAACAATATAGCATAGAATGTGTTCATGAATCAAGAAAATCAATAATTATTGACTTGAACAATATTATCAAATTGTTTTTATAATTTAAACTGACATTGATATTTTATAAGAAAGGGTCACACACAGACACATACTAACTAGTAACTACAACTATAACATCTATATATGTATACATGGTTGGTTCAAGTGGACAGAAAGGTAACTCTGTCACGTGGGAGAGCCACAAGCTGAGGAGCAACATCCTTCAATGGAACAACCCCTCCTTCCTTGTTATTAAATTTTGACAGAAACTTAGCAGCTTCTTCCCTTGTCATCTTTACCTTCACTCTAATATTCATCTTTTCTCTTTCTCCAAATTCATCAATACCACTACTACAATCACTGTTGTTGCAGCTTCTTCTTCCTTTCGTCAACTCCTTCTCTTCATCTTTTTCCAAAAGAGCATCTCGTTCTGTATCCACAAACCTGACACTTTTCTTAACTGTCTTTCTTCTCATCTTTGTATTGGCTAACTCATCTCTGTATATTACTACCTTTGTGTCTTTGAGTTTTTTTGTTAACTTTTCTTCCGAGATTTTCATGTTAAGAAATTCATGACATGCAAACAATATAGTACGGAGCATGATTATGTTTTTGAAAGAATGGTACTAGACGAAAAAGTGGAATGGAAAAGAGGGATGAGGAAAACTATGGACATACAAGAGTGAATTTATACGAAATGATGTATTATAATAATATTTTTTTTAATATAATTTTGTTTTTTTTTAAATTAAAAAGATCCTGATATAAAATTGTGTTATTAACCAACTTCATAATTTCAGTAATCAATTTTTTAAACTATATTAAACAACTTTATTTACAATTGAAAATTATTTTTAATATCTAAACTTTATTAACCAATTTTATAACTTCAATAATTAACTTTTTACTTTTTATTAACCAACTTTAATTTATTACTTAAAATTATTTTTAATATTTGAGCGTTACTAATCAATTGCATCATTTCATTAACTAATATTTTATATTTTATTAACTAATTTTATTTTACTATAAAAAATTACTGTTCGTGTAATATGCACCATGCACGAATATTGTTCATGATACTATTCACGCATATGTGTATTGATTATCTGACATTGTTTATTATTGTTCATAAAAATATATTATTTATTTTATAAAAAATATTATTCACCGTATAAAAATAATATTCGATGTTAAATTTTAGTATAACGTAGGTGTCAACATAACACAGTTGTATGGATAAACATATGATAGGTCAAGGGAACCGGGACAAAAAAGTTTATGGACTAAGTACATGACTTATTTTGTGCTCAATTAAATGACCTACCCGTCAAGGCAGAGAAAAGGTCAAATCTATAATATTAGTCAAGCAGTATAGTGATTGATGCTCACTTTTTTTTACTGTGAACCAAGTAACTTTTGAATATAGAGCATTACAATGGACATTGGACATAATGTATTCAGATGTTTTTGTTCCACGGTAAAAATATAATCATGCTCTTTTCCAAAGTGATAACAACATAAATCATGAGAGGAGTTAAGAAAATATACAAGCCAAGGTGATAACAACATAAATCATGAGAGGAGTTAAGAAAATATACATAAATCAGACAAAATATACAAGCCAAAGTGATAACCACATAAATCATGAGAGGAGTTAAGAAAATATACACAATCTTTAAATTTATTTAAGTTATAATTATATTTTTGTTCTTTCTATATGACTTTATTCACGAAATTAGACAAAATATATGACTTTATTCACAAAATAACACAAAAATTATATTTGAGTCTTTATTTAAGTAAAGATCAATTTTAAAATTTTCAAAGATATACTCCTATTATATTTGGTTTAAAGAAATTTATTTAAAAAACTTAAAAGAAGAGGATTATTATGTTTAGTTTAATTTTTGTACATTGTTTGTGTAAACAACTTTAAAACTGTTATCAACTCTGGCTTGGAAGAAGATTGGTTGATTAAATTTTCATATTTGAAATTTCAAGCTATTGCTTGTGGTTTCAAGCTATTGTTCCTCTTTCCAGGTTTCTTCTTTGTGCATCATTCTTTTTCCCAGCTATGTATCAAGTCCATTAGATTCTTCATCGCTTCCTTACCGAAACCCTAATCAGCCCAGTCTCTTAATTGATCATTTCCAAACTTTGGTTGGTAGCATCATCCCTAATCGTAGAAAATCATTTGTTTTCGGTTTAAAGTCCAATACTTAGGTATTGGGACCTTGGCAAGTGGTTTGTCTACTTTGTTTGGTCTTGCCATTGGAGTTTGTTTTGGCAATGGGTAAGGATGATTATGGTTGGGAACAGGTGAGTAGGAAAAGAAACGATAATAATTATAGGCCTAGATTTTCGGTGTGGAAGGATAGGCGTGGAAAGGAAGGTGTTGGGCAAGAAACTATTACTTCGTATTTTTTCACGGAATTTCTAGAGGAGCATGGAGCTAAGGAAATGTTTGAAGTGTTCAAAGAATATGGTCTGGTGGCTGAAGTGTTTATTCCGGCTAGGCGGGATAAAAGAGGCAAGGTATGGATTCGTAAGGTTTAGAAAGGTGACAGACGTGAGAATGTTGGGGGTTAAACTTGATAACATTATTATAAATGGTAAGAAGCTTTTCTCAAATACACTGAGGTTTAACAGGGGTGAGCCAGGTGAGATTGGGAACTATAAGGGTGAAAAGTCAGAAGCCAGAATGAAGGCCATCCATCCCGCTATGAAGTATCAGGATAAGGTTAAGGTTGGGAGATCATATGTTCAGGCCTTGGGCAGAGACGACCATTTTAAGACAAGGTCGAAGGTGGATGACAAACCTTCCTTCGCCCACCTACAATTCAACATACAGGATAAGGAGTTTGAGAGATTCAACAAAGCCTTTGTGGGAGTGGTGTGTAAAGAAGGTCATACATTTAGTGTGCAAGAAGGATTGAATATGGAAGGTTATTTTAAGATTAAAGCCACGCCTATAGGTGCAAAGTTGGTTTTGTTGGAGGAGGATAACCCAGGTGATATAAAGATAATGATCCAAGAAGATGATGCTTGGGTGAAGAAATGGTTTGAGGATATCCATCCATGGTCTCCTTTAGATGTTGATAATGAACCTTTAACCTGGGTAAAGTGTTTTGGATTCCCATGTCATGCCTGGTGTAACAGTTTTTTCAAATTTATCTCAGGGTGTGTTGGTGAATTCATTGCCTATGACGAGAATACGGAGAAGCATAAATCTTTTGATGTTGCTAGATTCTTGATAAAAACCAGATATTCATTAAATCTCAATGAAGTATTTAATGTAGAAATCAACAACAGTATTTTCAAGATCAAACTCGTAGAAGATTTCCATGGTCATAGAAGAATATCTTTTAAGAAGGATGGTAGGGAGAGTAGTGGCTCGCAGTCGGGGGATTCTGGTGGTTCAGATGATTCTGATGGGGTATCAGAGACGTCGGAGGAGGAAGAAGAGAGAACAAGAATATTTGATAAGCGTGATGTGGAGGGCTCAGAGGACTCGGAGAATGTCCAGGGGTTGTCTCTTTAAGTTCCTAGGGAAGGGGTGGTTTCGAAAGTTGTGCCAAGCTTGGGGAGGGATAGTAGGCTCAAGGAAAAGGTACCTCTTGGAGGTAGCGAGAATTATGACCTGGGAGGTAGGGAGGCTATGAATGGGACAGAAGGTAGTAGTGTTGGGTTGGAATATGTCAGAGAAGGTTCAGTTCTGATGGAGCGATTTAGGGATGAACAGGAGTTGGAACATAAGAGTAGTGGTGATGTGGGCCTTGTGCTAGCAACTACTGGCCAGTCGAAGCTCCCTCTTTTGGGCCTATTGGGTTGGGAAATTTAACCAGACAGAAGAAATCAAAGGGGTTAAAGGATATCTATGAGAATATTAGAATCCCTTATTCTGTTCCTTACTTTAATGTGCTTCTTCATTCTGCGCACAATAAGGAGCCTGAAGGTCCGGTAACTGATTCTTCTGAAGGAGTATTGGTTAACTCGTCAGAAAAGGAAAAGTCTGGTTCATACTATTCTGGAGGATCAATTTTGTTTTGTAAATCATTAAGTGATGGGGATATTCAACAAGGTAATGTGCGGGTGAGGAAATATCTGGATAACGTTCCAGCTAAAGTTTGGAAGCTTATTAATGAGATGGGTGTCGAAGGTGACGAAGATGATGAAGTGTTCGAAGGTATATTTAGGGATATGGAGGCAAGGGATAGGAAGCGTTTGGATTCAAGGAAGGGGGTGGATAATGGGGTCAAATGAATATTTGCTCATTTAATACTAGAGGGTGTGAGTCTCTTATTAAGAAGAGAAGGATCAAGCAGATGATTGCGGAGGGTAAGGTAGACTTGTGTTTTTTTACAGGAATCAAAGCTTAAGTCCATAGAAGATGAGGTGATATGGAGTCTGTGGGGTGATAGGAACTGTGATTGGTCTGCTACTGCTTCTATTGGCCAGTCAGGGGGAATTGTATCAATTTGGAGGGCAGGGACTTTCAATCCCTGTTTTAGTTTCAGTGGCAAAGGCTATCTAGGAATAAACTATTGTTGGAAAGGAATCAACTGTTATTTTGTTAATGTTTATTCGCCCTGCTCTATAGTGGAGAAAAGGAAGCTCTAGTCTGAACTTTTAGGCGTAAAAAATAAGTTTGCGAAGGGGGAATGGGTGATTGGGGGTGACTTCAATGCCGTGAAAATGAAGGAAGAAAGGAAGGGGAAGGGGAAGGCGAAAGTGGTGGAGATGGAGGAGTTTTCTACTTTCATTGATGTGTTGGAGTTAACTGATCTACCTAGTGTGGGAAATAAGTTTACTTGGTTTAATTCCAATGGGGTGGCTAAAAGTAGATTGGATAGGTTTTTGGTGTCTGAAGGCCTGATTAGGGAATGGAGCCTTATGGTCCAACATGTGGGCAACCGTGACGTGTCTGACCATCGGCCAATCTGGTTGAAAGGTAGCAGGTCAAACTGGGGTCCTAAACCTTTCAAGGTGTTTAGGAGCTGGTATGACCACCCTGAGTTCGTGAGCTTTGTAGGGAAGGTGTGGCATTCGATAATTTGTCGAGGTAGCCATAGTTAAGTTTTAGTGAAAAAGTTTCAGCTTCTCAGACAAAGGCTTAAGTGGTGGAATATCAATGTTTTCGGCTGGGTGGATTTGAACATTAAGGATGGAGTGGATGTTTTAAATAAGATTGAGAATGGTATGGCTATTCTGGATGGCGTAATCGATGAGGATCAATTGAGGATCAGAGGTGAGGCCATTGATAATATATGGAAAAACCTTCATCTTAAAGAAAGTATGATTCATCCGAAATCGAGGGTGAATTGGATTAAAAAGGGGGATCTTAATTCAAAGTTTTTTCATTTTATCATGAAGAGCAGAAGTAGATCCAACTTTATCTCCTCAGTTAATATTGGCGAGTCCAGGTCAGAGGAGGTAGCTGTTGTGAAGGAAACGGTTAAGAACGTTTTTGCTGCACGGTTTAAGGCTAAGGCAGGGGCCAATTTGTCCCTTGGCATGGTTGACTTACCAAAGCTGGTGGCGGAGGACGTGAAAATGCTAGAAGCTAATTTCTCCAAAGAAGAGGTTTGGAATGCAATCATCGGGTGAGACGGGAATAAAAGCCCCGAACCGGATGGGTTTAATTTTGAGTTCTTAAAGCATTGCTGGGAGGTGGTTGGAAATGATGTTATGGCTTGTATACAGGAATTTCAAGAATTTGGAGTTCTCCCTAAGGCATTGAATTCGTCTTTTATTGCATTAATTCCTAAGAAGCTTAATCCTCAGAGCTTGGAGGAATTTCGTCCAATCAGTTTGGTAGGGTGTGTGTACAAGATTATATCTAAGATTATGACCTCTAGGTTGAGGAGAGTGATTTGTGGCCTCGTTTCATCATCTCAGAATGCGTTCATTCTGGGTAGACAGCTTCTGGATGGGGTATTGGTTACAAACGAATTAATCGATTTGGCTGTTCATGGAAACCGTAACTGTGTGTTCTTCAAGGTATATTTTATGTATGCTTACGACAGTGTGGAATGAGAGTTTCTACTGTCAGTTTATAAGGCAGTGAACTTTGGGCCAAAATGGGTGAAATGGATTAAAGCTGGTGTGTGCAACTGTTTTCTCTTTGCTCTTGTCAATGGCAACACTTCTGAAGATTTTAAAAGCTCTAGAGGCCTGAGGCAGGGAGACCCCTTGTCTCTGTTTCTATTTGCTATGGTGGCGGAGGCTCTAGCGCTTATGGTTAGAAGGGTCTTAACTCTCAACATATTTGGAGGTTTGAATCTTAATGGGGAAGATGTTTATAGTATCATTCAATTTGCGGATGATACAATCCTTGTTTGCGAGGCTGAGTGGAAAATCTGTGGGGAATCAAAGCGTTGCTAAGAGGGTTTGAACTGGTGTCGGGTCTGAGGACGAACTTTAGCAAAAGTATTCACTATGGGGTGGGAGTGCACGAGTCATTCATGTCTGCAGCATCAAAATTCCTTGCATGCAAGGCTGGTAGTATTCCATTTAATTTTTTGGGGTTGAGTGTTGGTGGAAACCATAGACGGTACAATTTTTGGAAGCCGGTGATTAACGTTTTTAGATCTAGGTTGTCAAGTTGGAAAGGAAAGTTGCTTTCCATGAGAGGGAGGGTTGCCTTGATCAATTCTATCCTTACTAATCTTCCAATCCACTACCTCTCTTTCTTTAAAGCACCCTCTAAAGTCTTGAAAGAATTGTCGTCGATTCAGAGGAAGTTTTTGTGGGCGGGTTGTGCAGACAAATCGAAGATGGCATGGGTTGCATAAAACAAAGTGTGCCTTCTTAAAGAAGACGATAGTATTGGAATCAAGGATTTAAGAATTTTCAACCTGGCTTTGATTTCAAAATGGGTGTGGAGGATTAGTCAGGAAGCGGAAACATGTTGGAAGAGTCTTTTGTGTCATAAGTATGGTAGGAATGCTAATAAATTTTGGTTGTCCTGGTTTATTTCTTGCGACAGGTACTGTTCTCTGTGGTGGAAGGATTTAGCTGGGCTTGTTCAATCTAAAGAACCTGAAGGCTTTATGCAGCAGATGTCGTGTAAATTGGGGGGTGAAGGAAAGATTTCATTCTGGAATTCTTGTTGGGTGGAGGCAGCACCGTTGCGGGTCTCCTTTCCTGCGTTATTTGCAGCTTTGCCAGATGAGTGCAAAGATGTTTGTGTTACGGAGATGGGGTTCTGGTCAGATGGAGGTTGGAATTGGTGCATCCCTGTAACTGATGGCACGTTGGAGGGGCAAGAATTACAAGACAGTTTGGATCTTGCTCAGGTTCTCGCAGATGTTAAGCCATCATTAGGTATTAGATGATCGTGAAGGCTGGATCAGATCCTGTTGAAGTGGCCCACCAAGTATGTCTGAGATGTTGGGCGTATGGAGAGGAGGAGGGGGGTGTACCTGCAAGGCACTCCGACTCTCAAGTAAGAAAGGGTCAGAGAAAAGAGGCAAGTATAAAGTGTAAGTTTCGAGGGTGAATATTTGATATCTGACCCTCTCAAGTGAGAGGGTTTATATAGTGCCCCCAGCGCGTGGCCAACGGTCCTATTTTCGGGGTGAAATAACCATTTTCCCGAAGAATAGGTAACTGCCCAAAACTAGCCGTTATGTCGGGCAGGGTGCCCGAAACTAGCCGTTATGTCGGGCATAGGCATAGTGTCGGGCACATGCCCTTAGTTGTTCGGGGAGTGAAGAGGCCGTGCAGAACGGACATTATTTCCGGGGAGGAGTGATTCAGTCCTTGCCCGGTTAGAGGGGCAGAAAGGTAACTTTTACCCCTTGGTGGATCAGACTTAGGCAATTGGGCCGCTCTGGGAGCAGAGGTGGATTGGGCCATGTCTAGCCATTGGTCCAGTCCAGAACAGGAGCCCCCTAAGTCGTTGCTCCCGAGCATGGGAGTGACGACTTAAGGACAGGTCGTTGCTCCGGGGAGCTAGTGCGAAGTCATTGTTGGTGACGAGGAAGGTGGTCTCGTGGTGCCCATGACTCGTGGTGTCCGTGACGTTCCTATCCATGTCTGGATTGCCCGTTTCACGGGGAGGCCAACGGGTAGGCAGGAATTGGAAACGTTGGGGTGCCACGTGTGCCTAGAGCTCTGTGTAGCAGTTACTAGGCAATGATGGCTAGTCAGTAGCCATCATGACCTACGAGGGCGTGCCACTGCACGTGTCCCTCTGTATAAAAAGGGAAAGCCCATTTCATTATGAACTTTTCGCTCTTGTTTCTCTTCGTCTTCTTTAGAGCTCTTGCCCGTCCCCGCCGTTTGCTACTCCGACCACCGTGTCAACTTCCGGGCAACCGTTTTTCATCTTCAAAACTAAGTGAGTTTGCTTATCTTTTGCTCTTTTACCCGTTTAACGGTTGTTTGTAGTCTTGCATGCAGTTAGGTTTAGGTTTAGGAGATGAAATAGACTGATTTCCGGTGATTGTTGGTGGTGGACGGTGGTCGTACCATTTTCCGCCACCGATGAGGCCGCTAGGTTTTAGTATATTCTTGTGAATCAGGCAGTTTCCGACATCATTGCGATGATGACGCATGCGTAATCGCCATGATCGTTCAGATTCTGGAGCAGCGATGAAGTTTCCGGTGAGCCCCTGCAGTTTCTGGTGAAGCTTTGCAGTTTCTAGTGGAGCTTCAAACGAAAATTGGGAAGTGGCTCGAGGAAGTTCCTCGCACGGAAGTGGTTTGCTCCGGGCATCTTCTTAGGCCGAGGACGTCGTCCTCAGCACTTTGTGCGCCCTTTCACTTGACTAGCGGTGGAAGGGTGGATTTGATTCTTCGTCGAATTCACTATTTTCTCTGCTTTTCAGGTGATTGACATGGCGACAGGGCCAGATGGGGAGATAATATTAGATTCGTCCGAGGAGGAAATGATTTCCTCGAAAAACAGCAGCTCAGAATCCTCGAGTGTCCCCAGCGAAGTCGGGGAGGATGAGGGAATTGAAGAGGATGCTGCTGAGGGTTCCTCGGAGGAGTGGATGGAGGCTGAGCTAGCCGAGCATGTGCCCACCTTTGCGACGTACCTAGGGGGTGTCTTTACGGAAGTTGTACTATAGGGGAAGTGAAAGGTGCACATTCCCTTCGAGGATGAAAGGGTCTGCACGAATTACGGGGATCGCTTCGCCATGTATGAATATGCCTTCAAAGAGCTTGGACTGAGGTTGTCGTTCACTGATTTCCAGCAGTCAGTGTTCGTGCATCTGAATTTAGCCCCTACGCAGCTGTACCCAAACTCGTTGGACTTCATCCGAGCATTCGAGCTGACGTACGAGTATCTAAGAATAGGGGCTAATCTCCCTTTGTTCTTTACTGTATTTCATCTTCAACGGCAGCTGACGGGGAGGAGGTATGACTGGGTTTCTTCGAAACAGCCTCGCAAGTTGTTCAAGCCTTTTTCTGAGTCGATACGGACGTTCAAGGAGAGGTACTACGTTGTGGAGCCCGTATCGGAAGCTGCCCAGGATAGCACGTATGCCTGGGAGATCGAGGTTGACGAGGAGGGAAACGAGCTGTGCGATGAAACTGGGAAGTTTATCGGGGAGCGAGTGTATAAGTTCCCTATCCACTGGGAACCTGGCCACTTCACTAAGGAGGATGGTAGTTAGAGGGTCGAATATCGCTTTATTAACACTAAGGCGCTTCTGGAGTGCAAGACTCCTACGGAAGCTCAAAAGCTGCTTGGTAGTCTTAGTTTAGTTTTAATTTGCCTAAACTATTTTCTTTCTTCGTATCTAATAATGCTCGTATTCTGTTTGTGCAGGTGAGATGTCTCAGGCTCATGAGAGGATGGTAAAGAACGCTCTTACGAGGAACAAGCCCGGGACGGCTCCTCCCAAGTCTCGATTTGCCACTGCGCGTGCTCCCACTCCTGTTCAGTCTGCAGCGGGGACCTCTTCTCCCACTCCTGCTTCCCGGGGGTCTCCCCTGGCACTGGCCTCGAGGAACAAGCGGCTGAGGGCTAATGACGCCATGGATCTCAGCCGGGCCCCAGAGAAAGGGAAGTTTGAACTTCTTCCCTGCATACATGACAGGAAATTCTTCGAGGGGACATCTTTGGTTGTGCCGCGAATAGAATCTCTATGTCTGGAAAGCATGGATCGCCTGAGCAAGAGGGCGCTGGTGGCCCAAGATGCCTCTGCACTGGTCAGAGTTTTAGAGATGGCGGACATCTATGCCGAGGGGGATTCTGCAACTGAGTCCGAACTTAAGGCTACTCGGGCTACCGTGGCGTCTCTCAAGGAGGAGGTCAAAAGTGCTAACGATGCCCGGAAGAAGGCGGATAAGGAGGTGTCCAGGCTGAAGAAGGAGAACTCCACGCTGGCTGCAGAGAAGAAGGCGGCAGAGGAACTGGTCGAGCAGATGAGGGCGGCCAATGCTCCGGGTGAGGATGAACCCGAGGACGTGAAGGAGTTAAAGACGAGGTCAGAGCTGGTTGCCCGTATGTTGGCGCCTGAGGATGATAATATTGTCATCGCGGACGAATCCTTCAGGAACGCCGTGTCTCAGCTGTGGGTGGTGAACCCCGAACTTGACTTCTCCACTGAGGGTACCCAATATCTGGCGCATGTTGAAGACGACCGGATAATCAGACCGGACGCCCTCTTCGAAGAACTTGCCGATGATCAGCCCGTGGGGAGCCAGGAGCCTCAGACTGAGCAGATAGACGAGTGAAGATCTTCTTTTTGTTGTTGTAATTTTGTCCGGCCTGCGTGCCGTGTAATTTATTGTAACTTATTTTGAATGGCGGCGTGGCCCCTGGTTTATGTAACCGAGTACAATTGTGGTCCTTGCGGCTACTCATTATCTTTAATTATGTGCCCGGTCCTTGTGGTCGGTTTTGTAATTTGCATGACTTTATCTGCTTTAAATTTCGCTAAGTGTTGTTACTTATGCTCGTTCGTGTATGTATGCCCGTAATAGGGGTTACTTTGATTTATGTGAAGTTTCAGGGGATTGCTCGTTGTATATGTGTTCGGCAGTGAGGGGTACTGGTCGAACGGTCGGGGAATATCCTGTCGGGGATGCGGAGCTCAGGTCGCGTTTGAGGCCTGAGTTCGCGGCGTGAACGTCCCATCGCGAGCTGGGGTTCTGCCAGTCATGGTACTTCGACGAAGACGATGCTCGATTTAGGACCACTGCTGAGCAGATACTCGGCTCGTTACTGAGCGGGGTTCTGCTTTATTGGTATGCGACGCTTGTACCTAGGCGTGCATAATGGTCGGTAGCTGACGTTCGTCGTCGCGATGGGTCGAACTGAGAATTAGGGCCTTAGCTATAATATTGTTTTAGCTTTTCGGCGTTCCATGGTCGAGCAAGTTCTTCCCCGTTGAGATGTTCTAGGTAATAGGCCCCATTCTCCGTTTTTGCTCGGACACGATAGAGTTCTTCCCAGTTAGCGGCTAGTTTTCCCTCGCGAGAGTCTTTGTGGTTTCTCCTTAGAACAAGGCTTTCCACGTCGAACTCTCGTCGTATGACCTTGGCGTTGTGCCTGATGGTAATTTTTTGTTTTAATGAGGCTTCGCGGAGGGCTGCCCCCGTTCGGATTTCCTCGACGAGGTCGAGTTCCTCTCTTAATGATTCGTCGTTCATCTCCTCGTCTAGGGGCGACTCCGTCCGCCTGGAGGGTATGTGAACTTCGACGGGGATTACAGCCTCGGTCCCGTATGCTAGACGAAAAGGTGTTTCCCCGGTTGTAGAGTGTGGAGTTGTGCGGTACGCCCATAAGACACTGTGCAGTTCCTCGACCCAAGCCTTCTTTGTTTCGTCCAACCTTCGTTTGAGGCCTCGAAAGATGACCCGGTTAGCTGCTTCAGCCTGCCCGTTTGTTTGAGGGTGCTCGACGGACGCGAAGTGTTGCTTCGTGCCTAGTTGGGCAACGAAGTCTTGGAACTTCCTGTCCATGAATTGTGTCCCATTTTCCGTTACTATCGCTTGAGGGATGCCAAAATGTGCGAGTATGTTTCGTTTGTAGAAATGCAGTATGTTAAGGGCAGTTATCTTGGCCAGGGCCTCCGCTTCTATCCATTTTGTGAAGTAGTCTACGCCTACTATTAAGTATTTGTTCTGATTTGATCCCACCACGAAGGGTCCCAGGATGTCCAGGCCCCACCAGGCGAATGGCTACGGTAAGGACATAGCTTTAAGCTCGCTAGGTGGAGCTAGGTGCATGTCCCCGTGCCGTTGGCATTTATCGTATTTCTTCACGTGCTCTTTTGCGTCGTGCTGCATGGTTGGCCAGTAGTACCCTGCTCGGAGTGCCTTTCGGGCAAGGGGCCTTCCTCCGAGATATTGAGGGTTGATTTCTTCGTTGATTTCGCGCAGGATGTGTGCGACCATTTCTTCCTCGACACACTTGAGTAGCGGGATAGAGAATCCTCGCCTGTAGAGCTTATCTTCGACCAGGACATAGGAGCAAGCTCTTCGCCAGACTACGCTGGCTTCTTTGGGGTCGGATGGAAGTTCATCTTTAGCGAGGTAGTTGTAAACGGGGGTCATCCAGCAATTGCTGTCGCTGACCACCTGTACGTCCAGTGTCGGGGAGGTCTTCTCGATGATGGGTCAAGGCAGTATGATGCCCGCACCGCTTCCTGCCGAGCTAGAGGCACCGTCCACGAAAATGGTCCATTTGTGTGCCTCGCTCGTGGGGGAGTCCGCGAACGTCATTTCTACGACGAAGTCGGCCAGAGCCTGGGCCTTGAGGGCTTTCCTGCTTTTATACTGGATGTCAAATTTGGACAGTTCAAGCGACCATTTGAGCATTTGACCGGCCATATCTGGTCGTCCCAGCAGCTGCTTTATGGGTTGATCTGTTCGAACCACGATCGTGTGGGCTAGGAAGTAATGTCTTAATCTTCTGGCTGCGTTGATGACGGCCAGACCCACTTTCTCTATCTGTTGGTACCTTAACTCTGGTCCTTGCAGTGCTTTGCTCATGAAATAAATAGGCTTCTGCCCGTCAGATGTCTCACTGATGAGAGCGGAGCTTACCGCTTCGGTTGCTACAGCGAGGTACAGGTATAAAGTTTCGCCGTTTCCCGAGCGAGAGAGGACGGGTGGTTCCGAGAGTGCCCGTTTCAGGTGGAGAAGAGCCTTGTCACATTCCTCGGTTCATTCGAATGCTGCCTCCTTACGGAGGAGTTTGAAGAATGGTAAGGCGTGTTGGGCAGACTTGGCCACGAAACATGACAACGACGCGAGCATCCCGTTGAGGGACTGGATGGATTTCTTTGACTTGGGTGTTGGGAACTTGGAGAATGCTCGGCACTTATCGGGGTTGGCTTCGATTCCTCGCTCCGTTAAGTAGAAGTCAAGGAACTTGCCTGCCCGGACGCCGAACGTGCACTTCTCCGGGTTGAAATGCATTTTGTATTTCCTGGCCTGTTCGAAGACCTTCCTTAAATGGGCAGTGTGATCGGTTTCCTCGTGGGATTTTACGATCATGTCGTCCATATAGACTTCGAGCATGTCGCTTATCTCTCCCCGGAAGACCTTGTTCATCATTCTTTGATAGGTCGCGCCGGCGTTCTTCAGGCCGAAGGGCATTACGTTGTAGTAATAGTTGCCCATTTCGGTCATGAAGGCCGTGTATTTTTTATCGCTCATTGCCATTGGAATTTGATTATAGCACGATTAGGCGTCCATGAATAACAAAAGTTTAAAACCGACAGAATTATCAATAAGTTTATCGATATTGGGGAGGGGGTAGGCATCCTTCGGGCATGCCTTATTAAGATCGGTGTAGTCAATGCACATTCGCCATTTGGCATTAGACTTTTTCACCAGTACAACGTTGGACAGCCAAGTGGTATACTTGGCCTCCGAGATAAATTTGGCCTCGAAGAGGTCCTTTACAGCTTTTTCTGCAACCTCCATTTTCTCCGGAGACTGATTTCTCCAACGTTGTACTACGACCTTGACGGCCGGGTCAATTGCCAGTTGCTGGCAAGCGACGGATGGGTCCAAGTCGGGAATCTCGGCGGCGCTCCAGGCGAAGAGATCGGCATTCTCACAGAGGCATGCTTTGAGCTGCTTCCTCGCGATGTTGGGCAGGTCTGCTCCAATCTTTACTCCCTGCTGAGGGTCGTCACCAAACAAAACGAGCTCGAAGTTGCCATCCGGTATGGGGCGCATCGGATGGGAGCTACTGCTGGACGAGGTAGACGAGCTGGCTGAAGCTGCTTGGTCCCCCTGTTGGTCTTCTTCAGGGAAGCGGCTGTCGAGGTCAATGGAGTCGACCTGAGGCAGGGGCTTGGCTTCCTTAGAGCTGCTGGGCAATGTTGGCTTGCTCGATACCTTTGGCTTGGACACAATGGCGTTGAGCCCTTTTGTGGCTACTTTGAAGCACCGTCGTGCAGCTTCGATGTCGCCGTGGAGGGTGGCGACCATCCCCTTTGAAGTGTAGTACTTCATCTTGAGGTGGACTATTGAAGGCACAACTATCAACTCGGCCAGAGTTGGTCTTCCGAATATGCACTGGTACAGCGACGGGCAGTCGATTACCAGAAATTGTATTTTGACGGATCTGGCCGTTTCAGCTGATCCAAAGGTTACGATCAGTTCGACGTATCCCCATGGCTTGGTTACTGATCCGTTGAATCCCTGTAAATCAGACCCTACGTAGGGGGTAAAGTGTGATTCGTCCAGCTGAAATGTTGAAAATAGCTGGGAGTACATAATGTCGACCAAGCTGCCCTGGTCGACGAGGATTCTGCGAACGTCAAAGTTCGCCATTCGGGCTCTGACGAGCAAAGGTATGCTCGAGTTTAGAGATCCCCCGAGGAGCTCTTCCCGGTAGAAGGAGATGGGGATAAAGCCCTTTTGGGCTTGATCGAGAGTGGTCACCTTATTGTCGCTTGTGCTGATTAGGTGCTCGAATTTCCTTTTCACAGAGCCCACTGTGACTTTATTGAAGCCTCTGCCCGAGATGACCATGGCGGAGGGGAACGTTTCCCACGGACTATGGGCCGCAAAGTAAGCAGGAACGTTGAGCTCGTTTGGGACGTAGAAGTCCTCTGGTCGCGACACGGCCATGGCGACCTGGATGCTGGCTTCTTCTGAGGAAAGTACTTCTTCCTCTATCTTCTTGGACTCCTGGGCGTCCTGCCGAGGAGTATCTTTCTTCTTAGTGAACTGTTTCAGGTGGCCGTCCCTGATCAGTATCTCAATAGCATCCTTCAAATGGATGCAGTCTTCGGTAGTGTGGCCGTGACTCTTATGGAAACGGCAGCATTTTGATTTGTCGGCGTTGGGTTTGGCCGACATTTGTTTGGGGAAGCGGACCCCCGCTTGTTTGAATTCTGAATTTGCGCATTCGAACAGTATCTTCTCCCTTGAGACAGTGAGGGGGTGTAATCGTGGAATAATCCAGAGGGTCCATTGCTGTCGCAGGAGTCTCGAGGACGGTCTTCGCGCCTCATTTCACCTCGACGAGATGTCGAGGCTTCTTTGCCTCTGGAGGCCCGAGCGTTCTCCTGATGGCGTGATGCTCGGACGTTGCTGGCCGCGACCTTCTCTTCGTACTGAATGTGCGACTAGGCTTTGAGGAGAAGGGCATCTAGGTTCCTCAGAGGTGCGAGGCCGACGGCCTTAGAAAACTCTGAGCTCGGGCGGAGTCCTTGCTGGAGCAGAAAATTTTTCATCTCGCCCGTTGTAGGGATCTGTACTGCTTCTTTGTTGAACCTCTCGATGTATGCGCGGAGAAGTTCATCCTTTCCTTGGATTATGGCCCCAAGGGAGGCCTTAGTATTGGGGTGACGGCGAGAAGCTGTGAAGTGTCGTGAGAACATTCTGCCCAGTTGTCTCCATGAGGTAATGGATTCTTCGGGCAACTGCTTGTACCAGGTCACCGCCCCTTTCGGAGCATGGTCGAAAACAGCCGGCACTTGATGGTGCCCCGAACGCCGCGGTAGTATAGAAGTGCATCAATATTCTCGATGTGCTCGTCAGGGTCCGTCGTACCGTCGTACGTGCCCAGTGAGGGGGCTTCTCCGGGCCCTTAGGGAGACGGGTTGCCAAGATTTCCTAGGACAATAGGCCGTAAGGCTCATCATCGCTGCTGGAACTGGTGGATGATGGGGACCGGAGGGTACGCTCGTGGCGGCGGTCCCTTCGGGGAGAAGGTGAGCGGGCCCGACCTTTAGACCTGACCGGGGGTGACTGCTCATCCCTTCGGGTCCTCTTGTGACCGAGAGAGTGCTGGTTACGCGGGGAAACTTGGTCACGCTTTCGGACGGCGCGAGCGTCAGGTTCTTGGCACAGTCTTTGGTCGATATCTCGCCGGGACTGCGGGATTCTTGATCGTCGTTGGTTCCTCCTCGGAGGAGGGGATCTTGGACCGGTGAACGCCTCTATCGCCTCGATCCTTTCGTTCTGCTGCGGGATCAGGGTGTCTATTTTGTTGATCACCTCTAGGAGGGCCACCACGGTCGGGTCGGTGTTGGGTGGAGCAAGAATGGGCTGAATGGCCAGCGAGGGCTAGTCGTCGTTGCGATCGGCGGGAGCGGGTGAAGGGGAGGCTAGGGCTCTGTCCCTCAGAAAATGGGGATCTCCGAGGAGAGAAGAGAGACTGTCAATGTCAGACTTGTTGACGGGGAGAACAACGGATTGGAGAGCACCTTTGGCGTGATCTTGAGAGGCCATGATGAAGATCTTGGAAGTTTACTTTGATCTTTCGTTTCCCAGGAAAGAAAGAAGGGTAGAACAAGAGTTCCCACAGACGGCGCCACTGATCGTGAAGGCTGGATCAAATCCTGTTGAAGTGGACCACCAAGTACGTCTGAGATGTTGGGCGTATGGAGAGGAGGAGGGGGGTGTACCTGCAAGGCACTCCGACGCTCAAGTAAGAAAGGGTCAGAGAAAAGGGGAAAATACAAAGTGTAAGTTTCGAGGGTGAATATTTGATACCTGACCCTCTCATGTGAGAGGGTTTATATAGTACCCCTAGCGCGTGGCCAACGGTCCTATTTTCGGGGCATAATAACCGTTTTCTTGAAGAATAGGTAACTGCCCAAAACTAGCCGTTATGTCGGGTAGGGTGCCCGAAACTAGCCGTTATGTCGGGCATAGGCATAGTGTTGGGCACATGCCCTTAGCTGTTCGGGGAGTGAAGAGGTTGTGCAGAACGGGCAGTATTTTCGGGGAGGAGCGATGCAGTCCTTGCCCGGTTAGAGGGGCAGAAAGGTAACTTTTACCCCTTGGTGGATTGGACTTAGGCAATTGGGCCGCTCTGGGAGCAGAGGTGGATTGGGCCATGTCTAGCCATTGGTCCAGTCCAGAACAGTAGACAAGTTTCTTTGGGCTAACACTATGGACCATATTTTCTCTGTGAAGTCGAGATAAGAATTTATTCAAAAGGCGATTCCCGTTAGTGATTTGGACATTACTCTTAAGACAACATTAGAAATCTTGTGGCTTACGGCAATCCCTTTGAAGGTCAAAGTTTTTGGTTGGAGATTGTTGTTGGATAGGTTGCCGTCAAGATCTAATTTAGCAGCTAGGGGAGTAATATCTAATCCCCACGAACTGGTTTGCGTTTTCTGTTTTCGTAGTATGGAAGCATTAGACCATGTTTTTGCAATCTGTCCGAAAGTTCGTTTGATTTGGAAGGCGGTGGGTTTGTGGCTAGGGGTTCCAGTGCCGTCGGCAGAGTTCACCAAGGATCATTTGTTGGAGTGGTACGTTATTTTGGTTAAGATTTCGTCCAAAACTACTGCTGCCGTATTATGGTTCTGCATGGTATAGTGTATATGGAGGCATCGTAATCAAATCTTATTTAATGACAGGATTTGGTGTCCGGTGGAAATTTTTCATAACATTATTTTCTTCTCTTGGTGTTGGCTGGATTTGTCTAGACATCATATTGGCAGGTGTAATTATTATGATTGGTTTACTAATCCGACCGACTTTTTGTAGCTAGTGTTGGTGGGGTTTAATATCCATTGTATCTATTATAATTTTAGAATACTGTTAGTATTCTGTAATAGAAGTTGCTGATTATAAAAAAAAATATTTGGTCTTAAACTTGGTCAACCCTTTATTTGGTTCTTTCTGATTAAAGGATAAGTAGGAGTGTTCAAGAATATATATATATATATATATATATATATATATATATATATATATATATATATATATATATATATATATATATATATATTGTTCTGGGCTGGACCAATGGCTAGAATTGGTCCAATCCGCCTCTGCTCCAGAGCGGCCCAAATTGCCTATGTCCAATCCACAAAGGGGCAAAAGTGACATTTCTGCCCCTCCAACCGGGCAAGAAACGCAACGTTCCTCCCCGGCGTTGATGCCCGTTATGCACGACTTCCTCGCTGCCCGGACAGCAAAGGACAGGTGCCCGAAACTGCGTTTATGCCCGACATAACGGCTAGTTTCGAGCACCCTGCCCGGCCTAATGGCTTGTTTGGGCAGTTACCTATTCTTTAGGGAAAACGGTTATTTCGCCCCGAAAATAGGACCGTTGGCCACGCGCTGGGGGCTCTATATAAACCCTCTCGCTTAAGAGGGCCAGGTATCCAATATTCACCCTAAGAACTCATACTTTGTACTTGCCCATTTTCTCTGACCCTTTCTCACTTGAGCGTCGGAGTGCCTTGTAGGTATACCCCCTCCTCTCCATACGACCAGCATCCCTGACGCACTTGGCGGCCTGATTCTATATAATCTGATCCAGCCTTCACGATCAGTGGCGCTGTCTGTGGGAAACTTTGTTCTCCCCTTCTTTCTTTAACCGAAGATCAAAATAACTTTCGAACATCATCACGATCATGGCCTCCCAAGATCGCACCCAGGATGCTCTTCATTCCACCATCCTCCCCGTCAACAAATCTGACATTGACGGCCAATCATCTCTCCTCCGAGATGCCCGTTTTCTTAGGGATGGAGCCACTGCTTCTACTTCCCCTACCCCTACTGATCGCAACAACGATCAACTGTCTCACGACCTCCAGGCCGTTTCGGTTCCGCCCAGCGCCGACCCAGCCATGGCAGCCCTCCTGGAGGCCCTCAACAAAACCAACACCCTGATCCTGCAGTAAAACAAGAGGATCGGGGCACTGGAAAAGTCTCGCCGTCCAAGATCCCCTCCTACGCAGAGGAACCAGCGACGATCTAGAAGCCCGCAGCCACGGAGAGAAATCGACCGAAGACTGCGCCAAGAGCATGATCCTCGCGTGACCCGAAAGCGCGACCAGATCTCCCCGCGTGACCAGCACGCTCATGACCACAAAAGGACTCGAAGAAACGAGGAATCTCCGATCAAGTCCAAAGGACGGGCACACTCACCTTCTCCTCGAAGGAACCGCTCACCTTCTCCTCGAAGGAACCGCTCACCTTCTCCTCGAAGGAACCACTCACCTTCTCCATGAAGGAACTGCCGACTCGAGCAACCTGTCTGGTCACCATCATACACCAGTTCTAGTAAAGACGACGAGCCTCGCGGCCCGTTGTCCCAAGAGATCCTGGCTACCTGTCTCCCGAAAGGCTTGGAGAAACCCCCGTCACTTGGCACGTACGACGGGACCACTGACCCAGACGAGCACATCAAAAATATCGATGCGCTCTTAGACTATCGCAGCGTATGGGGTGCCATCAAGTGCAGACTGTTCGCGACCACGCTCCGAAAGGGAGCAATGACATGGTATAAACAACTGCCCGAGGAGTCCATCACCTCGTGGAAACAGCTCGGCAGGATGTTCTCGCGACACTTCACAACATCTCACCGCCACCCCAAAACTGAGGCCTCCCTCGGAGCCATAATCCAGGGGAAAGACGAACCTCTCCGAGCATATATCGAGAGGTTCAACAAGGAAGCTGTCCAGGTCCCGACCACAGATAAGATGAAGAAGTTCCTGCTCGAACAAGGGGTCCGCCCGGATTCCGAGTTCGCTAAAGCCATTGGCCTCGCGCCACCGAGGAACTTGGACGCCCTCCTCCTCAAAGCTTAATCTCATATTTAGTACGAGGAGAAGATTGCGGCCAGTAACGTCCGAGCGTCTCACCGTCAGGAGAAAGCCCGAGCTTCCAAAGGAGAGGAAGCCTCGGCGTCACGTCGGGGTGAACGAAGGCACGAGGACCATCCCCGCGACTCCCGTGACAACAAAGAGCCCTCCGGGCGTTTCCATGATTACACTCCCCTGCCAGTTTCCAGGGAAAAGATTCTGTCCGAATGTGCCAATTCGGAGTTCAAACAAGTCGGGGTTCGTTTCCCCAAACAGCTGCAGAACAGACCAAACATGGACAAGTCGAAATACTGCCGCTTCCACAAAAGTCACGGCCATACTACGGAGGACTGCATCCATCTGAAGGATGCCATAGAGATACTGATCAGGGACGGGCACCTGAAACAGTTCTCCAAGAAGAAGGACACTCCTCGGCAGGACGCCCAGGAGTCGAAGAAGGTCGAGAAAGAGGTACCCTCCTCGGACGACGCCAACGTACAGGTCGCAATGTCCATCTCGCGTCCAGAGGACTTCTACGTCCCAGACGAGCTCAACGCCCCCGCTTATTTCGCGGCCCACAGTCCATGGGAGACTTTCCCTTCCGCCATGGTCATTTCTGGCGGGGGATTCAACAAAGTCACTGTGGGTTACGTGAAATGTAAGTTCGACCACCTGATCAACACCAGCCCCAACAAAGTGACCACGCTTGATCAGGAGCAGAAGGGCTCCGTCCCCATCTCCTTTTACAAAGAGGAACTCCTCGGCGGCTCCCCGAACTCCAGCATACCTCTGTTCGTCAGAGCCCGGATGGCGAACTTCGACGTTTGCAGAATACTTGTCGACCAAGGCAGCTCGGTCGACATCATGTACTCCCAGCTGTTCTCAATGCTGCAGCTGGACGAATCGCACCTTACCCCCTACGTAGGGTCCGACTTACAGGGATTCAACGAGTTTGTGACTAAGCCGTGGGGTTACGTCGAGTTGATCGTGGCCTTCGGAGCAGCTGAAACGGCCAGATCCATCAAGGTGAAATTTCTGGTAATCGACTGCCCGTCGCTTTACCAATGTATTTTCGGAAGGCCAACTCTAGCCGAGTTGGTAGCAGTGCCATCGACCGTCCACCTGAAGATGAAGTATTACACTTCGAAAGGAATGGTCGCCACCCTCCACAGTGATATAGAAGCTGCCCGACGGTGTTTTGAAGCAGCTACAAAGGGGCTCAATGCCATCGCACCCAAGCCTAAAGCGTCGAGTAAGCCAGCACTGCCGAGCATCTCAGAGGAGGCCAAGCCTCTACCCCAGGTTGACTCTATCGACCTCGACAGTCGCTTCCCCGAGGACCAACAGGAGGAACGAGCAGCTTCATCCAGCCCATCCGCGTCATCCAGCAGCAGCTCTCATCCGATGCGCCTAATCCCGGATGGCAACTTCGAGCTAGTCCTGTTCGGCGAAGACCCCCAACGGGGAGTGAAGATCGGAGCAGACCTGCCTGACATCGCGAGGAAGCAGCTCAAAGCGTGCCTTTGAGAGAATGCCGACCTTTCGGAGTGGAGCGCCGCAGAAATGCTCGGCCTGGATCCATCCGTCGCATGTCACCAGCTGACCATTGACCTGGCCATCAAGGCCGTAGCACAACGTAGGAGGAAGCAGTCTCCGGAGAAAATGGAGGCTGTAAAGGACCTCCTCGAGGCCAAATTTATTTCGGAGGCCAAGTACCCCACTTGGCTGTCCAATGTTGTATTGGTTAAAAAATCTAATGGAAAATGGCGCATGTGCATTGATTATACCGATCTCAATAAGGCATGCCTGAAGGATGCCTACCCCTCCCCAATATTGATAAACTTGTTGATAATTCTGCTGGTTTTAAACTTTTATCGTTCATGGACTCCTACTCGGGCTACACTCAAATCCCAATGGCAATGTCCGACAAAAAATATACGGCCTTCATGACCGAATCGGGGAACTATTACTACAACGTAATGCCCTTCGGCCTGAAGAACGTCGGAGCAACGTACCAATGAATGATGAACAAGGTATTTCGGGGAGAAATAGGCGACATGCTCGAAGTATACATGGACGACATGATCGTTAAGTCCGACGAGGAAACCGATCATACTGCCCACTTACGAAAGGTCTTCGAACAGGCCAGGAAATACAAAATGCGTTTTAATCCGGAGAAGTCCACGTTCGGTGTCCGAGCAGGAAAATTCCTCGGCTTCTACTTAATGGAACGAGGAATCGAAGCCAATCCCAACAAATGTCGAGCATTCTCCGAGTTTCCTACGCCCAAGTCCAAAAAATCCATGCAGTCCCTCAACGGGATGCTCGCGTCACTATCTCGTTTCGTGGCCAAGTCCGCCCAGCACGCGCTGCCATTCTTCAAACTCCTCCGCAAAGAGGCATCATTCGAATGGACCCAGGAGTGCAACAAAGCCCTTCTCCATCTGAAATGGGCACTCTCAGAGCTACCGGTCCTCTCTCGACCAGACAACGGCGAAACACTGTACTTATATCTGGCCGTCACGATCGAAGCAGTGAGTGCCGCTCTCATCTGCGAGACGCCTGACGGGCAGAAACCCATTTACTTCATAAGCAAAGCATTGCAAGGGCCAGAGTTAAGATACTAGCAGATAGAGAAAGTGGCATTGACCCTCATCAACGCAGCCAGAAGATTAAGACACTACTTCCTGGCTCACACGATCGTGGTTCGAACAGATCAGCCCATAAAACAGCTGCTCAGATGACAAGATATGGTCGGCCGAATGCTCAAATGGTCGCTGGAGCTGTCTGAATTTGACATCTAATACGAAGGCCGAAAAGCCCTCAAGGCCCAAGCTCTGGCCGACTTCGTCGCGAAGATGACATTTGCAGACTCCCCCGCGAACGAAGCGTGCAAGTGGACCATCTTCGTCGACGGTGCCTCAAGCTCGGCAGGGAGCGACGCGGGGATCATACTGGAAAGCGACGAAGGAATCATCGTCGAGGTATCACTCACACTATGTTTCCCAAACTCCAATAACCAGGCAGAATACGAAGCCTTCCTTGCTGGGCTACGCCTTGCCAAGGACCTGGGCGCACGAGAAGTCGTCATTTGCACAGAGTCACAACTCGTGGCCCTCCAGGTCCAGGGTGAATACTAGGCCAAAAACGACAACCTGACTGAATACTTGGCCCTGGTAAAGAAGGAAATGGCGAAATTCACAAAAGTGGAAGTGAAACACATTCCCCATGAACATAACGTACGAGCAGACGTGCTGTCTAAACTGGCCAGCACAAAGAAGAAAGGCGGAAACAAATCCGTCATACAGGAAGTGCTTCCTCGACCCAGCATCGAGAAGGCCTCCCCGACACTAGACGTGCAGGTGATCGGCGACAAAAACTGCTGGATGACCCTAGTCTACAACTATCTCTCCAAAGACGAACTCCCGTCCGACGTAAAGGAGGCCAGCACGATCAGGCGAAGAACCTGCTCGTATGTCCTGGTCGAAGGTAAACTATACAGGCGGGGATTCTCTATTCCACTGCTCAAATGTGTCGAGGAGGAAATGGTCGCACATATCCTACATGAAATCCACGAGGGAATCAACGCCCAACATCTCGGGGGAAGGTCCCTTGCTCGCAAGGCTCTCCGAGCAGGGTACTATTTGCCGACCATGCAAAACGACGCGAAAGAACACGTGAAGAAATGCGACAAATGCCAACGGCACGGGGACATGCACCTGGCTCCACCTAACGAGCTCAAGGCTATGTCCTCCCCATGGCCATTCGCCTGGTGGGGCCTAGACATCCTAGGACCCTTCGTGGTAGGATCAAGTCAGAACAAGTACCTCATAGTGGGCGTAGATTATTTCACAAAGTGGATAGAAGCAGAAACTCTAGCCAAAATAACTGCGCTCAACATCCTGCGTTTGTACAAACGAAACATCCTTGCACGTTTCGGTATTCCCCAAGCAATAGTAACGGACAACGGGACGCAGTTCACGGACAGGAAGTTTCAGGACTTCGTCGTCCAACTAGGCACAAAACAACACTTCGCATCCGTCGAACACCCTCAAACAAATGGGCAGGCTGAGGCAGCGAACCAAGTCATCCTTCGAGGCCTCAAACGAAGGCTGGACGAAACAAAGAAGGCATGGGTCGAGGAGTTACACAGCGTGCTCTGGGCGTACCGTACAACTCCCCATTCGATGACTGGGGAAACACCTTTCCGTCTGGCATACGGAACCGAGGCTGTAATCCCAGTCGAAGTTCACGTGCCCTCTAGGCGGACAAAGTCTCCCCTAGATGAGGAGATGAACGATGAATCTTTAAGGGAAGAGCTCGACCTCGTCGACGAAATCAGAATCGGGGTAGCTCTCCGCGAAGCCTCACTGAAACAAAAGATCACCATCAGGCACAACGCCAAAGTGATATGACGAGAGTTCGACTTGGGAAGCCTTGTCCTAAGAAGAAACCACAAAGACTCTCGCGAAGGCAAACTAGCAGCCAATTGGGAGGGACCCTATCGCGTCCGGGCAAAAACGGAAAATGGGGCCTACTACCTAGAACATCTCACTGGGGAAGAACTCGCTCGACCATGGAATGCTGAGAAGCTAAAACAATACTACAACTAAATCCTCGGTTCGACTCGTCACAACGACGAACGTCAGCTACCGACCACTATGCGCGTCTAGGTACAAGCGTCGCATACGACTAAAGCATAGCCCCGCTCAGTAACGAGCCCGGTAAGTGGTCGGATGCGGTCCTCGATCGAGCATCGCCGTCATCATAGTACCATGATTGGCAGAACCCCAGCTTGCGATGGGACGTTCACGCCGCGAACTCAGGACTCAAACACGACCTGAGCTCCGCTCCCCGCCAGGATATTCCCCGGCAGTTCGACTAGTTCCCCACACTTCCGAACACATCTATTACGAGAAATCCCCCCAGAAATAGTCACTCAAGTCAAGTACCCCCTACTACGGGCGGACATACATTCACAGCAAGCATGCATACGACACTTAGTAAAAATAAAAGCAAGTAAAGTCATGCAAACAACTGAATAAATATGCGATAATTTAACAAGTGGGCGCAAGGACCACAATTGTACATTGTTACATAAAACGGGGGCCATGCCCCCCAAAAATAAATTACAACGGCACGTAGGCCGGACAGATTACAACAAAATAACAAATTCCTCATTCATTAGCATGCTCAGTTGACTCTGGCTCGGGCCCCTGCTCCTCTGCGGGCTGATCCTCAGGGGTAACGGCGAAGAGACCTTCGGGCAAGACGATGCGACCATCATTAACGCGCACAAGATAGTGAGTACCATCAGCAGAGATTTCAAGCCCAGGGTTCACCACGCGCAGCTAAGCCACAGTGTTTCCGAAGGATTCCTCCGTAACGGCAACGCCATCATCTTCGACCAGCAATATACGAGCGACCAGCTCCGATCTAGTCTTCATATTCCTCACATCATCTGGCTCGTCAGCACCCGGGGCATTGGCCGCCCTCAGCTCCCTGATCAGCTCCTCGACAGCTTTCTTCTCCGCCGACAACCTAGAGTTCTCCTCTTTTAGCTTGGCCGCTTCCTCTTCTGCCTTCTTCCAGCCTCACCGGCACCCTTGACTTCTTCCTTGAGGGATGCCACAGAAGCACGAGCAGCGTTGAGTTCGGACTCAGTTGCAGAGTCCCCTTCAGCATAAACTACCGCCATCTGCAGCATCCGGACCAAGGCTAAAGCATCTTGGGCCACCAGCGCCCTCTTGCTCGGGCGGTCCATGCCTTCCAAGCGAAGAGATTCCGCCCGGGGAACAACCAAAGGATTGCCTTCGAAGAACCTCCTATCGAGGATGCAGGGAGGAAGCTCGAACTTCCCTTTCTCCGCTACCCGAGTAAGGTCCACGACATCAGTAATCCTTGGCCACTTCGGTCGCCCGGCCAAAGGCAGAGGAGATCCCTGGGGAGCAGGAGTCGGAGAAGTGGAGGTCCCCGCGACAGCTTGAACGGGAGGAGGAGCGCGGGCACCAGCGAACCTAGATTTCAGATGAGCCGTCCCGGCCTTGTTCCTCGCCATATCATTCCTCACAACCCGATCATGAACATGAGGCATCTCACCTGCACAAACAAAAAATGAGCATGTTAGATACGAAGAAAAGAGATAACATGAACAAACTTAAACAACTAAAGACTACCGAGCAATTTCTCAGCATCCGCAGGAGTCTTGCACTCCAGCAGTGCCTTAACATTGATAAACCGACGCTCGACCCTCTGACTCCCATCTTCCTCAAAGATCGGGCTGCCCTTGCTAGTCCAACACGCAGCGAGATTGAAAGAGTTGACCCACTTCACCAACGCCTCGTAAGCCACGGCGTCCTGCCCGCGCAGGTCGCCCGGTTGAAA
Source organism: Lathyrus tuberosus (assembly GCA_022829125.1). Lineage (NCBI taxonomy): Eukaryota > Viridiplantae > Streptophyta > Magnoliopsida > Fabales > Fabaceae > Lathyrus > Lathyrus tuberosus. The sequence continues at coordinate 12,140,930 of JALAZF010000039.1, read as the reverse complement.
AACATAATCACTAGGCTCTTTGCTGAAGTGTTCGGGTGACCAACGAATGGGGAACCTGTAAAGCCTCCGCCCGATGTACTTCCCCTCCTTGTTAAGCAGCTCGTTTCCGTCGTCATCAACCTCTATCTCCCAAACGTATGTGATGTCCTGGGCGACCTCGGACACGGGTTCGACAACGAAGTACCGCTGCTTGAATGTCCGGACTGACTCCGAAAACGGTTTAAACAGCTTGCAAGGCTGCTTCAGAGAAACCTAACCATACTTCTTCCCCGTCAGCTGCCTTTCTAGATGGAAAACATCGAAGAATAGAGGGAGAGTGGCCCCCAAAGAAAGATGTTCGCACACCAATTCGAAAGCCCGGATGAAGGCTAGCGAATTAGGGTGCAGTTGGGTAGGGGCTAATTTCAGATGCTCGAACACCGACCGCTGAAAATCTGTAAAGGGCAGCCTTAGTCCCAGCTCTTTGAAGGCATACTCGTACATTGTAAAGCGGTCCTCGAAGTCCGTGCAGACCCGCTTGTTCACAGTAGGGAAATGTACCTTCCATTCCCCTTCCGGTCCCACCTCCGTAAAGACGTCTTCCAAAGACTTTGCGAACGTAGAAATGTGCTCGGAAGGCTCGGCCACCTCCCACTCCTCCTCGGAGAAAAAAAGTGCAAAATGGGACAATCTTCCCCCTTTTATACAAAGGGGCGTAGGCCATAATGGCTACCTACTAGCCATCATTGCCTATTAACTGCTACACGGAGCTCTAGGTACACGTGGCGCCCCAATGTTTCAAATTCTGTCTCATCATTAGTCTCCCCGCACACCGGGCAACATGGTCACGACCACGAATCTCACGAACACCTGGGGTCACGAGCACTTTGAGAAAACCTTCCTTGCCTACAAACGACGACTCTATGCTAGCTCCCCGGAGCAATGAGCAGTCCTTAAGTCATCACTCTCATGCTCGGGAGCAACGACTTAGGGGGCTCCTGTTCTGGACTGGACCAATGGCTAGAATTGGCCCAATCCGCCTCTGCTCCAGAGCGGCCCAAATTGCCTAAGTCCAATCCACAGAGGGGAAAAAGTGACCTTTCTGCCCCTCCAACCGGGCAAGGAATGCAACGTTCCTCCCCGGCGTTGATGCCCATTACGCACGGCTTCCTCGCTGCCCGGACAGCAAAGGACAGGTGCCCGAAACTGCGTTTATGCCCGACATAACGGCTAGTTTCGAGCACCCTGCCCGGCCTAACGGCTTGTTTGGGCAGTTACCTGTTCTTTGGGGAAAACGGTTATTTCGCCCCGAAAATAGGACCGTTGGCCACACGCTGGGGGCTCTATATAAACCCTCTCGCTTGAGAGGGTCAGGTATCCAATATTCACCCTAAGAACTCATACTTTGTACTTGCCCCTTTTCTCTGACCCTTTCTCACTTGAGCGTCGGAGTGCCTTGCAGGTACACCCTCTCCTCTCCATACGACCAGCATCCCTGACGCACTTGGCGGCTTGATTCTACATGATCTGATTCCACTCAAAACTTTATGTCATTATACTATGAGTCAGATGTCTTGTATATCTAACATTTAGTTCATTTATAATCTATATGCAACTTGTTATCACATGCGATTGACAATATTTTATATGCAACATGTGTAGTAAGATGATCTGTCGGGTTGTGGGACATCCTGTTTCAAAGTGATCGAGATACTTTAGTAGTGTCCAACATTGTGTGTAACATCCTGTCTCGCTCTACTTGTTTTGCACGCAAGCTATTTGTAGTAATTCTCGCGCATTTGGAGATTTATTTTCTTTTATGTATGATCTAAGATTTTATTGTTTATGCACGTTTTGATTTAATAAATATTTAATATGAATCGATTTCAGCAAGATTAAATTTATTATATTTAAGAGATTCAAATTTATTCAAGATGTGGTCAATTAAGATTTATAAGCAACATTATTGAAGATTAATCTCATGTGCTCTTAGAGGTTTAACCGCATTCAAATCAAAAACCATATTGCATTACAAAAAAACCTCTTGTATTTTTACAAAACACTAATCACTCATACAAGATCAAGTGAGCTTTCACACTCCCTCTCTTTCACACTCTGATGCTTCAAGTCTTTCCCTCATATACCAATCACATAAGCATTTTGCTTGAATCTTAGTGGAGATGAAGCTTGATATATCTTCAAGTTTGGTCACCATCATCAGAGAATATCAGGGTGGTCATTAAACCCTAACTCCTAAGCTTTATTCGGAGAAAGAGTTTGATCAAACTATTTTGTGCATCTTTAACCGCTGGATATAGTTTCGACACTTGCTTGTCTTTATAATTTGTTGCTATCAAAGACAAGTTACATCTTCACAAGTTGTTATCATAAAAACCATGATAGGTCTAGCCATGTCTTGCTTTATCTTTGATCATTTCTTGATTAAACCTGCAAGCACATAGTTCCACAAATAACATAGGACATATTTCTCAACCCGCAAAAAACACGTCCAAGAAACCAAATTTTGTGCATACACAATACTTAACCACTAGGGAGACTATCTCTTTATATAGTAGTTAATACAACTATAAGCCCATTAAGTTTTCAAAACAACATTACATTAAATCTAATCCAATCTCAATAAGATTACCTTAAGGTTTCAAAACAAATCTATAGTAAATTTCATCCAATCCCAATAAGATCATGCAGAATCCGAAACAAAAGATAATGCGATTTATTCTCAATAGGATCACATATAATCTGAAACATAAATCTTTCCAGTAATATCGTACTAGTAGATATCATAATAACAAAGTCAAGATGTCTTTAACAACTTGTGTGACAAGACAAGAGACATCTTACTAAATATTTTGCTAATAAATAAAAGTTAATCCATATGTAATAACATACGCAAATAATCTTATTTTGAAAGAGTAATCATACTAAATTATTAAGGATATACTTCACTTGAAGCTGAATCGTTCCAAATATTTTTATATTGTCTTCATCGATAATTAGATTCAATAAAATTATTGTATTCTACCATTAAGGGTATACTTCTTTTGAAGTTAAGCTACCTAAATGATGTTTACATTGTCTTCTTCGACTATGATAGTTTAAAAAAATATCATGCTTCATTATAAAATCTTCACATGAAGCTAAGTCACACAAAGAATTTTCACATGTCGAAATTAGGCTAAAAATTAATGGTGAAACGTTCATGTTGATGTGAAGTTTTTCTTATACCAAAATTTACAACAAAAAAAAACCAAGACAAAGCCACCAAGCCCAAGCAATAGAAAAAATCCCGGTCTAGTGACCCATCTGGTCCTCTAATGTTTTTGTTTTACCAAATTTCTTCAATCTAACCCAAGCAATGTCATGCGCCACCTTGTTTCTCTCCCTTTGTATATGCTATATTTCCACCTTGTCAAACTGATTTTTCATCCTCCACATATCACGACAGTGCATGCATGTGATGTTCAAAAGGATATTGTCTTTATTGTCATTCATGATGGTGGCCAGATCCTTGTTATCCGTTTGGAAGTTCACCTCCTTTATCTTCTCCGTTATAGCATGTTCCATGGCATGTTTCATTGCCATGGCCTCAACCGCCAGAGGGTCGTTGTTTCCTTTAACTCTCGTGGAATACGTTTTTAGGGTTTTACCGTTATTGTTGCTGTGGTTTTCACCTAAACCCCAGAAACCTTCTTTAATGAGACTAGCATCCATGTTGATTTTGACTCCACCCTCCCAGGTATTGCTACTATCAACTTTCCCTTTTAATTTGTTGTCATGGTTCTGCTTATGAACAAGATTTTGTTTGATGGTGTGCTTGTTTTTTCCATGAAGATCTTCTTTAGGGTTGTTCTTTTTGTTTCTTTGATTGTTGTGTCGATCCCCATTCTCCAGATTGTTGTATGGTTTGTTTCTGATCTAGTGAGTCTGTTTATCCTTTTGATTCACCATATTGTCTTGCATGTTTCTTTAATGATTATTTTGTTTCTTCAGATGCTGCCCCCTTTGACTTTTTTGCTATTTGCTGCCTTGAGGATCCTTCTGGTTTCCTTTCTAATGGAGCTTTGGTTTAGAATCCTTTTTCGAAGAAGGGTTATTATTGCTGCTCACTTTTTCCTCCATGCTTCTCAATTGAGTTTCATCCCTTTTCTTTGTTATTTGTATTTTATTTCTTTTTTATGCCTTCTGATTGCTTTTATTGTTATTGTTGCCAGGTATCTCTCTAGCTATTATGTTATGAGTTATGGGGTTATTGTTGTTTTTTATCTTGTTAGGCGTGGTATCCATTTCTTCCTGTTGTATCTTAATCAGGTTGGTGTTTGGATCTTCACCATTCTTTTCCTTATCGGTTTTCCTCAGGTTGGATTGTTTCTCAGGATCTATTTTCTTCTTATTGTCTATACCAATGGCTATGAGGTTATCATGGCTACTATTGGTATTGATTGTGTTCTGGACTGGGCTAGCGCCTGCCCATCCATCGGGCAGGCCCAACCCAATGCTGCGATGTGAGGCTCAATATGGCCCAATTCACTTTCTTGTCGGGCACATTCAATGGCCTTACCGTCGAGCAGAGACTTCCTAACGCGAGGAAAGGTCATGACTCTCCTCCTCATGTTCTCCACGTGCCCCTCCCGCGGGGACACGTCATCAGGTAACTACCCACTTCCGAAAGAGTCGGTCTTCCCACTTTCCAGAGATCTCGGGACAGTTACTCTAGGACGAAAACCACGTGCTAGTCTTCCCTATGCCACGTAAGCCCTGGCAGTTATCTGCATTGGGCCGAGCAATCCAACCCAGTGCAGACGACCGTTCGCCCAGCGCTTGGGGCACAATATAAATACCCTCTCTCATGAGAGGGTCAGGTTACATTCTATTCTAACTCTTATTCTCACTTTTTGTACTTGCTTGCTCCAGTCCTAACTTTGTGTAGCGCGGTTTTTGTGGTTACGAGTCACACCGTTGGGCTGCAGTTTGATTCATTTTTTATCCTATTGTGAGCTGATTAAGGAAGGGAAATAGATGTCTCCAATTAACCCTGCTTGCATACTGAGATTAAACAGATGACTGTTGGTTTACAGATGCTACCTGAGACGGGGGGTCTTTCTTAGGCTTATTTTGTTTAAGGATAGAATGTTTTGTCTGTTAGGGAGGATTTTGGTTAGGATACTGATTTGCTTTTCTTGACTAATATGTGTAGGTGCTAAATGTGGAGTTTTTGATGAGTATGTGAGAGTATGGGACCTGAGGTTTTTGATGTGGTGTGCTCGCTAAGATTTTTCTTTCAATCTTATGCCTACGTATTCCCGTTTACCGAAATAGGGAAATCAGAGCGATCATAGTTCCTTCTATTCTATGGGAGAAAATGGTGTTTTGGTGTCTTGTTCAAAGCCGAAGACGTGAAGCTAAAGGTTGTTTGTATCTTGTTCAAAGCCCAAGATGTGAAACTGAAGGGTCTATTTGTATCTTGTTAAAAGCCCAAGATATGAAGCTAAAGGTGATTTGTATCTTGTTCAAAGCCCAAGATATGAAGCTAAAGGGTTGAGTATTTTGTGTCTTGTTCAAAGCCCAAGATTGAAGCTAAAAGGGTGTTTGTGGGAATTGATTGAAAAGAGTGAAGAGATTAAAGATTGAGATATGAATATCCAGGAAAAACATCGGATGAAAATAGAGGGAATATCCGGAAAAACGTCGGATGTAAAGAATAGGAATATCCGGGAAAGCGTCGGATGTTAAAAAAGAGGGAAGGGTTTTTCCTGTGTTTAGAAGGAACTTGAGAATGTCTTTGAGACTCAAGAGGGGATATAGACTGTCCAAGTCTACTGGGAGTGTCTTTTGTACTATCTGTAAGAGAAAGTACGCTTCGGGATCAAGATCTAGACTCTTTTGAAAGACTGTTCTAGTAAGATGACTAATTTCTGTTCCTATACCTCTAGGAGGTCGTCTGGATAATTTGTACAAAGCCCAAGAGAAGGCGAGAATAACTTTTAAGAAGCCGAGGGACAATTTGTACGAAGCCCAAGAGGAGGCTATCATTCCCGGAGGAAGAAATAATTTATACGAAGCCTAAGAGGAGGTTGTGAAAACTTCTAAGAAGCCGAAGGGTCCTTGTACAACGCCCAAGAAGAGGTGGGGATGCTTTTAGGAAGCCTGTGGGTCCCCAAACCCGGAGAAATTCAAGACATGCTATTCACCGAGAATAGATCAAGCCAGGAAAGTCCGAGAATTTGGAAGAAACTCAAGAGATGTCATTCACGGAGAATGGATCAACTCTGGGGAGTAAAGTCTCTTGACAATTCCTAGGAGGGACAGCCGAAGAAAAGACTGTATCTGGTGCTCCTATTGGGGATCTAGTTTGTCTATTTTTAAGAGTGATCAACGGGCTTTACCTAGTTCTAGACGTAGTTGCCGGGGAAACTCTGAATATCTATACTATTATTATACAGTTGATATGAGTTTATGAAAGGAGACTTACAGTGAGTAGCCCCACAATACAGTTATATATATGAATGCGGTAAATGAAAGTGGGTAAAGACTTACTCGGTTGTAGAGCTTCCATGTTATTTGGTTAGTTTTTCAACAAAGAAAGATTGAACACAACAGTATATTGAAAATTAAAGGAGAAAGTATTTTGAAAAGATGTTGTTGGGGCTTACAGCTCAAGGAGAGGCCCAAATTATTTATTTACAAAAAGGGGGTTGGGTCTTACACTCTAATAGAGGCCCATGAGTGTTTGGAAAAGATTTGTTAGGGTGAAAATCAAAGAAACCCCAATTTCATTTTTTAAAGGCATTTTTCAAAGAAAAATCAAGTAAAAAAAATGATAAAAATATCAAATAAAAATCATTAATCATGTTATAAACAATGATTAAGGTTTATGAAAAAGTATTTTATCCACATGAATATTTAAAATCATTTTGGTTTTAAAAATCAAGAAAAAGAAATCATTATAAAAGCATTTAAAACAATTTAAAACAATATTTTTGAATATATTAAAAATATATCAAATAATAATATTTTTTTGTGATTTTTTGAGGATTAAAATATTATGGAGTATGAATAAGAAGTGTGCAAAACAAAATTGGAAAATGATGATTTTTGCTATGTAAAAGAATTGGTTGAGTTTTGAAAATAAACTAAGAAAAAGAGGAAAGATGTCACAACATCACATTCGACATCTTTCATGAGTTGTGAAGTAAAGAGAAAAAGGAACGATGTCACAACGTCACATTCGACATCTTAAAAAAACCAGAACTGTACCTTGGTTTTCAACATCTTTGCTATCAAACTTCAAACATTCATAACTCTCTCAATTTTTAACGAAATTAAAATCCGTAAGAACCTATCTTGATCGATTTTTCGCAAGGAATCCAATGGTATCACTCATACATACTGAAACTTAATGTACAACACACACAAGGCAAAAAACCAGATATGCACCTTAAGTTTAAAACAACATAAACTCCACATATAAACATGTTAAAGTGCAAACAGTAGGAGGATCATAACATACACATTAAGGACTACATTTTTCCTTCAAGAATTATTCAATATGATGCATGTATGTGGACATCAAAGGAAAGCATGATTCAAAGAATTCAAGTTGTGAATTTTACCTCTTTTTTGGAGATTTTATGCAACCTACCAAGTGCTTTGTTCCAGAAATAATTTGATGCTTTGTACACCCTCAAATGACCTCTTAAAAGCTTTTAGGATGGTTGGAATCAGTTGGAACCTGCAAATACAAAAACTGGCCCTTTCTTGCAAAAGGGGTTAAAATGGCCAAAGTGACAACTCTCTCAAATGGTGTTTCAGATGTTGGGAACCATTTGGAATAGTTCAAGGATGATATTTGGAGTGTGTTTGAGGTTTTATCTGGTTTGGAAAGTGACTGAATCAAGACATGGCTTGAAAAATGCAAAAAAGTCCAATTTTGAGGTTTTGAGAGGTGACTTTGTGATTTTGGTGTTACAGGTCACTTGTGATAGTTTGGATCACCTACACATGATGTTTATGAGGTGTTAGGATCATGAGATGTGATGGAAATGCTCTCTAACGCAAAAACTCAGAATTACCTTACTAAAGAAGGCATTTTGGAGTGAAAGAAGTGATTTTGAGGAAAACATCTATTTGATGGGTTTGGTGTACTCAAACTGAGCACAAATGAGCTCTATTTATAGTAGAGCAAGTTTGTTTTGGCAGCAATAGTGAATGGAAACTACAGCAGAGGTTTGTTCAATGTTGGCCAATGAGAATCCAAGTCTCCTCTAGCCATTGACTAGAGGTTAGGGCACAGGCTGCTGGTTCCCTAGTTGTTGGAGGAATCTTGACTGAATTCAATTAGAGGAAGCTCAGTTCATGCCACCTCTAAGCATCCATTAAATGCTCCAAACCAAAATTGGAGTCTTGTCCCTCTTTTAGGGTTTTCTAGGTTTGGCATGCTACTTGTGGAATCTTGGACTTGGGAGGCTTATGGATCAGATCACCCCCCTTGGATTTGATCCTCAGATGTGTCCAAAATGATGACAAGGCTTGAAAATTCACGTGGCACAAAAAATATGCAAATCTGTCCTGAAACATGTCTTAAAAATCAGCTGCAGCAAGCCTTGTTGTAAAATCCATAACTTCTTGCTCAAGAATGATAAACGGTTGTTCCAGGACTCTATGGAAAGCTGAGATGACATACTTCAACTTTGATGTTTGACCCTAGACTTGGTTCAACTTGGATCATGGAGAAAAACATCCTTGAAGTTGGGACATTCTTACTGGAAAAATATTAATGATGTCCTATGAAATGTCGGAACATTTGACATTAAGAATTCCCAACTTTGACCACCTATATCTTTCAATCCTTATGATATTTTGAGTTGATTCCTTCTACAATGTTGAAGTATCAAATACCCTCTTTAAAAGTAGCCCTTACGCAAAACCAATGGATGCTTGGGTCAATAGTTACAACCTTGAAAAGTTGTGCACTTGAACATGATTTTAACTTAGAAAAAATTTCTAAGTTTCTTTCAATTTGATCAATTTTGCAATTTTGCATGATTTCTTGATTTAAATTTGATCAAATTAAATCATCCATCATATTTTCTTGAGTAATGGCTTGTGAAGCTCATAGTTGACCAAAAAGTCAAACTTTGACTTTCTGCGTCAATTGACTTTTCAGTTTGACTAAAAATACATGAAAATTTTATACGTTAAATCCGGCTGATAATTCAAATAATATTCATGAAGAAAATATATGATATTATATGCAGACGACACAGTATAAAAATATAGACAGATGAAATGAGAAAAAATTAAAACCCCCGGTCAAAATTTAGGGTATGACACTTTGGCATCGGAGTACCTTACAGGTACACCCCCCACCGTCTCATCACCACTGGAGTAACGGAGCTCACGACGTTTGCTGGCCACTAATATACTTTCTGATCATGTACGGTCAGTGGCGCTGTCTGTGGGAACCTTTGCTTCCCCGTTTTTCTCTTCGTAAAACCAAAGCAACCTCCATTTTTCTGACAATCATGGCCAGCACCTAACCTGAGGCCAAGACTCCGGATACCGCCTTCACGTAGTTCAATAACGGAGACAACCACGAGGACAATATGGTCATCAATGCCGAAGAAGGCGATGAGAGGGATGGGCACACTGCCTCCCCCTCCTCCGACGATGTGGCATACAATGCCGCCCAACACGACAGCACCCCAGCTGTCTACCAGCCTGTCCCCGCGCTGCCAAATGCTGACCTGAACATGGTGGCCCTATTTGCACTGGTCAATCAGACCAACATGTTGATCTCCCAGCAGAACTTTTGGATTAAAGTGCTCGAAAGGGGACGACAACGACGCTCTCCCCCGTGGAGACATCGTCGCCCCACCTCTCACAGTCCTTCTCCTCCCCCGCAGAAGACGGGACAAGACGACTTTCGGAGCCCATCCCCCCAACCTGCGGGACGCCACCCGCACCTGGAACACCCCAGCCTGTGGTCACCCAGAAGCGCAATCGCTCCCCTCCTCGGAAAGAACAATGACGCTCCCCTGTCCAAAAGAGGAGCAAAGCTGATGGCGAAAAACCGAAGAGCCGTTCAAGGAGTCCCTCCCGATGATACAGGCGCGGTGATCACTCCCCTTCGCAGTCACCAGTTTGGAGTGATGAAGACGACCAACGTACCCCCCGTCCAAAGAGATTATAGATACGTCCATACTCGTCGGGATGGAGAAGCCCCCACCTCTGGGGACGTACGATGGTACTGCTGACCCGGACAACCACGTCGAGAGCTTCGAGGCCATGCTCGACTACAGGAATGTCCGGGGAGCTATTAAGTACAGGCTCTTCCCGACCACCCTACGAAAAAGGTGCCATGTTGTGGTACAAAAGCCTCGCACCGGAGTCCATCACTGCTTGGAAGCAACTGAAGAGGCAGTTCTCCAGGCATTTTACCGCATCTCGACGCCACCCGAAGACGGTGGCCTCCCTCGAAGCCATCCTTCAAGGGAGAGACGAATCTCTCTGAGATTACATCGAGAGATTCAACCGGGAAGCCTTCGAGGTAACCACTACCGACGACATGAAAAAGTTCCTAATCGAACGAGGATTACGACCTCACACTGAGTTTGCCAAGGTTGTGGCCATCCAGAAGCCTCGCAACTTGGACGAGCTCCTCTACCAGGCCCAAGAGTACATTCAGTACGAGGAGACTGAGGCTGCCCACTGTGCCCGCAACTCGTGGCACCAAGAAGACCCCCAAAACTCCAAGCATGAAGACTCTACTGCTCCCCGACGAGGGGGAGATAGAATGTGAGAAGACCGTCCCAGGGACTCTCGCGAATCGAGAGGTCCAGTTGGCCAGTTCACGGAGTACACACCACTCACTGCTCCCCGCGAGTGAATTCTATCCGAGTGCGCCAACTCGGAATTCCAGAAAGGAGGGGTCCGCTTTCCGAAGCCGACACCCCCCAAAGGCAACGTTGACAAGTCCAAATACTGCAGGTTCCACAGGAGCCATGGGCATGTCACCGAGGACTACATCCACCTCAAGGATGCGATAGAAATTCTAATCAAAGAGGGGCACGTCAAGCAGTATACGAGGAGGAATGACCCCCCCAGGCAGGATGCCCGGGAAACACAAAGGGTCGAGGAGACGGTCCCTTCCACCGGAGAGGGAAAATTACAGATCGCCCTGAGCATCACCTGACTGGAGGATTTCTACGTCCTCGACGAGACCGAGATCCCCGCGATCACCCCTAGCCCATGGGAGAGTCTTCCCCTCGAGGACCCTGTGACCACTCGCATCCCGTGGGAAAGTTTCCCCACAGCAATGGTTATATCTGGCAGGGGCTTCAACAAGGTCTTTGTCGGGTCAATCAAGCGGAAGTTCGACGAGCTGGAGTCCGCGAGCTCGGCACAGACTATCACATTTGAGAAGGTTCAAGGGAAGTCAAACCCAATCACCTTCTACCTCGAGGAGCTTCTAGGTGGCGCGCCCAACTCCACCATCCCTCTTCTGATCCGGGCGAAGATGGCGAACTTTGACGTTCGCAGAATCCTGGTCAACCAAGGGAGTTCGGTGGACATCATGTACGACCACCTCTTCGAGACCCTCCAACTCGATGAAAGGCATCTGACCCCCTACATAGGCTCAGATCTCTAGGGTTTCAATGGCATGACCACCAAGCCATGTGGTTATATCGAGTTGATGGTCACCTTCGAGAGTGATGACACTGCCCGATAAGTCAAGACCCGTTTCTTGGTAGTGGATTGTCCTACTCTGTACCAGTGCATCCTGAGGAGGATAACTCTAGCCGAGCTCACGGCGGTACCATCCACGGGGATATCGAAGTTGCAAGGAGGTGCTTCGAAGCTGCAACCAAGGGCCTGAGCTTGATCAACGTCAAGCCCAAGACCAGAGAAAAGTTAACCCCAGACGCAATGCAGAAGCCACTCCCGCGCGAAAACGCGGTGGATCTCGACAGTCGTTTCCCCGGCGAGCTAGAAGAAGAGGGAGCAGCGGAAAACAACCTCCCAGCTGAAGCTAATGGGCAGCCTCTCCACCCAACGCACCCCATCCCAGACGAAGACTTTGAGCATAAAGATTAGCACGGGGCTCCCTGGCCTGGCGAAGAAGCAGTTGAAGGCATGTCTCCGGGAGAACGCAAATTTGTTCAGGTGGAGCGCGTCCGAGATGCCCGGCCTCGACCCAGAGGTGGCCTGTCATCAGCATACTGTAGATCCAACCGTTAGGGCTATAGTGCAATGTAGACGTAGGCAGTCTCCTGAGAAAATAGAGGCTGCTGAAAAAGCTGTAAAAGACCTCTTAGAGGCAAATTTCATTTCGGAGGCCAGGTACACAACCTGGCTGTCCAACATTGTACTTGTCAATAAAAGTAATGGAAAGTGGAGGATGTGCGTTGACTATACCGATATTAACCGGGCATGCCCGAAAGATTCTTATCCATTACCTAACATCGACCAGCTGGTCGACAATTCTGCAGGTTTCAAACTATTGTCATTCATGGACGCCTACTCGGGGTACAATCAAATCCCCATGGCCAAGGCCGACAAGCAGCATACCGCCTTCATGACCGAGTTGGGCAATTACTACTACAACGTAATGCCCTTCAGCCTGAAGAACTCCAGTGCGACCTACCAGCGAATGATGAACAAAGTCTTCCGGGGAGAGATTGACGACATGCTCGAGGTCTACATGGACGACATGATCGTCAAATCAGCAGAAGAAGTCGACCACACTGCCCATCTCAAGAAGGTCTTCGACACAACGAGGAAGTGCAAGATGAGGTTCAACCCCGATAAATGCACCTTCGGCGTCAGAGCGGGCAAGTTCCTCAGTTTCTACCTCACTTTGTGAGGAATCGAGGCAAACCCCGACAAGTTTCCGACATTCTCGGAGATCCCGACACCGAACTCGAAGAAGTCGATACAATCACTGAACGAGATGCTGACCTCGATATCCCGCTTCGTAGCCAAGTCGGCACAATACGCACTCCCATTTTTCAAGCTTCTATGCCAAAAAGCCACGTTCGAATGGATCGAGGAATGCGAGCAGGCGCTCCTCCACCTCAAACGAGTCCTTTCGCAACCCCCGGTTCTCTCACGACCAGAGGACGGGGAGACATTATTCCTATACCTCGCCATCACGAGCGAAGCATTTAGTGCGGTCCTAATCCAGGAAACCACCGTTGGGCAGAAGCCGATTTACTTCACCAACAAAGCCCTCCAAGGTCCGGAACTTAGGTACCAGCAGATCAAAAAGATCGCTCTGGCCCTCGTCACCGCGGCCAGGAGACTGCGAAACTATTTCTTGGCCCACACGATCGTGGTGAGGACCGAGCAACCCGTGAGACAACTCCTCGGCCGGTCAGACATGACGGGGAAAATGCTCATATGGTCGCTCGAGCTCGCCGAGTTCGACATCCAATATGAGGGGAGAAAGGACCTAAAAGCTCAGGTGTTGGCCGACTTTGTGGCAGAAATGACCCTCCCAGAGCCTTCGACCAACGGATTCCAAAAGTGGACAATCTACGTCGACGGGGCATCCAGCTCGACAGGTAGCGGAGCCGACATCATCCTGGAAAACGAGAAAGATATCTTGATTGAAGTCTCCCTCACACTGTCTTTCTCGACATCGAACAATCAGGCAGAATGCGAGGCTTTCCTCGCCGCGTTACGCTTAGCTGAGGACCTCGGCGCCAAAGAGGTCAAAATATTCACCGACTCCTAGCTCGTGGCCTCCCAGGTATGGGGATAGTACCAAGCCAAGAACGACAGCCTCATCGAATACTTGGCTCTGGTGAAAGAAATGATGAAAAATTTCTCCTCGGCAGAAGTGAATCACGTCCCGCGCGAGTACAATACTCGAGCAGACGTTCTATCGAAGCTCGCAAGCATGAAGAAGAAAGGCGGGAACAAATCCGTCATCCAGGAGGTGCTCTCGTGTTCAAGCATCGAGAAAGCCATCCTCGTGGCTGACGTGAACGCCATTGGAGACGGCCACAGCTAGATAACCCCGGTGTATGAGCACCTCAGCACGGGGAAACTTCCCGCCGACCCCAAAGATGATGGAGTTGTTAGGCGGCGTGCCTGCTCCTATACAATCGTCGAAGACAAATTATATCGGCGCGGCTTCTCGATCCCTCTTCTCAGGTGCGTCGAGGAGTCCAAGGTTCCAGGCATCCTCCAAGAGATCCACGAGGGGATCAACGCGCAACACCTCGGCGGACGATCACTAGCCCGCAAGGCGTTACGAGCAGAGTACTACTGGCCCACCATGCAGCAGGACGCCAAGGAACATGTCAAAAAGTGCGACAGATGCCAACGACACGGGGACATGCACTTGTCCCCGTCCAGTGAGCTCAAAACACTCTCGTCCCCTTGGCCATTTACGTGGTGGGGGATGGACATCCTCGGGCCCTTCGTCGTAGGGTCATACCAAAACAAGTACCTGATCGTCGACGTCGATTAATTCACGAAGTGGATCGAAGGTGAAGCCCTGGCCAAAATCATGGCTCACAACATACTACGTTTCTACAAGAGGACCATACTTGCCCAGTTCGGCGTGCCCCAGGCGATTGTCATCGACAATGGGACGCAATTCACTGATAAAAACTTTTAGGACTTCATCGCGAAGCTGGGCACGAAGCAACACTTCACCTCGGTCGAGCACCCACAAACAAACGGGCAGGTTGAAGCCATGAACAAGGTGATCCTACGAGGTCTGAAACGGAGACTTAGATATGCCAAGAAAAGATGGGTCAAGGAATTACACAGCGTCCTCTGGGCCTACAGAATAACCCCACACTCCACAACCGGGGAGACCCCTTTCTGACTGACCTATGGAACTGAGGCGGTGATCCCCATGGAGATAAGGGAACCCTCGGTAAGAACGGAGTCTCCTCTTGACGAGGAGACGAACGATGAGGCCCTCCGGGAGGAACTCGACTTCGTCGAAGAGATAAGGTCGGGTGCGTCCCTCCGTGAGGCCTCACTCAAGCAGAAGATAACTTTACGCTATAACAACAAAGTTATTAATTGTGATTTTGAGGTAGGCACCCTCGTCCTACGAAGGAACCAGAAAAATTTTGCGAGAAGGCAAGCTCGCCGCGAACTAGGAGGGCCCCTACAGCGTCCGCACGAAAATGGGGACAGGAGCCTACTTCTTAAAGGACACCCAGCTATGATGACCATCGACCGTCTGTCTTTGTAGGTGGAAGATACGAAAGAAGAGAGGGATTATGGCCTCAACCTTAAGGTAATTTACACACGAGCTCGTAGGCCCGCACGAAAGAGATCGCGTTCGGGTGAAGTTGTGAGGGCGCCAGGCACAACCAAGAAAACACCCCCAGCTGAAAGTCACTGAAGGGAAGACGCAGGCCCGCTTCCAGGAAGGAGAACTCATACATTGGGAACCTTGCCCTTCTGAAAGTCAAACATATCCAGTGATGCTCCAGGGGCCTGTACGCCGGCCAACTCCGCGCGGAACCTTCGTAGAGGTCCTCGACAGTGGAGAAAGCGTCAGAGTCATCCATAGAAAATTGCAAGGGGAGGCCCAGAGGCTCCTTCCTTGCCCAGTCCTCGGGCGTTCGAGCATTGCTGTTTGGTACCGCTGGGGAGTCGGGCTCATCATCGGTTTCTAGGACCCCCTCGATTCTCTTGGCAGCCATTTTTTACTAGAAAAACAGAGGACAACGGTGAATTTGACATTCCAGATCAAATCCACCCTTCCACCGCAGATCAAGTGAAAGGGCGAGCAAGGCAGGTGAGGAGCCGGAGAAAGCGGGAAGAGGCTCTACCCGCGTCCAACCAAATAAATTCCCCGGGACATTCATCAGATCCTCGGGATATTCATCCCATGGCCTTGGGATATTCAGCTAACTTCCCCGGGACCTTCATCAGATCCCCGAGTTATTCATCCCATGACCTCGGGATATTCATCCCATGGCCTCGGGACATTCACCCAGTGTCCTCGGAACCTTCATCAGGTTCTCGGGGCATACATCCGTCTCCTCGGGACATTCATCATAAATTTAAAGGAGCCCCGTCGTTTTTACCGGAAACTCCGTGATCTCCCCGAGAACTTCATCAGTCCACTGGAGGAGCCACCGTAGAGAACATTAAACAGAGAAGAAGAGACCAGAAACTTACTTGTAACGACGGTGGTGAATCTCCGGTGCGGTGGGGTACGGTAGAAGAAGGAAGTCGAAATGCCGAAGAGGAAGAGGGAAAGTTGTGAGCGGAGGAAACGGGAATGTGCAAATGGCACGGACTCAACTCCTATTTATAGGACCCTCACAGGACTCGAGGTATCCCTAGGTACTCGAGTGCCCTAGTCCTAGCCGCCCTAGGCATTGATGACGAGCGACACGTGGCACTCAGATTCCCACGCACGTCTTTCCCTTTCCCTCATGTGCCTGCATGATGAACGCATCCACTTCCGTTCATCTCCCCGTACCATTACCCATCGATGGCCTACAGTTCTCGAGACTCCTGCCCACCGAGCATCCCCTGCTCCTGATCATTCGCATTGTCCACCAACTCGGCATTACGGACACGCTGCCCCACTCAAAGGGTCCCCGACGAAGGGGCTAACCCCTAAGTCATTACTCTGACTCTTCAGAGCAACGACTTGGGGGGCTCCTGTTCTAGACTGGGTCGGCGCCTGCCCATCCGTCGGGCAGACCCAACCCAATGTTGCGATGTGAGGCCTAATATGGCCAAATTCACTTCCTTGTCGGGCACATTCAATGGCCTTACCGTCGAGCAGAGACTTCCTAACGCGAGGAGAGGTCACGACTCTCCTCCTCATGTTCTCCATGTGCCTCTCTCGCGGGGACACGTCATCAGGTAATCACCCACTTCCGAAAGAGTCGGTCTGCCCACTTTTCGGAGATCTCGGGATAGTTACTTCAGGGAGAAGACCACGTGCTGGTCTTTCCTACACCACGTAAGCCCTGATAGTTATCTGCATTGGGCCTAGCAATCCAACCCAGTGCAGACGACAGTTGGTCCAGCGCTAAGGTCACAATATAAATACCCTCTCTCATGAGAGGGTCGGGTTACATTTTATTCTAACTCTTATTCTCGCTTTCTGTACTTGCTTGCTCCAATCCTAACTTTGGCATCGGAGTACCTTGCAGGTACACCCCCCACTGTCTCATCACCACCAGATTAACGGATCTCATGACGTTTGTTGGCCACTAATCTACTTTCTGATCAGGTACGATCAAATTGTGATATAGCAACTGGCTTCTTATGGCACTACTTATAGCATCTAAGGTTTGTATGTTTTTTCCTTCATAAATAGCTTTATTTCTAGCATACCAAACACTATCAATTATGTGGGTAAAAATCATTATTTGCTCTTATTTCATCTTGCATAAATTGCTCTTGCATCATTCAATAAATTGAGTATTGATGATATTGTTAAAATTGATGTTGAGGGGGGATCCAAACCAAACTAGCTTAACCCACCTACATGTCTTAAAGCAATGGTATAGATTTTCCAATTCCTTATACCACATAGGAAAAAGGAAATCATTAGGGATATTTCTTTGAGAAATGAGATATTTAACTAGTAACATGTTAGTTAGCAGCCTCCATAAGAGATAAAGTTTTCTAAGAGGGGCTTTTATGTCCCACAACTTCCTCCACATTTCCTTGTCATGGTCAATCTTTGAGCAACCTTCATTCTAAGTGTGCTTCCATTCCATTATGCTATAGTATCCAGTTTTAACAGTGTAGTGTATAGCTTTTACAGCCTTCCAACTAAGGAAGTCCTCCTCATCAAGGTTGTTTAAAGGGATCTTGTTGATTTCAATAGTGTCAATGTTAAGAAAAGTATTGTTAAGTATATTTTGGTTCCAACATCTTTTTCTCCCTATCAATGGGATCCCTAACTCCAAAGGTCCTCGTTTACAAAGGCCTTTGTGTTAGGATTTTAAATCTACATTGGGTGGGAACTCAGTTGCCCCCCCCCCCCCCCCCCCAAAAAAAATGTTTACCTTGTTTCCATTTCCTATGTTCCAGTAGTTTCCCTTCCTTATAACCCATATGCTGCGGGCCAGGATTCTCCACAGACAACTAGGATTTTTGCCCATAGTAGCTTTAAGAATATCACTTTTTGGATGGTATTTAGCTATGATCACCCTGGCCACTAGGGATTCAGGTTCAGAGTGTACTCTCCAAATTTGTTTAGCCAGCATTGCTTCATTAAACTCTTGCAGATTTCTAAACCCAAGACCCCCATTAGCTTTGTTTTTACACAGATTTACCTATTTTTCCAATGAATTCTATTTTTCTCCCACCAGAATCTAGCAACCAAACTTTCCATCTTATTGCAAATAGACACTTCCTTTATCATGATTGCTCTGCCAGTATATGATAAGGAATTCTCTTTCCATGTTTTTATCTTGTGCCTAAGTTTGTCAAGAAGAAAGTTGAAACATGTAGTCCTGAATTTCCCCACAGTTGTGGGAAGCCCCAAGTAGGTGTTGATTTTGCTGATAGTAGAGATGTTCAGGGCTTTATAAAACACCTCTATTTTCTCTTTAGAAGTGCTAGAGCTAAACATCATTTGGGATTTTTGAAAGTTTATCTTTTACCCTGAGTTGTTTCGGTAAATTATGATTAGGTCTTTAGTTTGTTTGCTTCCTGCTCCTCTGTATAGCAGAATATCAAGTTGGCATCTGCAAAGAAAAGGTGTGTTATGTTAGGAGCCTTTCTGGCTATGGATATACCTCAAAGGAAGTTATCCTTATTATCATTTTTTATAAAATTAGAGAAAACATTAGCACACAAAATAAAGAGGTAGGGGAAAGAGGGTCTCCCTGATGGATGCCACGAGAAGGTTGAAAGTACTCTGTAGGAAAGCCATTAATGAGGATAGATAGGCTGACAGTAGTGACACATTTCATTATAAGGTTTGTAAACTTTTCAGAGAAGCCAGAATGGATAAGGGTAGTGTATATACAAGTCCAATCTAGTCTATCATACACATTTTCCATATCCAACTTAATACCAATCATTCCCTTTTTCCTCTTCGATTTCTTGTTTATATGTTGGAAGATCTCATAAGCCACCATTATAAGGTTTGTTATGGTTTCTTCTTTGTGTCGCCTTTGGGTGAAAGAAATTAGTGTTTCTATCGCCTTTTTGAAGCCAATGGATTTTAGCACGTTGAGCCCATCAAGCTTCTTCCTTGTGCAGGAGCGAGTCAATTTTGTTCTGAATCTCTTTCATTTGAGTATCATTCCTGTTCTGTGAGTATTGTCTTGTAGCTATTTGTGGAGGAGGCTTAGGTTTTTTTATTTCTTTAGTAGGGTGGGTGAATTTCTTTTTTCCCCAGTTCTAAAAAGATTCAAGGGTGTCGCTGAATGGAAGAATCATCATTTGCTCATATGAAATTTTAAAAAATAAAATAAAAATAAATAAAAAAGACATGTGGACAGCCATGTAGGATTTAAAAAAAATATTATGTGTTGAAATAGTCAACCAGGGGCCAAACACAGATAATCTAGACATTATAACGGGGGAATCCAAAAAATATATTAGGGGGGGGGGGTTAAATCGAAACTCGCTAACATTACAGGGGGGTATCGCATAGTTAACCCCTATTTTTTTTATTCCCCCTTTATAATGCAAAGATTCTTTCATTTTGGCCCCTTAGGTGACGGCTTGGACACTGAATCTTCAATTTTACTGACGAAGTCGATTTCAGTGGCTTTTTTTTTATTTTTTCTTTATTTAATTAGTGACATGACACTATTTAAAGGGTTAAATATATTGTACCCCTGCAATGTGAGTGAGTTTTGGTTTATCGGTTTACCTTCCATAATATTTTTTAATATTAATTATTTAACCCTAATTTAATATATTTTTAAATATTAGTGACATGTCAATATTTTTTTAACCCTATTATTTAATTATTATATCTTTTAAATATTTTTCCAAAGTAAATTATTATTTAGTAAATTTAATTAAATTTTCTTAATATCAAATGTTTGAACTTATGGTCCATTTGTCATCTCAATCCACTAATACAGAAGTTCAACTCTGAATGAGCTTTATAAACACTAAATGTATTAGTTACCCAATTGGACTTCCTCATTTATATGACCACCACATATTGCATGCCCTGTCTTAAGGTGAGAAAAATACACAAGAAGGGATGTGTCATACCCCAAATTTTGACCACTAGTATTTCCCATCATTGTGCAAATCATCACCACAATATGGATGGACCATCATGCTCCATCAATCTCCTCGAGGATTGTTGAGCATTCACCATAACCAAGAATTAGGGTTTTGAGCCTTCTCCGGACACTTAGATAAAGGATCAATCAAGAAATGACATGATCTTCAACTTGTCTAACCTCTCAAACACCCATAAAGGATCAAGAGGACTCCCATACCAAGAATCAAGCACAAGGTTGCAACATTCCAAGTGGATTAAGCTTCAAGATCGCCAGTGTCACCAAATTAGGGTTTTGGTCGACCAAGGCCTCCAGGTGGAAATTTTCCTCTGGGAATGAGCCAATGCTTCAAAGTATAACTTAAGATCCTCCAAGGGACCTCATGAACCCAATCATCAAGTCAATTTAGCCTCGGGGGATTCATTCACAAAAAATCAGGAATTAGGGTTTCTTGACCTAATTCACCCCTAAGTTGACTTTTGGGACAAAACATGAGCCAAGACCTCAAGACATGATTTGAGGGTCTCCAATACACCACATTGATCCATTTGCAACAATGGATTGATCCCAGAAGCTTGGTCTACAAGTTTCAATTTCACCTGGACCACAATTAGGGTTTCGAGGAAAAAGTCAACTGTACCTTTGACTTTTGGCCAAAACATGCTCCCAAACCTTGGGACATGATTCAATACACCCTATGACACCTATGAAACATAGCCATTAGGGTTGATTTAGGTCAAGGACTTGATTTCACCAAGGATCGCACAGTTTGGAATTCATCTGATAAAAAGTCAACTGTGCACAAAGTCAACTTTGACTTTTTGAGATTTTTCACAATTATGGTTCTTTGACCCTAAAACAATGTTAATGTATGATTTGAATCATCATTCATCAAGAAAAATAAAAAAAAGTGGGATAACTTGTAAAAGGGGTAACCATAAAAACTTAGAATTTTTCTAAGTTATGAAATAAAGTAGCTAGGGTACCAACTTCCAAGGACCATAACTTGAGATCCAAGCAACCATTTTGGATGGTCCAAAGATGGATTTGTAGATCTCATGGAATACTTCAAAAGTTTCAACTACAGCTCATTCCAATTCCTCATGGATTTTAAGTTATGGAATGATCAAAATGGCTGAAAACACAAAAGTGACATTTTTCCAACACTTAGTGAAATTTTCACTAAGTCAGAATCAACCTTATTTTTTCCCAAATGTAGAGGCAGTTTTCAATGTAATTCAAGTTGGATCAAAACCAAAGTTGGACATCATACTGAAATAGGATATATCATCTTTCCAAAATGTCCAAGAACTCCATCAAATTCCATCTGAGCTAAGAGTTATGATGGCTGCAATATGCCTTGATGCAAACTGTCACACAAGGCAGATTTGTGCATTGTGGCTCGATTTGATCAAATTGTGCAACTCCAAGCCTTGTCATTATTTTGGACACATCTGAGGATAAAACAAGAAGGGAATGATCTGATCCCCAAGCCTCAAAAGTCCAAGAATCTACATTAGGCTTGTCATCCCTAAAATGGCTAAAATGTGCCAAGAATTCAATTTTGTTTTCAAGCATTCAATGGATGCTTAGAGGTGGCATGTATCATAGCATAGATGAACACTTCAGTCAAGCCTTATCCTTGAATCAAAGAACCATAGGTCTGTGCTCTAATCTCAAGTCAATGGCTAGAGGAGACTTGAGATTCCAAAATGATCCAATTGACCACAGACCTGTACCAGTTGCCATTCCCTATTCCTTACAAAATAAACTTGCTCTACTATAAATAGAGCTCATTTATGATCAGTTTGAGTACACCAAAGCACCCAAACTGATGCTTTCCTCAAAATCACACTCTCACTTCCAAATTTTCCTTCTAAAGCAAACCACTATCGGGTTTTGAGTTTGAGAAAAATTCCAACCAAACCAATCACTCACACGCCTCATAAACATCATATAGAAGTGATCCAAACACTTAAACAACATCTGGAACACCAATTTCACAAAATCACCAGCCAGTTGCTCAAGGTTTCAACCAAGTTGCAGTTGAGGTGCCATAATCTGTTCCAGTCCATTTCAAATCACTCCAAATATTCAAACACACTCCATATGGTGTAGGGAAGCTGTTTAGATCATCACAACTCATCTGTAACATATCCAACTCAAAAATCAAATTGCTCTTGCTGCCACGACCTTCAAGTAAGCCTAAACTTGGTCATCTCATGATTCATGCATATTTTCTCGCACAATAATTTTGCCATATGTTCATAATCATGCATAGAATGTTTCCCCTCAATTAATTGCTTTGTATGAATCGTGTGTGGAATTTCTGAGCCTTCATGTAGAATTTAGGGTTCTTGAGGTTTCTCTTTGATTTCTTATTCCATGCTTAAAATAAATGAAATTAAAGACCATCGACATGATCGTGAGGTGAAAACGAGTAGATTGATATTTGGATTGTGTGATTTCATCAAGTATTCAGTGAGATTGAGGAGAAAACTCAAATCTAGGCAACACAGAGGGCGCGGGCAAGAACTTGATGTTCTTGGCGCCCTTTTTTGAATTTTCAAATATTTGAATTTTTGTGATTTTATTAAATTGATTCAAAAATTAATTTCTCCCTGAATTTTAATGATTTTGAGTTGATTCTTTTTTCAATAATTCACAAAAATGTTAAAATATTTTATTTTACAAAAAAATCCCAAAAAATATTATATATTTCATATACTTGATATTTTTGCAAAAGAATTAATTTTTATTTGTTTTTAACATTTAAAATATTTTTTCCTTCTTGATTTTCCAAACTTAATTGGTTTCCAACCATTTTGTGGATAAAAGCATGATTTTCAAACATTAATCCAAGATCACAACTTATTTTTCACATATGTTTGATAAATTTTGATCATTTTAATTAAATTTTTATTTAATTAAAATACATTTTGAAATCAAATTAGGGTTTTGATTGATTCTACCCTCATTAATCTTTTTCAAACACTTTTTGGGCCTCTAATAAAGTGTAAGACCCAATCCCTTTTTTGAAACCAAAATAAACCTTTGGGCATCAGTCATTGTATAAGACCCACTGTGTTTTCAAAAACCTCGGCGCGATCGCCGTTTTCAAAACAAATCTTTGGGCCTCTCCCTAAGTTGTAAGCCCCATCACTTGTACAAAAATAATTTGTGGGCCTCTAATAGAATGTAAGACCCAACCCCTTTGTAAATAAACAATTTTTGGGCCTCACACATTGTATAAGTCCCTTTGTATATTTTCAAAAGTTCGGCGCGATCGTCGCCTTTGTAATAAAACCAACTGGGCTTCTCCTTGAGCTATAAGACCCATATTTGTTCATTTAAAAACTCATTGGGCCTCTAATAGAGTGTAAGACCCAATCCCCTTTTAATCAAAACCATTTTGGGGTCTCAGATATTGTATAAGTCCCTCTGCGTTAAAAGAAAAATCTCGGCGCGATCGCCAGTTCAAAATCAAAATCATCTGGGTCTACCCCCGTTTTGTAAGTCCCACCTCTTTTCTTTAAATAAACTTTGGGCCTCTAATAAAGTGTAAGACCTAACCCCTTTTGTACAGAAAACCATTTTGGGCCTCAGTCGTTGTATAAGTCCCGATATGATCCTCAAAACAACGGTGCGATCACTAGTAATACCTTGGGCCTCTCCTTGAGTATAAGCCCCAACATATACTTGTTGTTATCAAATTTTCTTTGTTGAACAAACTAACAGAACAACATGGAAGCTCACATACCTGTAAGTTTTAACAGCTTTCATTTACTCGCTTTCATATATATAATTGTATTGTGGGAAGTTGCGCGTGGTTGTCTTCTTTCGTCTTTTTTAAATACATGTCATATATATAATTGTATTGTGGGAAGCTGCACGTGGTTAGTCTTCTTTCATACCTCCTTTAAATACTCGTCATATATCAACTGTATATATACTAGTATAGTTATTTAGACTTTTCCCCGACAACTAGGTCTAGAACTAGGTAAAGCCCTGTTGGTCACTCTTAAATACAAACAAAAATAGATCCCCATAGGATTACCAGATACAGTCTTCCCTCCTCTTGGGGTTAAACAATATGGAACAAAGAGAAAGGCAGTATTCTTCGTGAACCTTTTCTCAGACTGTCACCCCTAGAAATTGTCAAAGAAACTCTACTCCCCAGAGGTGATTTATTCTCAGTGAATGGCATCTCTTGAGTTTCTTCAAACCTCGAACTTTCATGAAATAATCTCTTCTCGGTGAATTGCATTTCTTGAACTTCTCTCGGTTTGGGACCCACAAGCTTCCTAAAAGCATCCCGCCTCCTCTTGGGCTTTGTACAAGGACCTTCGGCTTCTTAGAAGTTCTCATGCCTTCTCTTGGGCTTAAAATAAGGACTCTAACGACCTTTTAAAGGCATAAGACAGAACTTAGTCATACTTTGCTAGAGCTGTCTTCCCAGTGTCAAAACTCAGACCAGTTTAGGGTTGATTCTCATCCCTT
Source organism: Lathyrus tuberosus (assembly GCA_022829125.1). Classification (NCBI taxonomy): domain Eukaryota; kingdom Viridiplantae; phylum Streptophyta; class Magnoliopsida; order Fabales; family Fabaceae; genus Lathyrus; species Lathyrus tuberosus. The sequence continues at coordinate 12,116,229 of JALAZF010000039.1, read as the reverse complement.
AACGCTTGCCTCCTCTTGGGCATCATACAAAAGATAAAACTCTTCCACACCATTAGACTTGGACAGTCTAACCCCCTTGAGTCTCAAAGACATTCTCAAGCACCTTACAAATATAGGAGAAACCCCGGTCAATCTGGATAAATCTCCAGTAGAGTTGAAACTCAGTCTCTCTCCTAGAAATCCCAAATCAGAACCTCAAGGTCTCTGATACCTCAACTCTTCTGCAATCCTCAGCAAGAGTTGATTCCCCATTTAGACCTGCCTCGGGATCTCAATAATCCCAGCAGAAAGCTAGCCTCCTTTTAGGCTTTGTATAATGATCCTTCCTCAGGGAAGTTAGCCTCCTCTTAGGTTTTGTACAAATGATTCTCCCCAGCGGAGTTAGCCTTTTCAGACTCTCTTGTTTACTCATTCCCCTTTTCAGACTCTCTTGTTGAGTCAATCACTTTTCAGACTCTCTTGTTGAGTCAATCATCTTTTAGCACTCTCTTGTTGAGTCAACCCTTTTAGCCTCAATCTCGGGCTTTGTACGAGATAGATAAAAAATAATCTCTTGTTGAGTCAATCTTTTCCAACCGCCTCGAAGGCCTGGTATAAATATTTCCCTAGCAGAAATCATATTCCTTTTAGGTATGATAATTTCTTCATCTTGTTCAGCCTCAATCCTGGGCTTTGTACAGGACAGATAAAAACACTCTCTTGTTGAATCAAACCCTTTTAGCCTCTATCTTGGGCTTTGTACAAGACATAAATTTACCTCTCTTAAGCTTGGGACAGATATCTTCCCCAGCGAAGTCATTTCCCCCCAGCCTTCTTTAGGCTTTAAGGAACGATTTCCCAAGCAGAGTCAAACCCTTTCAGCCTCAATCTTGGGCTTTGTACAAGACATATAATACTCTTCCGCAGAGTCAAACTCATTCCAGCCTCAATCTTGGGCTTTATACAAGACACATAAAAATTCCTCACCAGAGTCCAATCTCCCTTTTATCCTTAATCTTGGGCTTTATACAAGACACATACAAACCTCCCTCGCGGAGTCAAAATCCCTTTTCAGCCTCCTCTTAGGCTTTGTATAATGATATCCCCAAAAAGAGCCAGTCTCTTTTTTTGCCTCAATCTTGGGCTTTGTACCAGACATGTAAACACTCTTTTGTTGAATCAGTCGACTTCCCTAGCCGAGTCAATCAACCTTTTAGCTTCAATCTTGGGCTTTGAACAAGACACAAATACTCCTTTTAGCTTTAATCTTGGGCTTTGAACAAGACACCAAAACACCTTTTTCCTCACTTAGAATAAGAGGAACTACGATTGCTCTGATTTCCCTGTTTCATTTAAACGGGAATACATAGGCATAAGATTGCGAAATCTTAGCGAGCATACTAAACAAAATATCTAGGTCCAGTACCTTCATATCAATCAAAACTTAGGTCCAGTACCTTACCAAAAAACACCCGAACGTCACTCACTCACTCATATCTTCCCAAGAAACTTTCCCAACCCATTAACAGAGAAACACTATCAAGTACAAAGCGAAACCTAAAGCTAATATCCTGTGGATAACCACATATAGGATGGGTAATTGATAACTCCCCATCGTATAACCTGACCCCGACTCCCCGAATCTCTTTAAGTGTTTGTTCAGTTAAACATTCGCGTGCAAGGTTAGTTTTAGATAGCTTCCTTTTCCCTTCCAGCTTCATAGGATAAATAAGAAATCAGAAAGTAGCACCCCATCCTCCTCATTGCGGTGAGGAGAAGAACCAGCGATAAGGTGGTCGCGTCACCGACAAAAATCGCTCGCTACAGGATGGAGGTTGAATTATGTATGCCAGAAAATCGTTTCGCTTCTGATAATGGAACTTCAAAATCTGAACCATGTTGAGAGTCTGATATCATAAATAGTTATAGCAGCGGAAATAAATTGATCAGAAGTAAAAGCAAGAAACACACAAAGATTATTCGGGTTCCTCTCTTCAAATAAGAGTAGTCCAGTCCCCTTGCCTCAACAAGAGCTTTTCACTATAATAAAAAAGATTATACTTTACTCAAGCACACTTGCAAGAGACTTCAATCCTTAATTAACCTAGAAAGAGACTTCTGCTCAATCAACCTAGAAAGATACTTCATTGCTCAAGTATGCAGACATGGGACTTCAATGCTCAAGCATGCAGGCAAGAAACTTCTTCTACTTTAAGCAAGAAGTTTAGTATAAAAGATAACTACTATACTTAGATACACAATCAGAAGTATAGCACTTGTGCAACAACCACAAAGGTTCTTAACCTCTTAATATCTCTAAGATATACAAAGATAAGAAATCTTAAGATCTTATGCAATAACAGTTACAAATAAAGCTCAGAGTTATGCTCAAGATATTATAAGGCGTTGTGTTGTTGTACACCTTTCTTCAAATCTTCAGCTTCCTTTTATAGAGGTAGAGAAAGAGTCGTTGGAGGGTTTGAACATAAGATCTAACTTAGTGAAGAAGCATGCCAAGAGAGACGTTGGAGAATGTATCTAGTTAGAAGCATTCTCCACTGAATAATGGTGTTGTTCACAACATATTTCAAAGTACTAGGTATCTACCAAAAGGTAGAACAGACTGAAAAGGTCATATCACCATTCGTTGATCTATGCAAAACAAAACCCAAGTTGACTCATCCTAGAAATCTGGCGCTTTGACAAAACTGGTCTGCTTTTCGTACTGAGTACGGATCAGAGGCACCTTTTTCTTTCAAAGTCTGAGATTTCACCTGAGTCTAGAGTGGCGTGAGTTTGGGCTTGGAGTGACCGCCACAGCCGCCGCCGTGAGGCATGCTGGTGCGGCGGAGACTCTATTTTTTCTGGCGAGCTTTTTCTAAGGAAGAAGATGAGCGTATTTTTTTATATGTGATATGTGTTTTTTTTATAAGAAAAAACTCTGATTTGTTCCTAATGTGGTCATGGGCCTAGCATATTCTGATTCACATTGCCTTCCTATACTTCCCTTGGATCTATACACCCTCCTTCTCTTTAGTTTATTTTAATTGTTTTCTTATTTGATTTCTAGTTTAGTATTTTGATTTTTTTTCTTTCTATTTACAAAACCTCTAGTATATTTTTACTTTTATTTTAATTTCATTTTTAAATATTTTGATTCTATTTTTATTTTTTACTTTTATTTTTTTCATTTTGGTTATTATTTGGGGTTGATGAAGTCTTGAGCATCATGAAGAAATGATCCCATGGATGATTGAACCTTTAACACTTCAAAGATGCCGATGAATGATCATTGGAACATTCTTGACACTTTGATGTGTTGATAAATTGTCCATGGTTGATCATAATTTAAATCTCTTGATGATAGATGAGACCATTGTGAGGACTTGAGTTTGCTTTTGATTTTCTCATTGTGTTGCATGATTTAGGAGAATAACTTTGTGTTATTTCTCTAACATGTTTGAATGCATAGATTCTTATTGACCGGCCTCAGATATGTGTGGATTCTACATAAGTCCACTTACGATTGCTTAACATAACACTAAATTGTCCCGATACGATTAATCGATCATTCGATCATTAAATACTAACTTCTAACTTTTATATTATCGCACTTTAATTCTCGCAATTTATCTTTCCGTCATTTACTTTCTACAATTTACTTCATTGCTCATTTATCATTTATGTCCTTACTTTATGTCATCTTTTTCTTTTGGATCTTTGTTTCTTATCTTATAAAAAACACAAAAACATGATAAAAATGAGAAGACCTAAAAAACTTGTGAGACATAAATGGACTGTGGACTATGCAGATGACCTTAGCATCATGGGGTTCTGGAATTAATGTTTGACCCTGAGAAAGGAGGCTTAGACTCTTGTTTTCATTGCATAGTTTAGGACACATTGCACACACACGACTTTCTCTTAGGCTACCTGACAACGAGACCTGTTATTTCTTGCAATACTTCCCTTGTATTTTTTATGTACCCATTTCGCATTTTGGATGTACTTCCTTTACTTTTCTGATTTTCTTTGGTTGTAGTTTCATTTGCTAGACGTCCTTAGGAACTAGGATCGACCTCACCTCTTTCTCAAACCCTTAATCCAACTTCGAACGGTAGTAAGTCGATCGCTTCATGTGTCACCATCAACTTATCCCTTCCAATCTCAAACCATTTTCATAATCAACTCGCGGCAATAAAACCCTTGATCCAACGTCAAGTGGCATTTTCTCAATAAATACAAAAACACAATGAAATACGATTAGGATTGCCCGCCACAATCCTTAAGTGGTGGAGAAAGAGTGAGAATAGAGCTTTCCTACACTCACTCTAAGTATTTTGGAAACAAGACATTTGGCTTGGTAGTTTGAAATATTCACCTCTACCCATAGTCTTTAGTGCAATCTTAATCAAGAACAATCTCTTTCCAAAAAAGCCTAAAAACAACACCAACTCATCAAACTTTTTTTTCTTGTCGCCGTGCGATATTTCAAACCCCTTTTTGGAAGGTAAAATTGAAATTCTGGTATAGCAGATCACTAAGATGACGAACAGGATGTCGAGACACTTGATCTCTACTTCTCACACAAGGATACTAATGAGCAGAATGCAAAATGCAAAAAATAAAGAAACACACAGGAATTGTTAACCCAGTTCAGTGAACAACAACACCTACGTCTGAGGGCTACCAAGCCATAAATGAAATCCACTAGACAGTATTAGATCTAATCTAAACTCCTCCATTTATAACTCGTCACCTAATCACTACACGTGCTATATTTCTACCTAAGACACTCCTAGGTATGAGACCCTTCTCAATTCCCTTTCAATCACAACAGTGACTGAACAATTACAACTCAATAAAACAGTCCAACTCAAGTATTCACGCAATACAAGAGAGGCTCACAAAATTACAAACCCTAGTACTTACTAACAACCATGTATGTTCTCTTCCTATTCTAGGTTAAATCCATCCTATTTATAACCATAAACAAGACTGGATTTGGGCTTCAAAAACGCATCAATTCTGCTCTACAGAATCTGCACCTTATTCTCCACTAGAATAGTTTCTTCAATTCTAAGTTTCCTAAAGTGTCTCCACACTTAGAAACAGTGTCTTTAAATTATAATTAGAATCTCTGATTCCTCAATCTTGGACGCCACCTAGGAAAAACAAACATTCATCACAAAATCTGGAAATCAGAAAACCAAATAACAGTTATCACAAACTGTAACAGACAAAGATGTTGAATCATCATGATAGGACATCTTGTCCAACATCTTGATCTTCAGTTAGTTCTTCATGTTAGGACATCTTGTCCAACATCTTACTGACAAGTTAGTTTTACCAAAATTGATGCCAGGAAGATTCCAGGCTCTGTTATTTGTAGAGTATCCCAGGAAGATTCCTTCATCACTCTTGGGATCCATCTTCCTTCTTTGCTCACGGTCTGCCAGGATGTAACATTTGCTTCCAAAGACATGGAAGTACTTCACAGTTGGCTTCCTACCTTTCCACGACTCATATAATGTGGCAGATGTCCCAGATCTGATGGTTACTCTGTTTAAAATATAGCAAGTTGTGTTTATGGCTTCATCCCAAAAATGATAAGGGAGTTTTTTGGCATGAAGCATGACCCTTCCACATTCTTGAATTGTTCTATTATTTCTCTCAACCACACCATTCGGTTGAGGAGTGATGGGTGAAGAGAACTCGTAACTAATTCCTTCTGAGGAAAAGAACTCATCAAACTTACTATTTTCAAACTCCTTCCCATGATCGCTTCTGATTCTGACTACGCCACAATCCTTCTCTCTTTGAAGTTTTTGACACAGTCCTTTGAATACTTTAAATACTTCTGACTTCTCTTTGATGAAATGTACCCATGTGTACCTAGAGAAGTCATCCACCACAACATAAGCACACCTCTTTCCACCCAGAATTTTAACCTGCATAAGTCCCATTAAGTCCATATGAAGTAGCTCTAAGATTTTTAAGGTGGTCAGATGTTGAAGCCTTTTATGTGACATCCTAGTCTATTTTCCAATTTGACATTCGCCACAAATTTTGCCTTCATCTATTTTTAGATTAAGAATACCTCTGACAGCCTCATTATATAAGACTTATTTCATTCCCTTCAAGTGCAAATGAGCAAGTTTCTGATGCCACGTCTTCACCTCATCTTCCCTTGACACCAAGCAGGTGGAGGGACACTTTGTTTCATGGGGAGCCCACAAGTAACAATTATCCTTCCTGGTACCCTTCATGATAAGTTCCTCTTTATCATTTATTACCAGACACTCAAATTTCGAGAAGTTAACCTTGAGGCCTTGGTCACACAATTGGCTAATAATTATCAGATTTGTAGTCAATCCTTTGACGTACAATACTTTATCTAGACTAGGTTATCCAACATACTTTAACTTCCCAACACCTTTTATCTCACCTTTTGACCCATCTCCAAAGGTGACATAGCTAGTGGAATGAGGTTTAATATCAACCAAGAACTTCTTGACACCAGTCATGTGTCTAGAACAACCACTATTAAAATACCAGTCTTCTCTGGTAGAAGCTCTCAGAGAGTTATGAGCTATGAGGGCGACAGTTTCATTCTTAGGAATCCACTTCTTCTTTCCTTTAGTAGCCTCCTTTCTCCTTCTGGGTCGAGTTAATGATTTTGGATAACCATGCAACTTATAGCAGTAAGCCTTTATGTGACCATACTTACCACAGTGATGACACTTCTTGTCCTGATTCTTTCTTCCTGGGAAGTTGTTCTGAGGCCTTTGACGATGATGAGACATCCTACTTGACATTAATTGAACCTGCTTTCTTTTTTGTTGAACGGAGTTCACACCAGGCCTTTGTCCTTTGTTCTCAACTTGATCACTATAGCCAATACCTCTTCCATTTCCAGTATTTCTTCCTGAATTAAGAATTTCATCCAGCACATCTGAACTGCTATTGAGCATTCTTATGTACTTAGTCATGTTGTCAAGTTTGGAATTTAGCAACACAACTTCTTCCTCCAGATCAGAGATGATGGCCAAATGTTTTAGTCATTCATCACAAAGTTGAGCAATAAGATTCTGCTGATCTTGCCCTAATTAACACAATTCATCACTTCTAATGCACATCTCCTTATAAGAGGCATCTAGTTCACCAGGAGTGAGATCTCAAATATCTGATTCCTTGTCCAAATTATATATTCCAGTAAGTGCATAAACATGTTTAGCAGTTTCTTCATCGCTCGAGGAGTCATCTTCTGACCAAGAAGTGGATAAACATTTCTTCTCCTTCTTGTGGAAGGTGGGACATTCACCTCTTGTGTGTCCAACCCCCCGCACTCATAACATTGAATTCCCTTTCCTCTGTTGGGTTTCTTATCATTGTTAGTTCTTCTTCTAAATATTTTCCTTCTATTGATGTCGGAAGCCTGAGCCTTGACATTAGATATAGACTTCTCATCCAGTTTCTTCAACAGTTGGTGATACTATTTTTCAAGAAATTCCACAGCTTTGGACAATTCCTCATTAGAGTCACACTCTTCTTGGTTAGTCACCAAGGCTAAACTTTTATTCTTTTCAGCTTTCTCGCTAATATCCATCTCAAAGGTATGAAGTGATCCCATGAGCTCATCCACTTTCATAGTGTTTATATCATGGGTTTCCTCAATAGCAGTCACCTTCATATCAAATTTCTTGGGAAGAGACCTTAGGATTTTCTGAACCAACTTGGCTTCTGGAATTTTCTCTCCAAGGTCACTTGATGTGTTGGCAATATCAACGATGTTTATATGAAAGTCTTGTATACTTTCATCCTCTTTCATCCTCAAGTTCTCAAACTTAGTGGTGAGAATTTGAAGTCTTGAAGATTTTACTCTTAAAGTTCCTTCATGCGCAGTCTTCAAGATCTCCCATGCATTCTTGTCAATAGTACAGTTCTTGATCAGCCTAAAGATGTTCTTGTCGACATCATTGAATAAGGCATTCATGGCTTTGAAGTTACCTTGAGCAAGCTTATCATCTTCATCATCCCAGTCTTCCTCAGGTTTCAACTCATTAGTGATCTTTCGATCCTTATCTTTGGCCTTTGGTGGGTCCCACCCTTTGACCACATACTTCCAAGTTTTACCATCCATAGACTTGATGAAAGCCACCATTCTCACTTTCCAATATTCATAATTGGAACCATCAAGAATGGGTGGTCTATTCAATATTCCTCCTTCTTTATCCATTGAACCAGAAAGTATTGTGCCTGAATCTCACCCAGATACAGAGCAGGATGTCTACTCTAATACCAATTGAAATTCTGGTATAGCCGATCACTAAGATGTCGAACAGGATGTCGAGACACTTGATCTCTGCTTCTCACACAAGGATAATAATGAGGAGAATGCAGAATGCAAAAAATAAAGAAACACACAGGAATTGTTAACCCAGTTCAGTGAACAACAACACCTACGTCTGGGGGCTACCAAGCCATAAATGAAATCCACTAGACAGTATTAGTTCTAATCTAAACTCCTCCGTTTATAACTCGTCACCTAATCACTACACGTGTTATATTTCTACCTAAGACACTCCTAGGTATGAGACCCTTCCCAATTCCCTTTCAATCACAACAGTGACTGAACAATTACAACTCAATAAAACAGTCCAACTCAAGTATTCACGCAATACAAGAGAGGCTCACAAAAGTACAAACCCTAGTACTCACTAACAACCATGTATGTTCTCTTCCTATTCTAGGTTAAATTCATCCTATTTATAACCATAAACAAGACTGGATTTGGGCTTCAAAAACACATCAATTCTGCTCCACAGAATCTGCACCTTATTCTCCTCTAGAATAGTTTCTTCAATCCTAAGTTTCCTAAAGTGTCTCCACACTTAGAAACACCGTCTTCAAATTATAATTAGAATCTGTGATTCCTCAATCTTGGACGCCACCTAGGAGAAACAAACATTCCCACAAAATCTGGAAATCAGAAAACCAAATAATAGTTATCACAAACTGTAACAGACAAAGATGTTGAATCATCATGATAGGACATCTTGTCCAACATCTTGATCTTCGGTTAGTTCTTCATGTTAGAACATCTTGTCCAACATCTTGCTGACAAGTTAGTTTTACCAAAATTGATGCCAACTTCAAAGGCTTGGACTCATCAATCTCCCCCTTCGGCAGATTTTGGCTAAAACTAACTAAAGGGAACATGTAGACATAAAACCACCTTCCGAGGCCAAGAAACAAAACATTAGAACAGCAGCAGCGGAAAAACGTAAAAACATAAATTTGTCTCCCCCTCAACTAGTTCCTTCTTCTGCAAGCAGCATTAGCATACTCCCCCTCAATGGTTAGAAGCAGAAGTGGTTGGTACAGTTAGTATTACTCCCTCTTTTTAGCCATAACATGACAAAGGCAGATAAACTAACTAAATAACCAAGCATAAAGTATTAAAGTACAAAACAAGCACATAAAGTGCTAAACAAATATTATCCTGGGCATTAAGCCTTTACATAACAAAAAAAAACTAACATTTAGCCTGAGAGAAGTTTAGAGAGACCTCTCAATCTTGATGGGAACATATATCCAATTACTTGAATAGCATTCCCACACCAGGTGAATTGCTACACATCTTTATACAGGCAAACTCCAAGGTTTCCCCTCAACACTTCAAATTGATTAGCATCCAAAGCTTTAGTGAAGATGTCAGCTAACTGATTCTATGTTGCAACATGCTCCAAGGTTATGACTTTGTCTTCCACAAGATTTATAATGAAGTGATGCCTGATGTCAATATGTTTGGTTCTGTTGTGATAAATATGATTCTTTGAAATATTAATGGCACTCAAGTTGTCACAGAAGAGTGTCATAACATCTTGAATGACATTTTATTCAGCCAACATCTTCTTCATCCACATCAATTGAGAGCAGCTGCTACCTACAGCGATGTATTCAGCCTCAACAGTAGACAAAGAGACACAATTTTGCTTCTTACTAAACCAAGAAATCAAGTTGTTTCCTAGAAAGAAACATCCACCAGAGGTGCTCTTCCTATCATCTGCACTCCCGACCTAATCAACATCACAGTATCCTATTAACACAGAGTTAGAACTATGAGTATAGAGCAAGCCATAGTGACATGTACCATTCACATACTTCAGAATTCTTTTGACATGATTAATATGGCTAACTTTAGGTTCAGCCTAATATCTAGCACATACTCCTACCGCAAAAGTTATATCAGGTCTGCTAGCAGTAAGGTATAGAAGACTTTCAATCATGCTTCTAAACAGACTCTGATCAACACTAACCTCTTTCTCATCCTTAGACAGTTGCACGTGAGTAGGAGCTGGAGTACTCTTGTGTTTTGCATTCTCCAAGCCAAACTTTTTCACAATATTTTTAGCATATTTCCCTTGACAGGGAAATATCGAGTCTTCCATCTGTTTGACTTGGAGACCAAGGAAGTAAGTTAATTCACCAACTAAACTCATCTCAAACTCAGATTGCATTTGCTTGATAAAGTGTTGGACCATCTCATCTGACATCCTTCCAAACACAATATCATCAACATAAATTTAAGCTATCATGAGCTTTCCTTCCCTTTCTTTGACAAAGAGTGTTTTATCAATTCCACCTTTCCTGTAACCATGGTTGACAAGGAATTCAATTAGCCTTTCATACCAAGCCATTGGAGCTTTTTTCAACCCATACAAGGCCTTTTTCAACTTGAATACATGATCTGGAAATGTAGGATCAAGAAAACCTTTAGGTTGTTCCACATACACTTCTTCATTCAAGTATCCATTCAGAAAGGCACTCTTGACATCCATTTGAAATAGCTTGAATTTCAATAGGCAAGCTACTCCAAGTAACAGTCTCACAGACTCCAATCTAACAACAGGAGAAAAAGTTTCATCAAAATCCACTCCCTCAATCTGAGTGTACCCTTGAGCAACAAGTCTAGCCTTGTTTCTTGTGACTACACCTTTCTTATCAGAATTGTTTTTAAATACCCATCTTGTACCAATCACATTGGACCCTTCTGGTCTTGGCACAAGATCCTAGACCTCATGCCTCTTGAACTGCCACAGTTCCTCTTGCACAGCATTAATCCAGAATTCATCAGTCAAGGCCTCCTTGACATTCTTGGGTTCCAACTTTGAGAGAAAACAAGCGCCAGCAACAACATCTCGTGACTTGGTCATCCTTCCTCCATTTAGATCTCCTATTATAAGTTCCTTAGGATGATCTTTCTGAACTCTGGTGGAAGGTCCCTTGTCAACCTTTTCAGTCACTGCAGGTTCAAGATCGCCATCATTAGATTCTGCAGCACCCTCAGAATTATCTTGTGATGTTCCAACATCCTCTGAGACATCTTCATCCCCCATGGGAAAGAATGCTCCAGTATCATCAATAACTTTAGCTTCTATAGGTGAGTCATCAACCACAACATTTATGGACTCCAGCACCACCTGAGTTCTTGAATTGTAGACTATGTAGGCTCTGCTATTTGTAAAGTATCCCAGGAAGATTCCTTCATCACTCTTGGGATCCATCTTCCTTCTTTGCTCACGGTCTGCCAGGATGTAACATTTGCTTCCAAAGACATGGAAGTACTTCACAGTTGGCTTCCTACTTTTCCACGGCTCATATAATGTGGCAGATGTCCCAGATCTGATGGTTACTCTGTTTAAAATATAGCAAGTTGTGGTCATGGCTTCATCCCAAAAATGATAAGGGAGTTTTTTGGCATGAAGCATGACCCTTCCACATTCTTGAATTGTTCTATTCTTTCTCTCAACCACACCATTCAGTTGAGCAGTGATGGGTGAAGAGAACTCGTGACTAATTCCTTCTGAGGAATAGAACTCATCAAACTTACTATTTTCAAAATCCTTCCCATGGTCGCTTCTGATTCTGACTACGTCACAATCTTTCTCTCTTTGAAGTTTTTGACAGAGTCCTTTGAATACTTCAAATACTTCTGACTTCTCTTTGATGAAACGCACCCATGAGTACCTAGAGAATTCATCCACCACAACATAAGCACACCTCTTTCCACCCAGACTTTCAACCTGCATAAGTCCCATTAAGTCCATATGAAGTAGCTCTAAGATTTTTAAGGTGGTCAGATGTTGAAACCTTTTATGTGACATCCTAGTCTATTTTCCAATTTGACATTTGCCACAAATTTTACCTTCATCTATTTTTAGATTAAGAATACCTCTGACAGCCTCATTAGATAAGACTTATTTCATTCCCTTCAAGTGCAAATGAGCAAGTTTCTGATGCCACGTCTTCACCTCATCTTCCCTTGACACCAAGCAGGTGGAGGGACACTTTGTTTCATGGGGAGCCCACAAGTAACAATTATCCTTCAATCTGGTACCCTTCATGATAAGTTCCTCTTTATCATTTGTTACCAGACACTCAAATTTAGAGAAATTAACCTTGAGGCCTTGGTCACACAATTGGCTAATACTTATCAGATTTGCAGTCAATCTTTTGACGTACAATACTTTATCTAGACTAGGCTATCCAGCATACTTCAGCTTCCCAACACCTTTTATCTCACCTTTTGACCCATCTCCAAAGGTGACATAGCTAGTGGAATGAGGTTTAATATCAATCAAGAACTTCTTGACACCAGTCATGTGTCTAGAACAACCACTATCAAAATACAAGTCTTCTCTGGCAGAAGCTCTCAGAGAGGTATGAGCTATGAGGGCGACAGTTTCATTCTTAGGAATCCACTTCTTCTTTCCTTTAGCAGCCTCCTTTCTCCTTCTGGGTTGAGTTAATGATTTTGTATAACCATGCAACTTGTAGAAGTAAGCCTTTATGTGACCATACTTACCACAGTGATGACACTTCTTGTCCTGATTCTTTCTTCCTGGGAAGTTGTTCTGAGGCCTTTGACGATGTTGAGACATCCTACTTGACATCAATTGAACCTGCTTTCTTTTTTGTTGAACGGAGTTCACACCAGGCCTTTGTCCTTTGTTCTCAACTTGATCACTGTAGCCAATACCTCTTCCATTTCCAGTATTTCTTCCTGAATTAAGAATTTCATCCAGCACATCTGAACTGCTATTGAGCATTCTTATGTACTTAGTCATGTTGTCAAGTTTGGAATTTAGCTACACAACTTCTTCCTCCAAATCAGAGATGATGGCCAAATGTTTTAGTCATTCATCACAAAGTTGAGCAATAAGATTCTGCTGATCTTGCCCTAATTAACACAATTCATCACTTCTGATGCACATCTCCTTATAAGAGGCATCTAGTTCACCAGGAGTGAGATCTCAAATATCTTATTCCTTGTCCAAATTATATATTCCAGTAAGTGCATAAACATGTTTAGCAGTTTCTTCATCGCTCAAGGAGTCATCTTCAGACCAAGAAGTGGATAAACCTTTCTTCTCCTTCTTGTGGAAGGTGGGACATTCACCTCTTGTGTGTCCAACCCCCCGCACTCATAACATTGAATTCCCTTTCCTCTGTTGGGTTTCTTATCATTGTTAGTTCTTCTTCTAAATATTTTCCTTCTATTGATGTCGGAAGTCTGAGCCTTGACATTAGATATAGACTTCTCATCCAGTTTCTTCAACAGTTGGTGATACTATTTTTCAAGAAATTCCACAGCTTTGGACAATTCCTCATTAGAGTCACACTCTTATTTGTTAGTCACCAAGGCTAAACTTTTATTCTTTTCAGCTTTCTCGCTAATATCCATCTCAAAGGTATGAAGTGATCCCATGAGCTCATCCACTTTCATAGTGTTTATATCATGGGTTTCCTCAATAGCAGTCACCTTCATATCAAATTTCTTGGGAAGAGACCTTAGGATTTTCTGAACCAACTTGGCTTCTGGAATTTTCTCTCCAAGGTCACTTGATGTGTTGGCAATATCAATGATGTTCATATGAAAGTCTTGTATACTTTCATCCTCTTTCATCCTCAAGTTCTCAAACTTAGTGGTGAGAATTTGAAGTCTTGAAGATTTTACTCTTAAAGTTCCTTCATGCGCAGTCTTCAAGATCTCCCATGCATTCTTGTCAACAATACAGTTCTTGATCAGCCTAAAGATGTTCTTGTCGACATCATTGAATAAGGCATTCATGGCTTTGAAGTTACCTTGATCAAGCTTATCATCTTCATCATCCCAGTCTTCCTCGGGTTTCAACTCATTAGTGATCTTTCGATCCTTATCTTTGGCCTTTGGTGGGTCCCACCCTTTAACCACAAACTTCCAAGTTTTACCATCCATAGACTTGATGAAAGCCACCATTCTCACTTTCCAATATTCATAATTGGAACCATCAAGAATGGGTGGTCTATTCAATATTCCTCCTTCTTTATCCATTGAACCAGAAAGTATTGTGCCTGAATCTCACCCAGATACAGAGCAGGATGCCTACTCTGATACCAATTGAAATTCTGGTATAGCCGATCACTAAGATGTCGAACAGGATGTCGAGACACTTGATCTCTGCTTCTCACACAAGGATAATAATGAGGAGAATGCAGAATGCAAAAAATAAAGAAACACACAGGAATTGTTAACCCAGTTCAGTGAACAACAACACCTACGTCTGGGGGCTACCAAGCCATAAATGAAATCCACTAGACAGTATTAGTTCTAATCTAAACTCCTCCGTTTATAACTCGTCACCTAATCACTACACGTGTTATATTTCTACCTAAGACACTCCTAGGTATGAGACCCTTCCCAATTCCCTTTCAATCACAACAGTGACTGAACAATTACAACTCAATAAAACAGTCCAACTCAAGTATTCACGCAATACAAGAGAGGCTCACAAAAGTACAAACCCTAGTACTCACTAACAGCCATGTATGTTCTCTTCCTATTCTAGGTTAAATTCATCCTATTTATAACCATAAACAAGACTGGATTTGGGCTTCAAAAACGCATCAATTCTGCTCCACAGAATCTGCACCTTATTCTCCTCTAAAATAGTTTCTTCAATCCTAAGTTTCCTAAAGTGTCTCCACACTTAGAAACAGCGTCTTCAAATTATAATCAGAATCTCTGATTCCTCAATCTTGGACGCCACCTAGGAAAAACAAACATTCCCACAAAATCTGGAAATCAGAAAACCAAATAACAATTATCACAAACTGTAACAGACAAAGATGTAGAATCATCATGATAGGACATCTTGTCCAACATCTTGATCTTCAGTTAGTTCTTCATGTTAGAACATCTTGTCCAACATCTTGCTGACAAGTTAGTTTTACCAAAATTGATGCCAACTTCAAAGGCTTGGACTCATCAATCTCCCCCTTTGGCAGATTTTGGCTAAAACTAACTAAAGGGAACATATAGACATAAAACCACTTTCCGAGGCCAAGAAACAAAACATTAGAACAGCAGCAGCGGAAAAACGTAAAAACATAAATTTGTCTCCCCCTCAACTAGTTCCTTCTTCTGCAAGCAGCATTAGCATACTCCCCCTCAATGGTTAGAAGCAGAAGTGGTTGGTACAGTTAGTATTACTCCCTCTTTTTAGCCATAACATGACAAAGGCAGATAAACTAACTAAATAACCAAGCATAAAGTATTAAAGTACAAAACAAGCACATAAAGTGCTAAACAAATATTATCCTGGGCATTAAGCCTTTACATAACAAAAAAAAACTAACATTTAGCCTGAGAGAAGTTTTGAGAGACCTCTCAATCTTGATGGGAACATATATCCAATTACTTGAATAGCATTCCCACACCAGGTGAATTGCTACACATCTTTATACAGGCAAACTCCAAGCTTTCCCCTCAACACTTCAAATTGATTAGCATCCAAAGCTTTAGTGAAGATGTCAGCTAACTGATTCTATGTTGCAACATGCTCCAAGGTTATGACTTTGTCTTCCACAAGATTTATAATGAAGTGATGCCTGATGTCAATATGTTTGGTTCTGTTATGCTAAATATGATTCTTTGAAATATTAATGGCACTCAAGTTGTCACAGAAGAGTGTCATAACATCTTGAATGACATTGTATTCAGCCAGCATCTTCTTCATCCACATCAATTGAGAGCAGCTGCTACCTACAGCGATGTATTCAGCCTCAACAGTAGACAAAGAGACACAATTTTTCTTCTTACTAAACCAAGAAATCAAGTTGTTTCCTAGAAAGAAACATCCACCAGAGGTGCTCTTCCTATCATCTACACTCCCGACCCAATCAACATCACAGTATCCTATTAACACAGAGTTAGAACTATGAGTATAGAGCAGGCCATAGTGACATGTGCCATTCACGTACTTCAGAATTCTTTTGACATGATTAATATGGCTAACTTTAGGGTCAGCCTAATATCTAGCACATACTCCTACCGCAAAAGTTATATCAGGTCTGCTAGCAGTAAGGTATAGAAGACTTTCAATCATGCTTCTAAATAGACTCTGATCAACACTAACCCCTTTCTCATCCTTAGACAGTTTCACGTGAGTAGGAGCTGGAGTCCTCTTGTGTTTTGCATTCTCCAAGCCAAACTTTTTCACAATATTTTTAGCATATTTCCCTTGACAAGGAAATATCGAGTCTTCCATCTGTTTGACTTGGAGACCAAGGAAGTAAGTTAATTCACCAACTAAACTCATCTCAAACTCAGATTGCATTTGCTTGATAAAGTGTTGGACCATCTCATCTGACATCCTTCCAAACACAATATCATCAACATAAATTTAAGCTATCATGAGCTTTCCTTCCCTTTCTTTGACAAAGAGTGTTTTATCAATTCCACCTTTCCTGTAACCATGGTTGACAAGGAATTCAATTAGTCTTTCATACCAAGCCATTGGAGCTTTTTTCAACCCATACAAGGCCTTCTTCAACTTGAATACATGATCTGGAAATGTAGGATCAACAAAACCTTTAGGTTGCTCCACATACACTTCTTCATTCAAGTATCCATTCAGAAAGGCACTCTTGACATCCATTTGAAATAGCTTGAATTTCAACAGGCAAGCTACTCCAAGTAACAGTCTCACAGACTCCAATCTAACAACAGGAGAAAAAGTTTCATCAAAATCCACTCCCTCAATCTGAGTGTACCCTTGAGCAACAAGTCTAGCCTTGTTTCTTATGACTACACCTTTCTTATCAGAATTGTTTTTAAATACCCATCTTGTACCAATCACATTGGACCCTTCTGGTCTTGGCACAAGATCCTAGACCTCATGCCTCTTGAACTGCCATAGTTCCTCTTGCATAGCATTAATCCAGAATTCATCAGTCAAGGCCTCCTTGACATTCTTGGGTTCCAACTTTGAGAGAAAACAAGCGCCAGCAACAACATCTCGTGACTTGGTCATCCTTCCTCCATTTGGATCTCCTATTATAAGTTCCTTAGGATGATCTTTCTGAACTCTGGTGGAAGGTCCCTTGTCAACCTTTTCAGTCACTGCAGGTTCATGATCGCCATCATTAGATTCTGCAGCATCCTCAGAATTATCTTGTGATGTTCCAACATCCTCTGAGACATCTTCATCCCCCATGGGAAAAAATGCTCCAGTATCATCAGTAACTTTAGCTTCTATAGGTGAGTCATCAACCACAACATTTATGGACTCCAGCACCACCTGAGTTCTTGAATTGTAGACTATGTAGGCTCTGCTATTTGTAAAGTATCCCAGGAAGATTCCTTCATCACTCTTGGGATCCATCTTCCTTCTTTGCTCACAGTCTGCCAGGATGTAACATTTGCTTCCAAAGACATGGAAGTACTTCACAGTTGGCTTCCTACTTTTCCACGGCTCATATAATGTGGCAGATGTTCCAGATCTGATGGTTACTCTGTTTAAAATATAGCAAGTTGTGTTCACGGCTTCATCCCAAAAATGATAAGGGAGTTTTTTGGCATGAAGCATGACCCTTCCACATTCTTAAATTGTTCTATTCTTTCTCTCAACCACACCATTCGGTTGAGCAGTGATGGGTGAAGAAAACTCGTGACTAATTCCTTCTGAGGAATAGAACTCATCAAACTTACTATTTTCAAACTCCTTCCCATGGTCGCTTCTGATTCTGACTACGCCACAATCCTTCTCTCTTTGAAGTTTTTGACACAGTCCTTTGAATACTTCAAATACTTCTGACTTCTCTTTGATGAAATGCACTCATGAGTACCTAGAGAATTCATCCACCACAACATAAGCACACCTCTTTCCACCCAGACTTTCAACCTGCATAAGTCTCATTAAGTCCATATGAAGTAGCTCTAAGATTTTTAAGGTGGTCAGATGTTGAAGCCTTTTATGTGACATCCTAGTCTATTTTCCAATTTGACATTCGTCATAAATTTTGCCTTCATCTATTTTTAGATTAGGAATACCTCTGACAGCCTCATTAGATACGACTTATTTCATTCCCTTCAAGTGCAAATGACCAAGTTTCTGATGCCACATCTTCACCTCATCTTCCCTTGACACCAAGCAGGTGGAGGGACACTTTGTTTCATGGGGAGCCCACAAGTAACAATTATCCTTCAATCTGGTACCCTTCATGATAAGTTCCTCTTTATCATTTGTTACCAGACACTCAAATTTAGAGAAGTTAACCTTGAGGCCTTGGTCACACAATTGGCTAATACTTATCAGATTTGCAGTCAATCCTTTGACGTACAATACTTTATCTAGACTAGGCTATCCAGCATACTTCAGCTTCCCAACACCTTTTATCTCACCTTTTGACCCATCTCCAAAGGTGACATAGCTAGTGGAATGAGGTTTAATATCAATCAAGAACTTCTTGACACCAGTCATGTGTCTAGAACAACCACTATCAAAATACAAGTCTTCTCTGGCAGAAGCTCTCAGAGAGGTATGAGCTATGAGGGCGACAATTTCATTCTTAGGAATCCACTTCTTCTTTCCTTTAGCAACCTCCTTTCTCCTTTTGGGTTGAGTTAATGATTTTGTATAACCATGCAACTTGTAGAAGTAAGCCTTTATGTGACCATACTTACCACAGTGATGACACTTCTTGTCCTAATTCTTTCTTCCTGGGAAGTTGTTCTGAGGCCTTTGACGATGTTGAGACATCCTACTTGACATCAATTGAACCTGCTTTCTTTTTTGTTGAACGGAGTTCACACCAGGCCTTTGTCCTTTGTTCTCAACTTGATCACTGTAGCCAATACCTCTTCCATTTCCAGTATTTCTTCCTGAATTAAGAATTTCATCCAGCACATCTGAACTGCTATTGAACATTCTTATGTACTTAGTCATGTTGTCAAGTTTGGAATTTAGCAACACAACTTCATCCTCCAGATCAGAGATGATGGCCAAATGTTTTAGTCATTCATCACAAAGTTGAGCAATAAGATTCTGCTGATCTTGCCCTAATAAACACAATTCAGCACTTCTTATGCATATCTCCTTATAAGAGGCATCTAGTTCACCAGGAGTGAGATCTCCAATATCTGATTCCTTGTCCGAATTATATATTCCAGTAAGTGCATAAACATGTTTAGCAGTTTCTCCATCACTCGAGGAGTAATCTTCAGACCAAGAAGTGGATAAACCTTTCTTCTCCTTCTTGTGGAAGGTGGGACATTCACCTCTTGTGTGTCCAAACCCCCCGCACTCATAACATTGAATTCCGTTTCCTCTGTTGGGTTTCTTATCATTGTTAGTTCTTCTTCTAAAAATTTTCCTTATATTGATGTCGGGAGTCTGAGCCTTGACATTAGATCGAGACTTCTCATCCAGTTTCTTCAACAGTTGGTGATACTATTTTTCAAGAAATCCCACAGCTTTGGACAATTCCTCATTAGAGTCACACTCTTCTTTGTTAGTCACCAAGGCTAAACTTTTATTTATTTCAGCTTTTTCACTAATAGCCATCTCAAAGGTTTGAAGTGATCCCATGAGCTCATCCACTTTCATAGTGTTTATATCATGGGTTTCCTCAATAGCAGTCACCTTTATATCAAATTTCTTGGGAAGAGACCTTAGGATTTTCTGAACCAACTTGGCTTCTGGAATTTTCTCTCCAAGGTCACTTGATGTGTTGGCAATATCAACGATGTTCATATGAAAGTCTTATATACTTTCATCCTCTTTCATCCTCAAGTTCTCAAACTTAGTGGTGAAAGCCACCATAGACTTGATGAAAGCCACCATTCTCACTTTCCAATATTCATAATTGGAACCATCAAGAATGGGTGGTCTATTCAATATTCCTCCTTCTTTATCCATTGAACCAGAAATTATTGTCCCTGAATCTCACCTAGATACAGAGCAGGATGCCTACTCTAATACCAATTGAAATTCTGGTATAGCCGATCACTAAGATGTCGAACAGGATGTCGAGACACTTGATCTTTGCTTCTCACACAAGGATAATAAGGAGCATAATGCAGAATGCAGAAAATAAAGAAACACACAGGAATTGTTAACCCAGTTCGGTGAACAACAACACCTACGTCTGGGGGCTACCAAGCTAGGAATGAAATCCACTAGACAGTATTAGTTCTAAGCTAAACTCCTCTATTTACAACTTGTCACCTAATCACTACCCGTGCTATATTTCTACCTAAAACACTCCTAGTTATGAGACCCTTCTCAATTCTCTTTCAATTACAACAGTGACTGAACAATTACAACTCAATAAAACAGTCCAACTCAAGTATTCATGCAATACAAGAGAGGCTCACAAAAGTACAAACGCTAGTACTCACTAACAGCCGTGTATGTTCCCTACCTATTCTAAGTTAAATTCATCCTATTTATAACCATAAACAAGACTGGATTTGGGCTTCAAAAATGCATTAAGTCTGCTCCACATAATCTGCACCTTATTCTCCTCTAGAATAGTTTCTTCAATCCTAAGTTTCCTAAAGTGTCTCCACACTTAGAAACAACATCTTCAAATTATAATCAGAATCTCTGATTCCTCAATCTTGGATTCCACCTAGGAAAAACAAACATTCCCATAAAATCTGGGAATCAGAAAACCAAATAACAGTTATCACAAACTGTAACAGACAAAGATGTCGAATCATCATGATAGGATATCTTGTCCAACATTTTGATCTTCAGTTAGTTCTTCATGTTAGGACATCTTGTCCAACATCTTGCTGACAAGTTAGTTTTACCAAATTTGATGCCAACCTCAAAGGCTTGGACTTATCAAAAATCAATCAACACGCACTCATTTTCTACCCCAAACTACAAATGCTCTGACTTCTTTATTGCACTATGAGGATACGGAGGCACAAGATTGCGAAGTCTTGGCGAGCACCCTAATAAAAATTCAACCATTTCCCCCTTAGCAAGTAACCTTTAGATAATGACACACATTCGCGCGTAGACAACCTAGATGATTTCTGTTGAGTACAACGGATGTGAAGGGTGATAATACCTTCCCATTGTATAATCGACTTCCGAGCTTGGCTTTGGTTGTGATGACCATACCCTATCCTTTCCTATTCCTTTTCGTTTATGGGTTTTATCAAAATTTTCCCCTTTCCCTCTTTGGAAATAAATAAAGTTCGGTGGCGACACTGTGAAGTCCATCCCGCGGGCGTGCGATTGTGCGTCGCGAGGTCGTCTCTCATTTTTTGAGGTACGACAGTAACACCATAGTGCGTAACAACATTTCTATGAACATTTCTAAAACTAAAAACATTTCATTCGGTACATAACACCATAGTGCGTAACATCATTTCTAACAACATTTATATGAACATTTCTAAAATTAACGTCATTTCTGTAAACATTTCTAAAACTAACACCATTTCAGTGACAAACAACATCTCAGTGGTGATTTATGTACCCCAAACATGACGAAACAGCATCAAAGAGTAAAGTTGGAAGATTTGATGCTAAAAAAAGATGATGAAATCTGATTTCTTTTATGAAAATCGCCTAGGGTTTTTGCTAATAGAATGACGATGAAACACGATGGGTAAATGAAAAGTTAAAGTCTAGTTCCGTGAAGTATTCAGGCAAAAGAATAAACACGTCGGTTTTAGAAAAACTCGGGGAAATAGATTAATTAAATTAAAAAAAAAAAACTCATATTTTAGGAATTCATGTAAAAGAACTATCACCTCAATTTTGAGACAAAACCGAGAAAGTTATTTAATATTTAAAAATAATATAAAATAAAAAATAAAAAAAAATATTTGAACATATTAATTTAAAAATATTGATGCAAAAAATATTACCCCTCGATTGACCATAAAACCGAGGGATATACATTTTTTATAAAAAAAAAAGTAGAAAAAAAAGCATTTGAAAATATTAAATAGAAAACTAAAAAATAAAAGGGAAAAGGGAAAGGCGTCAAGTGAGAAATTAAAAAAAACATAAAATGAAGTATATAGGATTCGAAGCGAGGTCCCTAGGAGTTATATCCCCTCGGCTTTATGCAAAATCGAGGCTATAGGTCGTATATTTTAAAAAAATTAAACATGGCACTCCCATGACATGTACCTCGATTTTTGTTTGGTCGAGAAAAAAACTTTGTCATGAACGTATAATTTGTAATGGTGATTGATACAATTGAACTAGACCAATATGTTGATAACATAATCGCTATAAAATAATATATAATGAACTTCAACCAAATCTTCTTAATATAAGAATAACCACAACATTAGTAATAACACATGCACAAATTTTAAAATAGTAGCTATAATAGTTAACAAGATGTATGGAAATAATAATATGAATAGTTAACAAATCTTCCATATGTTGTATTGCAAGGTCTATAAGGCTCTCTCTCTCTCTCTCTCTCTCTCTCTCTCTCTCTCTCTCTCCTTTTTTAAGAGAGATGGTGTAAAAGATCATCAAATAGTTAACAAAATAGATGGAAATAATATTAGCGGTGTAGATTGTAATTCAGATCAAGTGACAACTGCTCTTGGTTTATCCAAATACAATTACTCCAATTTACACTACATAAGAAGAGGAACATTGATGATGATGATGTTGGAACATACAAAATCTCTAATGGTGAATTAATGGAGAATTGAGTTAATTTGGAGAAGATGAAGTTAAGAAATTGAGACAGAAAAATAGAGATAGGGTAATTGAGGGTGAGAATAATAATTGGCATTAACCACAAATGGAAGCTTACAAGGTCTTATATACAACAAGTACAAAAATGATTGGAAATAACAAAACAACTTAACAAAATAAGTTGAAAAACTGAAAAAATGGAAAAACCAAAATATACCTTCGTAATCGGTTACACAAAATGCCGTAATCGATTACGAACCCGATACTCCAAATTCTTCAGCTTTTTCTAACTCTGTAACCGGTTACGCAAAAAAGTGTAACCGGTTACCACAACTAAAATGGCAAAAACAGCTTTTTAACATACCACCTCATTTCAGTTTTTCCAAGTCCAACATGCTCAAACTTTTCTTCAACCTCTTGAACACCTCATTTGTTACCCCCTTGGTCAACAAATCTGCAACTTGGTCTTCGCTTTGACAATATCCCAATTGTAACTTGCCTTCACTCACTAGCTCCCTCAAATAATGAAACTGCATCTCTATGTGATTGCTTCTTCCGTATGCAATCGGATTCTTCAGAAGGTTTATTACAGAAACATTATCAACCAGAAGTGTAGTAGCCTCACCCTCATTGCTACTCAACTTCTTCAATAGATTCATGTGCCACATAGCTTAACACACATACACAACGAAGCCGCAATGTACTCAGCCTTACAAGACGAGAGTTCTACCACTGGTTCCTTCTTCGAACACCAAGAGATTGGTGTCCTACCAAACATAAAGATGTATACATCCGTTGACTTTCTATCATCCTTAACGCCACACCAATTGGAATCAGTGAACCCAAGTAAATCGCATTTTCGTCCCGTGTCCGGTGCGAGAAAGAGAATTCCTCAACCAAGAGTTCCTTTGACATATCTAAGGATTCTCTTGACTGCTTCCAAGTGAGACACCTTCGGTCTCTCCATGAATCTACTAGCAATACCGACACTAAATGCCAAGTCCAGTCACGTATTACACAAATACCGCAATGATCTAATCAATCTCCTATATTGCATTGGATCCACATCTTTCTCATCTTCACCCTAGGACAGCTGCAATCTTGCCTCACATGGTGTAATGGCAGCATTACAATGCTCCATTTCACACCTCTTCAAGATCTCAAGAGCATATCTCCTTTGATGCATGAGCAGTCATGTTTTTTACTTATGGAACTTTATGCCAAGGAAATACGTCATAATGCCAAGGTCTGTCATCTTAAATTCATCCATAAGTTCACTCTTGAACTTAGAGATACTCTTCTCACAGCTGCCGGTAATCAATAGATCATCCATATATAAGCAAAGAATGATCACGCCATCATTTGCATTCGATCTCACATAAACTTCGTGTTCGGACACACGCCGCTTGAAACCAATATCAACAAGAAAGCCATCAATGTGTTTGTTCCAAGCTCTTGGAGCTTGTTTCAAATCATATAATGCTTTATGCAATTTGTAGAACTTCATCTCTTGATTCTTTACTACAAATCTAGGGGGCTGCTCAACATAAACCTCTTCATCAAGTGGACTGTTCAAAAACGCAGATTTAATGTCCATTTGATGTATTGCCCAATCGTTGTTGTTCGTAATGCGAACAACTAATCGGATGGTTTCAAGACTAGCCACAGGTGCAAACACTTTCTCAAAGTCTATACCTTCACATTGCAAAAATCCCTTCTCTACTAATTGAGCCTTATGCTTGATCACCTCGCCTTTGGGATTTGCCTTCACATTAAAGACTCATCGCACACCAATTGGCTTCTTTCCAAGCGGTAAATCGACCAACTCCCAAGTACCGTTTTTTTCAATAGATTCCAGCTCCTCCTTCCTTGCACAAATCTACTTTGGATCGCTTAGAGCCTCTTCCGTGCTTACTAGTTCGGATTCGGCCATAAGCGCAAAGTGAACGAAATCGCCATCATTATTGATTTCGTTATCCCAAAATACTTCATAATTTTGGAATCTCTAAGGAAAAACTCTTTGCCTTGTTGGTCGTCTACTATTTCCTCCGTTTTCGGCTTCGACATGTTGCTGTTCTCCACCTCCAGGATTTTGAAAATTATGATTTTCCTGCCCGTAACTTGTTACAGGATTCTCGTAATCGGTTACCCCCTCTGCAAAACCAGTTCCAGCAGTATCGGAATCAAAAAATTCACGTGGTAACTGGTTAGCACTTTTAGCGTAACCGGTTACGAGGCTTGCATCAACAATTTTTCTGCTGCTGTCAAACTTTCGCAGCTCATCGACCACAACATCTCGGCTAATCATGATCCTCTTGTTTGCAACATCAAACAACTTATAACCTCCAGTAGGATGATAACCAACGAGTAACATCATCTCACCCTTGTCGTCCAACTTCTTTCAAAGCTGACCCGGAACGTGTCGAAATGCTATCGAACCGAAAACTTTCAAATGACTTAAGCTTGGTTTAAATTCAGACCACACCTCTTTTGGAGTCACCTTATAAAGCTTCTTTGTAGGGCACATATTCAACAAATAGTCGGTTGTAGAAACGACTTCTCCCCATAGTTCCTTCGGCAAGTCTTTACCCTTTATCATGCTTCGAACGATGTTCATTATTGAACGATTTTTTCTCTTGGAAATACCATTCTGCTATGGCTTATAGGGTGGCACAATCTCACGCACTATCCCCTCTTCATCACAATACTTCCCAAACTCATTCGAGGTATACTCACCTCCACCATTCGTTTTGAAAATTTTGAGCTTGTGACCACATTGCCCCTCAACCATGGACTTGAATCGTTTGAACACAT
This sequence comes from Lathyrus tuberosus, assembly GCA_022829125.1. NCBI lineage: Eukaryota > Viridiplantae > Streptophyta > Magnoliopsida > Fabales > Fabaceae > Lathyrus > Lathyrus tuberosus. Next base: position 12,090,421 of record JALAZF010000039.1, on the reverse strand, counting down.
CAAATACCTCATTCTTCCTCTTGATTAGGTATATCCATAGTTTCCTACTAAAATTATCGATAAATGTGACAAAATACTTATTGCCACCATACGAATCGACTAGCATTGGACCGCACACATTGAAATACACCACCTCAAGGTGATGTTTGGTCCTATGACCCGCATCCTTGCTGAAATGACTCTTATGCATCTTCCCTTGCACACACTCTTCACATATCTCAACTGGAATGTTGATTCTTGGCAACCCGGTTACCATACCATTCCTTTATAACGCGTCAAGATCCTGAAAATTGAGATGTCCAAGACGATAGTGCCATAACCACTCTTCTCGATTTGTTGCTGTAGTTAAAACCCTATGCTCCATCACTTTCAACTCCACCTTGAAAGTCCTATTGGCAGCCATAGGAGTCTTAAAGATCAAAACACTGTTTGTATTCACAACGCACAAGATCTTGTCTTCCAAGTGAATTTTGTAACCCCTCTCAAGCAATTGGCCAATACTCAAGAGATTACGCTTAATTCCCAGAATATACAAGACATCCTTGATCATAGAATATCCATCATTCTTCTTCTTGATCAAAACATTACCGACACCTTCGGCCGCAAGAGTGGTATCATCCGCAAATTTTACTCTACGTTTCGTAGCTTGATTGATTTGCACAAACCAATCCTTTCTACCTGTCATATGCGTTGAACAACCGGAATCCAAGTACCATTCATTGCTGGCTTGGACTCCATCTCGAACCGTAATCATTACGTTTTGCTCCGAACGTGTTTCTACAACATTTTACGAATTGCTACAGCTGCTGTCCCGCAACTTGTAGCTGCTACTGCTGTTGCCTGATAAGTGAAAATTGTACCTATTTTTGTATATAATTTTTGTTGCACTTATCGATACTTTTTGTTAAAATCGTTCGAATAAACCCCACTTTATGTGTAAATACGTTTACTTTACGTTTTCGTGTGTATATTGCATTTTCTTGTATATATTATTGATTTTAATTGATTTTCTCTCATTTTTGCAGGTATTCATTCAAGGATATCTTGCCATTGTTGTATAGAGCATTGAATAAGCTTTCCAACGCTTCGAACCGAGCGAAAAATGGAGTTACGGTTCAAAAGTTATGAAGAAAGCAAGCTTTGGATTTTTGAAGCATGCTGCAAGCGCGCTTAGCGCGCTCCTAGCCCAAGGATGGAGCAAATTCCAGCAAGTAGCCCGCTTAGCGTGGTGTTAAGGCGGTTTAACAATAAATGAGAGCGCGCCTAGCGCGCTTAGCGCGCTCCGCGATTTTCAGCCCCCTTATAAATAGATTAGAACAGATTTTTCTAGGTATGGTTTTGGGGATTTTTTCTCACAACTCCATCAACTTAATTTCTTCATAGGATTAGCTTGAAAATAACAAATGGAGCTTGCATCTTGTCGAATCGGAGGTGGATTCTCATCAATCGTCTTGACAACTCGAGAAGTGTTGGTTTATCTCTCTTTCCTCTTTTTGTAAACTCTATCTTGTTGGGTTTGTATATGTTTTTACTTTGATCTCATGTATATTTGTCGCCCATGGCGTTATATATAATTTGTTTTACAAATCTCTATTGGTGATTGTTCTTGATTTTTGCTTTATGCGCGGGGTTTGGGTCGTGTTAGAGATAAACTTCACAAACTTCGATTAAGGATGATTATCTGTTAGTTTCTGGATGCTAGAGATAGATTTAGAGCCAACAATCCATTTGGGTGTCGGAGCTTAGTGCTTCCGTGTTTCGAGGCTTCGTGCGCGAGAGTGATGAAGAGAGTAATACGGTTTTTCTCTCAGCTCGGTGTGTCAGAGATGAACACTATTGTGAGCGATATCGGGTGATATTGAGGAGTATTGTAAGTTGCATGTAACTGGTCGATAAGTTTAAGTTTGTGACGAGTGGAATATATACATGCTTGATAAGTCTTTTCTCTCCGATGAATGAATTTTCTTGTGTTAATATTTACTTTTCTGCTTTTGTGTTTAAAACCATTTTAAACCCAAACTCATAAACTTAGAGATTATCGAACGACAGTTCAGTAGCACCGATCTCTGTGGACACGATAAATTCCCGGAAAAATACTTCCAAAACTTTTGTTGCTTGCCGCTTTACCGCACCGACAAAATGGTGTCGTCGCCGGGGATCAGTGTTTTTATTGAATCGCATTGCGATAGTTTCTTTGTTTTTGAGTTTTATAGATATCATATATATTGTCTATTTTCACTTGTTTATATTGATACTTGTATATGTTTACCATATTTGTGAATTTTACATGTTCTGTATAATTGTGAATTTAGTGTATATATTTGTTTCTCTTCACGTTTGCTAAGTGTTTGGTTAGGTTTCATCGTCGATGAGCACTAACCGTGTAAAGAGGCAACTTGGAGAAGTGTGTATAAATAATAGGCATTGAGCTTACGACGTAAAACAAGCATGTTTTTATCGTTTTTTGTTCCGTTATTACTTTTTCATTATAGCGTAGGTAGTTTGGGTGAACATTCATTAAACAAGTTGTACTCGGATTGTTCGTAAAATTCTCAAATCTTCACTTTACAACTTGTTTAATTCATTTTCACCCAGTCTTTCTGGACCAATTTGTGTATATGAGATTGTGTAGGTGTTAAGTGGAGGCCTACACCAGAACCTTGTTGTTGTCCTATTTTTTCTGGTTCTGGTGTAGCGCGCTTAGCGCGGGTCTGCGCGCTTAGCGCGCTCGGCTGTGCTGAGCCACTGAATTCTTTTAATTGTTCACTTGGCTCCCTCTTCTTCCCACTTCCACTGAGGCCTTATATATTAGTAATTATTAGTAATTTTTCTAATTCTTTTGTTGTTGTTTGGACTCAAATTTGGTTCGATTGCTTGAAGTCGCATTCGGTGATTTTCCGATTTTGAGTGTTTCAACTTGCGAATGCGTGGTAATGATAGTGTTTAAAGTTTTGTACACGTTTATGGTATGTGTTTATCGCTTTCTTGACTTTAGCATATTCATGATACTTAGGCTTTTTACAACTTCTATGCCATTCATTCTTTTATATACTTGTTCGTATGTGAATCACTTTAGTTCCCACCTTTTTTGTGAGGAATCCTTCCATTGTTCATATATGCTCGGAGTACCAATATTATTGTTTTAACTGGATTTTATTATGCTTAATCTTTTGTTTATGTTGATTATTTGAAAGCATGAAAAGGATTAAGGCACTTGTTTCATTTTGAGCACAACTACCTTAGCCAAATAGTCAATTCACCTTGTGAGTGTGTGATCGTTTATAAACCCTTTGAGCCTTTGGTCATTATCCATGTTGTTTGAGTTTTATGCTTGTCTATGAGTGTCAAATTCATTTTTTTTATGTGGATCTTGATTGTTGTTTTTTCTTGAACCCTCAACTTTGTGTTGTTGTATGGATTTTTACCTTGCCTTAGAAAGTAGGGAGTATTCACATGATGATGTGGTTGATTGGGGAGAGCAATGATTTCTCACTTATGTTATTGGTTGCTATGAGGTTGAGAAAAGAAAAGAAAAAAGAGAAAAAGAAAAGAAAAGAAAAGAAAAAGAAAGAAAAAAAATTTGAAAAAGCTTTGAAAAAGAAAAACAAAAAGAGTAGAATAATGTTGTGCTAATAAGTTCTATGTGTTTGGTGTAACACTTGGGATTTTGGAAGAAGTTTGATTGAAATTGTGTGTTTGAACTTTTGTGAGTTGATCACTCCCTTAGGTTTAGACAAGTTTTTGTTTCGATTAGCTTTAGGAATTACCCCTTGTTTGTTCACCTGACCACATTACAGCCATGAAAGTCCTTTTGATTCTTGCTTTTGTGTTTTCAGCATGATTTTTGGATGATTGCATAATTTAGTCTTTTGTTTGCATGATTGTTGTGTGAGTGAAAAGAACCTCATTTTGTGTTTTTCATCTTCCGATGATTGTTTTTGCTAGGTGTGATTCACATTTGAACTTGTGTTGTTTTAGAATGTTTGGCGTGACTTTAGTATTTAGCATTTGTTTCGTGATTATGTTATTGTTGAAGTTTAGTGGTAAGTATTTACTTTGTGTGTACCGTTTTTTCATTTGAACCATACATTTGTTTCTGTTTTCAAAAAACCTGTTAATTCGTGATTCTTTGGTTATTGCGTTTGTTTCTTTAAGTTTGTTGGCTTTGTTTGAGGATAAACAATTATGTAAGTTGGGGAGAGTTTGATAAGTGCAAATTGTACCTATTTTTGTATATAAGTTTTATTGCACTTATCGATACTTTTTGTTAAAATCGTTCGAATAAACCCCACTTTATGTGTAAATACGTTTACTTTACGTTTTCGTGTGTATATTGCATTTTTTTGTATATATCGTTGAGTTTAATTGATTTTCTCTCATTTTTGTAGGTATTCAATCAAGGATATCTTGCCATTGTTGTATAGAGCATTGAATAAGCTTTCCAACGCTTCGAACCGGGCGAAAAACGGAGTTACGGTTCAAAAGTTATGAAGAAAGCAAGCTTTGGATTTTTGAAGCATGCTGCAAGCGCGCTTAGCGCGCTCCTAGCCCAAGGATGGAGCAAATTCCAGCAAGTATCCCGCTTAGCGCGGTCCTACCACGCTTAGCGCGGTGTTAAGGAGGTTTAACAATAAATGAGGGCGCGCTTAGCGCGCTCTGCGATTTTCAGCCCCCCTATAAATAGATTAGAACAGATTTTTCTAGGTATGGTTTTGGGGATTTTTGCTCCCAACTCCATCAACTTCATTTCTTCATAGGATTAGCTTGAAAACAACAAATGGAGCTTGCATCTTGTCGAATCGGAGGTGGATTCTCAGCAATCGTCTTGACAACTCGAGAAGTGTTGGTTTATCTCTTTTTCCTCTTTTTGTAAACTATATCTTGTTGGGTTTGTATATGTTTTTACTTTGATCTCATGTATATTTGTCACCCATGGCGTTATATATAATTTGCTTTACAAATCTCTATTGATGATTGTTCTTGATTTTTGCTTTATGCGCGGGGTTTGGGTCGTGTTAGAGATAAATTTCACAAACTTCGATTAAGGATAATTATCTGTTAGTTTCTGGATGCTAGAGATAGATTTAGAGCCAATAATCTATTTGGGTGTCGGAGCTTAATGCTTCCGTGTTTCGAGGCTTCGTGCGCGAGAGTGACGAAAAGAGTAATACGGTTTTTCTCTCAGCTCGGTGTGTCAGAGATGAACACTATTGTGAGCGATACTGGGTGATATTGAGGAGTATTGTAAGTTGCGTGTAACTGGTCGATAAGTTTAAGTTTGTGACGAGTGGAATATATACATGATTGATAAGTCTTTTCTCTCTGATGAATGAGTTTTCTTGTGTTAATATTTACTTTTCTGTTTTTGTGTTTAAAACCATTTAAACCCAAACTCATAAACTTAGAAATTATCGAATGGCAGTTCAGTAGCACCGATCTCTGTGGACATGATAAATTCCCGGAAAAATACTTCTAAAACTTTTGTTGCTTGCCGCTTTGCCGCACTGACACTGCCCAGCACCTTTTTAATGTCATAATTTTCCTCTGCGATCATATCCAAGAGCGTATTTTCATCATCTACCTCTTGCCTCGCAACCTTAGCTTCATCGCTTTGATTTTCCCATGGTCTCGCGCTACAATCTCAGGCCAAATAACCAAGTCTATGACAATTGTAACACTTCGACTTACTCTTGTCAAACTTCTTGAAATTGTTGCCTTGATCACTATCTTTGGAGCTGCTCTCACCCTTTTGCACCATCAAAACATTCTAATTTTGTGGATCATTTCCACCCAAATTCTGAGAATTTTGCTTCCTTTTCGAAGCCTATTTTCCTTTCGATCTTCCACTTTTCTTGTTAAGTCGTGCTTGCAAAGAAATCTCTGTTTTAGCTTTATCGCTTCCTCTCTCGTCCATCCTTTGCTCATGAGCCTCAAGAGAGATTTGAAGCTCATCTTTGCTCAACGTCGCAAGGTCCTTCGACTCTTCGATAGCCACTACAATATTGTCGAATCTTGACGTTAAGGAACGCAAAATCTTCGACACAACATTTTACTCCAAAACAGTTTCTCTGTAAGACTTGATTTGATTCACCAAACGCGTAATACGCGTCACATAATCGTTAATCGTCTCCTTCTCTTCCATTTGCGTTAACTCGAATTGCCTCTTATGAGTTTATAACCTCACCACCTTAGCTTTAACAGCCCCTGCATAAGCTTTCTCCAAGATCTCCCAAGCTTGCTTCGCCGACTCGCAATCGCCAACTTTCTCCAAGAAGAGTGCCTTGTAATCTTTCTTCTTTTCTTCCTTAAATGCAACCTTTTGAGCATCTATAGCTTCAGCCCCAAGTGGTGTAACTCCATTGTTGATAATCTCAAGAACTTCTTGATACCCAAACAGAACTTTCATTTGCTTGGACCACTTGTCATAATTCTTTGAATCAAGAATCGGAAGGTTGGTAGAAATTATATCGTATGAAACGGTACTCATTGTTGCAGCATAAATGGATCAGAACTAGACTCTGATACCAAATGTTATAACATACAAAATCTCTAATGGTGAATTAATGGAGAATTAAGTTAATTTGGAGAAGATGAAGTTAAGAAATTGAAAGAGAAAAATAGAGAGAGTAATTGAGGGTGAGAAGAATAATTGACATTAACCACAAATGGGAGCTTACACGGTCTTATATACAACAAGTACAAAAATGATTGAAAATAACAAAACAGCTTAACAAAATAAGTTGAAAAATTGAAAACTGAAAAAACCAAAATATGCCTCCGTAATCGGTTACGTAAAATGCTGTAACCGATTACGAGCCCGATACTCCAAATTCTTCAGTTTTTTTTAACTCCATAACTGGTTACGCAAAAACCCGAAACCGGTTACCACAACTGAAATGCCAAAAACAACTTTTTAACAGATGATGCAACAACACAACCTAGGCAATTAGAACAATATGCAAAACGAAAGTCATTGTTAGTTTCTGTTTGTGGTGGTGATGGTGGTGCAGCATAAAAAATTGTCACGTTTCACATCATTTTTCAAACGTATTTATATAAGATACGCAAACTCTACTAAATGTTAACTTGTGTGAGGTGCTTAAGGCCCAATTTTTTTCACTATTTTAATTAATTCATTTTTAAAAAACTTAATTAAAATATATATATATATATATATATATATATATATATATATATATATATATATATATATATATATAGGGAGAGAGAGAATTAACAGAGTGTTGGAACCTTAATTGTATGAGAGTAAATTAAATACTTTCGCCGTGCATTACATGTTTTGTAACTTGTGTTGAAAGGGTCAAGAATCCATCTTGTTTGTTCTTTAAGTGAGGGTAAGATCTTAATTGACTTTTGAATTGACATATCTTGAGAGTAAGCCACCACACAATAATTATGTCTTCGTGTAATGTTTGAAGCCCTAGTTTCTTCCATGTTCGTCCACATTAATAACTATCGTGAAGGACTCGTTCAACTTAATTCTTACAATTAAGTCGAATGAGATGGCTATCTACATGTGCCTATCTCACAATGCAGTTGCCACTAATTAATCCATATAGTACTGTTTAAAGGTGTGACAGATCAAATAACACCATCTCCTTAAAAAAATATAACTCTACCTCTACCTTCAATAGCTTTTGACATTCTCTATTAATACCATGGCCTTATTTAAATGGAGCAATTAAAATCACCTATTTCTTACCAATGTTATTTTTCAATATAATTAAGTATGAAATTTAAGCAAAAGGATTTTATATGTATTTGTTAATGGGTAAAAGCTGTCTTGATTTTAGATATTATTATTAGTTTCAATTAGACAAAAACATGATTTGACTTTATTTAGAGATTGTTAGATATAATTACAACATGATTAATTAAAAGATTAAAATGAGGCAACAAGCCCACATGTTATGTCATCTTCATGAGTTTGAATTAAAATGACAAAGTATTGACTCATTTTCTCTCAATTTACCTCTTGTTTTCATTAGTTTGGTCATGACTTGTATTAGGATCTCATAGACTCTCCTAATATGTGCCCTTGTCATATGACATCCTAGACTTTGGATAATTTCGTTTAAGTCTTAGTGCTCCATGTTCTCATCATAGACATCTTGAGGGTTTGTTCCTCATTGTTTTCCTTGTGTGCCTTCGTTCTTTATTTTTCTTAAAAAGATTGTTATGTAATTCATTAAATAGATTTTTCTGTGAAGTACATAACATTGTCAAAATTCGTAATCATAGACCTCAAAATTTTCTCAATAAACAACATTTTAGCCTCCTTTTCCCCATGAGAAATAATGTTTTTGATAATCGCAAGAGTTCTTCCAAAATAATTTCTAACAAATTCACCTTTAATCATATCAATGATCTTAGATTCTTTATAAAGAGTCTGTAGTTGGGGACGTTTCACCTTAGGTGAGCCTTGATACCTCTTACACGTAGAGTCCTATTTTATTTTGTGTTTCGCACCAAGATAGTCTATAGGATTAATCGATCAATAGATTGAAATATATAGTTCTTCCTCTTCAAATCTATGAGTTTGCTCTTAGTAACAAATTTCACTTGGTCAGGTGTGGAGTTCTCATGGGCTAGCCTGAGACCGTCTTCAATCAAACTCCAATATTCCTTTGATCACAATAAGTTTTCTATTATCTCTGATCAATGACCATCGAAGACGTGTCTATTGAAAGGAAACAAATTGATAGCATATAAAGAGAAAAAAAGAAAATGAGTTTTGATGAACTCTTAATGGATACTAACTAACTCAAACAATTTAAAACCAACCAACCAAACAAAACTGTTATGTGATAAATCTATTTTATATATATATATATATATATATATATATATATATATATATATATATATATATATATATATATATCACATAACAGTTTTGTTTGGTTGGTTGGTTTTAAATTGTTTGAGTTAGTTAGTATCCATTAAGAGTTCATCAAAACTCTTTTTTTTTTCTTTTTATTCTATCAATTTGTTTCCTTTCAATAGACACGTCTTCGATGATCATTGATCAGAGCTAATGGAAAACTTATTGTGATCAAAGGAATATTGGAGTTTGATTGAAGACGGTCTCACCTGACCAAGTGAAACTTGTTACTAAGAGCAAACTCATAAATTTGAAGAGGAAGAACTATATATTTCAATCTATTGATCGATTAATCCTATAGACTATCTTGGTGCGAAACACAAAATAAAATAGGACTCTACGTGTAAGAGGTATCAAGGCTCACTTAAGGTGAAACGTCCCCAACTACATACTCTTTATAAAGAATCTAAGATCATTGGTATGATTAAAGGTGAATTTGTTAGAAATTATTTTGGAAGAACTCTTGCGATTATCAAAAACATTATTTCTCATGAGGAGAAGGAGACTAAAATGTTGTTTATTGAGAAAATTTTGAGGTCTATGATTACGAATTTTGACAATGTTATGTACTTCACAGAAAAATCTATTTAATGAATTACATAACAATCTTTTTAAGAAAAATAAAGAACGAAGGCACATAAGGAAAACAATGAGGAACAAACCCTCAAGATGTCTATGATGAGAACATGGAGCACCAAGACTTAAATGAAATTATCCAAAGTATAGGATGTCATATGACAAGGGCACATATTAGGAGAGTCAATGGTCCTAATACAAGTCATGACCAAACTAATGAAAACAAGAGGTAAATTGAGAGAAGATGAGTCAATACTTTGTCATTTTAATTCAAACTCATGAAGATGACATAACATGTGGGCTTGTTGCCTCATTTTAATCTTTTAATTAATCATGTTCTAACAAAATGCATAACTGTCACAGTTGTTCAAATTTGGCAAAAAAACACTTTATTTCTTTTTTTATGTGTCTTAAACTATCTTAAAGTTTTCGAAACTTTAAAATTTTCATGCATTTATCTTTGCATTCAAATAAGAAAATTCAAAGCAATGAAGGAGGAAGAGGGTTATACATGAGAGTTGCATTGATAATAATGGCTATAAATTACTATCTCCGTTCCTAAATATAAGACCCCGTTGAGAAAAATACGGGAATTAAGAAATTTGGTTAGAATATTAAATTTAATGACTATTTTGTATAATTTTACAAGTTTATCCTTAGGAGAGAGAAATAATTAATGTGTATGTAATTGTATTTATTACAGAGTGCAAAAAAATATGTAATATAATTAGGGGTATGTTTGGAAAAGAATAATTAATGCACTTTGAAAGTTGAAGAGGGTCTTATAAAAAAGGGACAAGAAAAAAACTCAACCGGATCTTATAATTAGGGACGGGGGTAGTATTATTTTTCGTCATGGAAATGAATATGCATCCCTTCCACCGCCTTTAAATGTGCAACCTTTCAGTCCCAAACCATTATTGATATATTATTTGGCTAAATTTGTAGCACTTTAATGACTAACTAATTTAATATTCAACCATTTGTCATAATTTGGTAAATTTAGGAAACATGTGGCTCTTATAGAACAATATGGAGTAAGGTCACGAAATATTATATATTAGATGAGTTGGAACAGAATTGAAGCAAATGAAACTTTAGAAAGAAGTTAATGGAAATGATGGGAATGAGGCGTCACACTTTCTATAAATTAGAAAATACGATAAGCCTAAATGAAGATAACCACGGGAAACTTGATTTCTTAGAGCTATAAAATTTTGTGGCTTTAAATATTTTTGTAGCTCTCAAAATCAAACATGTGTTTGTTTGACAAAATTTAAGTTGGTTTTTCATTCATAATTAGCTCCTTATTTATAGGTTAATGGTAGATTATTGAATTTACAATATTAACTCATGAAATGCTACAAATTCAGCCCATTGTTCTATTAATAATGACTTGGATCAAAATGACAAGTCTTGACCCATTTCCTCTCAATTAGTCCCTTGCTCCCATTGGTTTGTTCATAAAGTAATAGAGCACCGTTGACTCTCCTAGCATGTGGCCATGCCATAGGACCTCCAAAGCTTTAAATTACTTCAGTTAAATCTTGGTTCTCCATTTCCTCATCACATTTCATTAACTACTATTGTAAAATTAGCAAGTTACAATATACCTATAAATAGAGAGTTAATCATGATTATAAAATTAAATTGAATTTTGTTAAATAAATACATTGTGTGATTTTGAGAGTTCTGCTCATTTAGTTATGGTTTGGACTATGTTATGATCTTATCATGAAACCAAGATTCTGTTGTGGAGTGTAGGGTGGCACCACCTCATGCACAATCCCTTATTTCTCATATAATGCATCAAAATCTTTCGACACATACTCTCCACCACCATCAGTCCTCGGAATCTTTAGCTTTCAACCACTCTGTCTTTTGACCATAGATTTGAATTTTCCAAATATCTCGATCACTTCACTTTTCTTTTTGATCAGGTAAGTACACAGTTTTTGACTAAAATAATCTATGAATATGACAAAGTATTTGTTACCTCCAATTGATTTATGGTAATCCTAAAACCATATTTCTTCTCTTCAAATCTCTGATATCTTTGAAGTTGAGATGGCCAAGTCGATAATGCCATATCCATTCATCTCTGCTGGCTGCAGTTGCAAGGCACCTATGCTCCATCACATTTAGCTCAATCTTGAATGTTCTATTTTGAGACATAGGGGCCTTCAAGATTAACTTTCCTTCTGAGTCAAGAACTCTCATCATCTTGTCTTTGATCGGCACCTTGTAGTTCTTTTCGACCAACTGCTCTATACTGAGCAAATTGCTCTTCATGCATGGTATGTACAACACATTGGAAATTACTGATCTCTTGCCATCTTTCCTCATAATCAGAACATCACCACACCTTCAATTGCTAGAGTATTGTCATTTACAAAGTTTATCATGTTCTTTATCGAGGGCTTTATGTTGACAAACCAATGTTTCCTACCAGTCATGTGTGATGAGCGTCTTGAGTCTAAATACTATTGGTCCTGGAATATTTCTTCATCTCTTGTTGTGACCATCAGCAACATCTCTTCTTCTTCATGTTTCCCCAGCTTTGCATCAGTTTTTTTATTCTTTTTTTTTTTGGACAATCACTAAAATAGTGACCATACTTCTAACAATTGTAACACTGAATGTGACTTTTGTCAAGTTTTCGACCACCACCTCTTCCTTTACCTGCAGCACCACCTCTTGGGTTGCCTTTATTCCAGGTTTTTCTCTTATTCGACCAGTTTCCTTCTTGCTGATTTCGACCAGTCGAATTGTTGTAGCCTCCTCTGCCTTTGTTGCCATTCCAACTTCCTTTGCCTTTCTTTTCTTTTTCTGACTGCGCCTGTAAAGCCATATCACTCTTTGACTTTCCTGCAGCTCTTTCAGTCATCCTTTGTTCATGAAACTCAAGCATCCATTGAAGTTCTTCCTTTGTCAATGCTGACAAGTCTTTTGACTCTTCTATGGCTACTACCACATGGTCGAACTTTGGAGCCAATGTCCTCAAGATCTTTGCAACAACTGATCCTGATGTCAACACTTCTCCACATACCTTGATTTGATTCACCAATTTAGCAACCCTAGTGAAGAAATCTATTATGCTCTCACTTTCTTCCATCTGAAGTAATTCATATGTCTTTTTGTGAGTTTGTAACCTCACCTCTTTCACCTTATCTGCGCCTCCAAACGATTTCTCCAAGATTTCCCATGCTTCTTTCGCTGATTATACATCACTAACCTTTTCAAAGTTATCTGAATCAACACATTGATGAATTATAAAGAGAGATTTATAATCTTTCTTTTTCAGTTCTTTATGTACAACCTTTTCTTGATCCGACGTGTTTTCTGCAAGTGGTGTTACTCTTTCCTTCACAAGATCCTAAAGATATTGATAACAAAAAACCACCTTTATGTGCTTGTACCAATTCTCATAATTATTGGTCTTGAGAATTGGAAGGTTTGCCGGAAAATGCCTGTTTGGATGGTTCAGCGCCATCGTTATTTTCTTCCCACGAATTACAACCGGAGTTCTAAAAAAGTATCTAGATCTTATGGATGTGTTTAATGAGTTTATGCTCCAAGTTGAGAAGAATGGTAACATTCAATCTAATGTATTATTTTTTATTGAGTTAAAGTTTTTAAGTTGTTTTGAATTTGTCATTTTCTTAGTAATTCATATTTATTCATTTTCTTAGATGTTATTGTCATTATTATTTGTTCAGGAAGCTATTTGTTTTATGATTACCTGGATTTGAATTACTTTGAGGTTCATTTCCAGTTAGTTTATGAAAATATTTGCTAATCTATTTGAATTAAAAATGTTAATGCTGACTTAGGAATTTATAGAATATGGAGATTCATCTTGGTGTTCTTTCTAGAATTTATCTAACCTGGTCATAATGCTTCAAAAATATCTTCGTTATATTTCCATAAGCTTTTTTCTTTAGCAAAGATTTTTCAAGAAAAATAATTAGCTAAAATCCATGTTTAGTCCAAACTCCAAATTTTTAAGGATGAAATATTTTCATGAAAAATTAAGCCAATATCAAGAAAAAGTATTACCAAAGCTGTTTTCACAAGCTTCCTAAGCTACTATGAACGGCCTGTTTCAAATTCTTAAATAACATTATCAACTATCTATTTGTTTCTCAAATCATATGCAGGTATCTCAAATCATTTTGTTTCTTAAACAAAATTATTACTTACATAGTTAATTAATGGAATTGCCAATATTACATTTATAATATGTGTCTTATGATCAAGAACAACTACTTGCAATGCTTGTGCAAATTCTTGTAACAAAAAGGTGTATTAAAGTTAGTGTCTATATTGGATGTCTATTAGTTCTTCAACAACTATGTTTCTTCCTGTTAATAGGTGTCTCTTGGATATTATTCATATTTATTTCTATTTTGTCTCCTTCTACTATGGACTAATTTCTCCTTTCAATTTTTGTAGTAGATTTCTGAGTTGAGGCATTAAGCTAATTGGGCATGCACCTCCAACTGAATCTGCATAATCAAGTCAGACAACATCAACTGAGTCTGCATCTGCACTATCTTCAACTCAACCAATTTTAAAGAAGAAAAGAAGACTTAAAAATGGGAAAAACTTGTTTTGAACCAACCACAATTGTGTTTATCTTTTGTATAGACTTTTGTAGTAGTATTTGTGTAGACCCTTTGTACTTGTGTGTGTGTAAACCTTATGCCATTTTGAAATATGTTTAATGTCATTCTAGTTTATTACCTTTGGTTTGAATAAAAAAATGTAACAAAGTTCTAGTTGAATGTAATTAATTTCAACGTTCTCTTGATAAGAAAAGTTTTATTATGTTAATCTAAAATGTTATGAAATTCTGGTCTGGTAAATAATCGGTTAAAATCTGGTAAAATGTTATGAAATTTTGGTTTGATCAATATAATTACAGTTTGGTTATTGTCTTGTACCGGTCTTTTAACTAACTATTAGGTTTTAATTTAATCTCTTATCTAAGTGGCTGACTAACTATTTTGACTTTTGTCATGCTGTCATGGCAAATCATCATACCTTAACCTTTTTTCTCAACATTTAAGAGAAATGACTAATTTGGCTAACAGAACAATTTTTAAGGGACTAATCTGAAACTTTGATTAGATAAGGGACTAAAGTGAAATTTGAAATTAAATTAAAAGACTTCGTGACTAATTAAACCTATAATCTATAATATATGGTATTTTTGTCAATTCGAAAGATTTTTAAGATATCTCAAACCTAAGAAAAAAATCGCAATTTAGGATAGACAAAACTTCAATTTGAATTAATGAGTGGTGATGAAATCATAATGATAGTATTGTTTTTATCGAAATTCTAAAGTACCTGGCTCATTATAATTATGATTTATGACAATACCACCTTTAACTCAAACATGCAATGATTCAACAAATAATAATTCATTAAAAACCAAACCGAGCTTAGGGGTGGCAAAGCGGGCGGCCCACTGTATTTAAGCCCGTCCAAAAGCGGGGCGGGTGGGGCAGATCAACATAGGCATCCGAGCTCAAAAGTCAAATCCGCCCCATTTACTAACGAGTTGGCTGGCCGACCCGCCATTTTTTTCACAATTTGATTTATTACATAATTTACAAAATTGTTAATCATTACCAAAGAGACCGACGAATTTTAACAACGCATAGTAAACCTTTAACAAGTATTAATGTGAATGTCATATTCTTCAACATAAATAAAAAAAAAACGTAACTATAATATCAAAAGCTTAAAACAAACACACTAAAATCCCAAAATAATCCTTTTGGTTCTAAAAATCAACAAGCACAACCTAGTTAAGGATATCTAGGGACACAAATCAAGAAAACAAACAAGCACAAGATAAACAAAAACAATTAAGTAGATTTATCAATATTTAATAATGGAACATCTCAAAAATAAAACAATCCAAGAAAAATCAAAGCTTTATTATTTAAAAATTATCAATACAAATAATAAGCACTTAGTTAAGCATTTTAGTATCAATAAATAAATAAAATGAGAACTCAAATAGAATAAAATACAAATCAAAACTTTATTATCATAATGAGAAACAAACCCCTATGTGCAAAACTTACCTTATATCTTTAGAACCCGACTCCAATGACAACGAGTAACAGAAAATATAAAAGAATGTATTCTTTATGTTTTGCAATAAAGACTTTTCCTACTATGAGTGAAAATAAAGAAAGAGGCAGAGACCAATTAATATTTTTAAAATGAGGTGTTTGTGGTTATGTGAAAAATGAACATTAGGATTTGAAGAAATGAGGATTGTTTTAAAAGTATGTCTACTACAGACCACGTTAATATTGTTTTAATTTTAAGTAAAAAAACATTTTTTTTAACAAAAAGCCCGTGGGCAAAACTCGCCCCGCCCCGTCCTCAGCCCGTTTTAAAAGTGGGTTAGGCGGGGCGGGCCAACTTAAAACACCGAGCAGAAAACCTCATCCCTTCCCGCAAAACATGGTGGGTTAAACGGGCGAGTCCGACAGGTCTAACCTGTTTTGTCACCCTAACCTAGCTAAATGAATCAGTATTTTAAATTTTTTTACCAGCATGCCACTGATTTGAAAACAAAGGAAGACCCATTGAATAAGATTTATGCATATATAAACTCGGCCAATGGTTGACCGAGCCATTGAAGACCCATTTTTTTTATGTTTTCTGGTTTATTTATATATGTTTTATTTTAGTTTTTAATATCTAATTGATTATTTAAAAATTAAGAATAATTTTTATGTTTTAAATATTAATAAATAAATATTTTAATTAATATCATAATATAATAAAATATTTTAAATAATATTTTATTTCTCTTATTATTTGAATATACTAAGAAAATATTTTTTTAATTGTATGTAATTAAGTTTCTAATATAATATTTAACATTTAATTAATTAATTACTTAATTAATTAATATTATTCTTGTATTAAATAAAATGTAACAAAAAGTAATTTTATTATTATTATTATTGAAAAGAAAAGATACATCAGGTGGGTCTACGTAAATGACCGTCAGTTTCACACATTATACTCTTTTTTGTGCGCTTCCCCCTGTCAAAGTCTTGGGTTTGCTGTCTTGGAGGAGGTGGAGTATAGTCGGAAGACAATTCTTCATCTTCATCTACATCTTCATATTGATGTGATGTATCGACTATATCCACATCAATAACAGAAAAACCTGGCAAATCCATGAGTTGATCATCAGTTAGGTTATAGTTGGGGACTGATTGGGATGCCAGGTTGAAGGTGGTTGGAGGGCTATGTTGAATGGAAGGATAATAAACATCTTCAGTGCGGTAGGTAAAAATGGGTGAGAGAGTGAAGGGTTAAATGTTTGTTGTTGTGATTGGAGGTAAGAGAAATCAAAGTAAGGTTGAAGAATTTGAGTGAATTGAAAGGATGATCGAAGTGTGGTTTGTTGCTGATATTGTTGGTGGTAGTAGAAGTTAGCTTGAGGGGTTGGGGTGTGTGGTGTTGGTTGTTGAGAGGAGATGGCATATCATGCGTGTTATTGTGTGGTTTGGGTGTGATGATAAGTTTGTTGGGGTAGTGTGGCTTGGGTGTGTTGATATGTTGGTTGGGGTAGTGTGGCTTGGGTGTGATGGTATGTGTTTTGGGGGAACGAAGATGTTTGCGATTAAAATTATGATGAGTTCGTTTGGGGGATTTCCTGATGCATGGACGTCGAGGCTCTCTGCCGTGATGAAGAAGATGCATATTGACGGGGGTCGTCTAGGAATTATGCTTGAGAAGCATGCATAAATGGAATTGCTTAAAACCATTGCATATATGCAACACTATGCACATAGTCACCATTTACCATGTTTCCTTTCAAAGTCAAATTTCTTCTGTTTCTCCACTCGTTGTTCTCTTCTTTATTCAGATTGCGCCAATGATCACCCCATGTATTAGGCATTTCAGTTTCATGGTGTTCGCGTAGACATGTTTGCTGAGTAGGGATTTCTTATTCAAATCCAAATTGAAATTTGACCCTATCATCTTGACACATTTCAACAATATGAAAACTGATGATTGAAATTTGACCCTATCATCTCATTCACATCAGTACGGAATGAGCCAAGCAACTGATGAAGAAATTACACAAAATAATGAACCTTTCATATCGAATGAAGAGGTTGGTGAATACAATGAAGATGAACTACATGAGGCCCGTTTTGAAGATCTTTTCGGCAATCGCGATGAAGAGGATCTCCTCCCCGTGCATTCCCAGGTACAAAATGCTCAACCTATTAATTTGTACAATCCACCAGTACACATGTCAAACATATGTCTGGAGGCTTCTCAACCTATCTCTATTTTTGGGAACTACACACCAAACCATATTGGTGACAACTTGGAAGTAGGGATGGTGTTTGAAAGTAAGGAAGCGTGTGTTCTTTTTTTGCAACGTTGGCATTGATAAGTACAAATTGTACCTATTTTTGTATATATGTTTTGTTGCACTTATCGATTCTTTTTGGTAAATATCCTGCGAATAAAACCCAATTTGTTTGTAAATACGTTTAGTTTACGTTTTCGGTGTATAGTGCGTTACCGTGTAAATATCATTGAGTTTAATCGATTTTCATTTATTTTTGTAGGTGTTCCAGCAATGGGATATTTCCATATTCATAAAGAGCATTGAATAAGCTTTCCAACGCTTCAAACCGTGCGTCAATCGGAGTTACGGTTCAAGAGTTATGAAGAAAACAAATTCTGGTTTTCTGTCATACTCGCTAGGCGAGCCCCCGTAGCGAACACTCGCTAGCTTGTTCGCTAGGCGAACCGGGGCGAACGAAAAGTTCCAGAATCGTGAAAAAACTCAACAGAAAGGCGGTTTACGTTCGCCTAGCGAACGGGGACTCGCTAGGCGAACCTGGAAATGCAGAATTGCCCATTTAAGCCATTTTTCATCATTTTTTAGTTATGGGTTTGATATTTTTAGTTCCAAATCCATCCAATAGCATTTTTTGACCAGAATTAGGCTAGAAAACACATTGGAGCATGAATTAGGATGATCCGGAGTTGAATCCTTCATGAATCGGAGCCGACAACTTTTGAGATGTTTGGTTTTTCTCCATTTCTTCTCTATGTATTTCTCTATTTTGTGGGTTATGTTTGTATTGTTACTCTAAACCTATGTACATGTATTGATCATGGTTGTATAATATATATGCTTTACAAATCATTATCGATGTCTTCCTTGATCTTTTTGCATTTATGTTTGGATTTGTGTTGTGTTAGAGATAAACATCATGAATCTTGATTAAGGATGGATATCTATTGTCTAGACTCTAGAGATAGATTTAGATAATAATCTTTATGGTGTCGGAACTTAATGTCTTCCGTGTTTCGAGGCGTCGTGCGCGAGAGCGTCGACGAGAGTAATACGGTTGCTCTCTCAACTGTGCATTAGACATAACCTTTGTTGTGAGCGATACATGATGATTTTGATGAGTATTGTATGTTGAATGCGACCGATTGATAGGTTTACGTTTGTTCTGAGTAGTGTATATTCATGCTTGATAGGTTTCTTCTCTTCAAAGAATGTACTCTTTTTATGTTCATCTTTACTTTTCTGTTTGTTTTTTACTTGTAAACTATTTTAATCCAAACTCATTAACGCGAGAGATTGTCGAACGACATTCTTTCCCTCGAACCGATCTCTGTGGACACGACATAAATCCCGGAGGGAATTCTTCCGAAAATAAATATTTTTGCTTGCTTGCCCTATTCTGCATTCCAACAGGCATATAAGTAACAATCTTGACTATGAAGTACATAAATCTGATTCTGTAAGATATATAATCAAATGTAAGAACCCACAATGCAAATTCACATGTAGAGTTGCACTGCGTAAGAAGAGGTCAACATGGGTGACTGCTACTATAAGTGGATCCCACACTTTCACAATGTCTTCTATGTCACACGATCATAGAAAACTATATTCAAAAATTATTAGTCACAACACCAGGGAACTCGTTAACAGCGACACTTCACTTAAAGTTAAAGAGATAATCGCCCATATTGCTGAAAAATACGGGTATAGAATCTCATACACGAAATCATGGATTGCAAAGATTAAGGCCATAGAATCACTGTATGGGAATTGGGAGATGTCTTACAATGACCTACCACAGTGGTTGTTGGTGATGAGAACCTATTTTCCTGGTACTGTTATACAGTTGCAAACATTGCCAGTACTTACAGACGATAAAACCCAATTGGGCGACAGAAGAATGTTTCGCCGTCTTTTTTGGGCGTTTCAACCATGTATCTGTGGTTTTACTTATTGTAAGCCTATTGTGCAAGTTGATGGAACATGGTTGTACGGAAAGTACAAAGGGACTTTGTTGATGGATGTGGCACAAGATGGGAACAATAACATTTTCCCAATAGCATCCGCATTAGTTGAAGGTGTGACAAAGGATGGTTGGAGTTTCTTTCTTAAGAATTTGAGAATGAATGTGACCCCTCAGGCTAATCTGTGAAAATGGATGGCAATATCCTCCATCTTCACATGTTTACTGTATCAGACACATTGCGCAAAACTTCATGCGTGAGTTCAGAGACAAAGAACTACGTAAAAAACTTGTCAACATGGGTATGCCTCTATCTTTACATGTTTATAGTTACAATAAATAGTTATTGATATTTAGATGTTTTACTTAACATTTTTACTACAGGATATGCGTTGACGGAGGCAACATTTAACTACTATCGAGGCGAAATACGAAGATCAAATAGAGAAGCTTTGGAGTGGATAGACAGTATTCCCTGAGAGAAGTGGGCGAGGGCGTATGACGAATGACAGCGGTGATGACACGTGACAAGAAACCTAGCTGAAGCAATGAACTCGGTACTGGAGGCTACCTGAAACCTTCCAATTACTGCATTGGTCAAATCTACCTACTATTGTCTGGGATCGCTGTTTGGAAAATGAGGCCATGATTAGACAAAAATGTTGGCTTCATATCAATCTTTCATAGATAACTGTAATAAGGGAGTGGCTAAAGAAGCGATTAAATCTAGCAGCTATAATGTCATCCAATTCAATCGCGATAGATTATGGTTTATGGTGTCCGAAAGGATTAATCAAAACGATGGCCGACCATTAGGTACTTTTAGCGTTGATCTCAGGAAGGGGTGGTGCGATTGTGGGAAGTTTCAAACATTTCATTTACCTTGCTCCCATGTAATCGCAGCATGTGCTAGTATACGGCAGGACCACAACATGCACATACTAGATGTTTTCAAGGTTCTGAGTGTTTCAAAGTCTACAAGGAAAGCTTCCTTGGACTTCCACACCAAGAAAATTGGTAAAGATATCAAGGATATACTATTTGCCATGATGAGACAATGCGAAGGAAGAAGAAAAGACGCCCAAATAGTACAAGAATTAGAATCGAAATGGACGATGTTGAGAAATAAAAGAGAAGGTGTGATCTTTGTCACGAAATAGGTCATATGCGTAGAAAATGTCCAAATGTAAAAGGCCCTTCAAATCGACCCGTCTAGATTATTTTGTTTGTTTTTTTTTAATTTAACTTTCAGTTAATATAACTTTAATTTTGTGGGATTTTTTCATTACATCTCTGTCTCATTCAACTTTCATTCAGCTTTCAGCAATAACAAAATAAATAAACCGCACCTAAACAAACAAGATGATAAACGTTATAATGATTGAACATCTAAACATGCCTAGGATATTACAACCATCAAGACAATATCTGATTGTCCATACATCATCATAATACAATTATAATTGTTTTTTACAACTTTCCAAGACTTGGTATCTCCATCTTTAACAAGCTTTTCAATTCTTGTAATCTTTTCACCTTCAGCAATTTCTCATTCTAACCATCTCACTAGGCTTCTCTGAAAATGCTTGAATGTCATTGTGTTCCACAGTCGGATCTTCAACGGAGGCTTTATTGCCGAAAAACACAATTGAGCATCTCTTTTGACAAAAGGAGTATTCGGATTGGTAAAATACTTCATTTTTTATGAAATTTTTAAGAGTTAAATGATTAAATGGATGTAGATGATTTGAGAACTAGAGGTACCAACACAATACTATATATAGAAAATTTAAAAGTATTTAAATATTCATTTGCTCGGCTAATGGATGGTCGAGCTTCTTCATGCAATTATTGATGTGTATTGGATAATAATAATTATATATATATATATATATATATATATATATATATATATATATATATATATATATATATATATATATAAAATAT
Organism: Lathyrus tuberosus; assembly: GCA_022829125.1. Lineage (NCBI taxonomy): Eukaryota > Viridiplantae > Streptophyta > Magnoliopsida > Fabales > Fabaceae > Lathyrus > Lathyrus tuberosus. Next base: position 12,068,659 of record JALAZF010000039.1, on the reverse strand, counting down.
TAAAATTGTATTATTTGATAATATGAATTAAATTTTAATAATATTTTATACAAATATTTATTATAAAATTTTTTTTATTACTAAACAAATAAAAATATTTTATGAGTTTAATTGATATGCAATGACAGTGTAAAATAATTTTATATTGTCATTCAATAGAAAATTATCAATCTGTCATGTCATACAATTAACTTAAAATTTACAGTCTAATATGACGGGATACATGACGGTGATTGGTCGACAGTGTAAAAATAATTTTACACTGTCAGTGGATACCAATTAAATTCATATTTTATTATATTATAATGCTAATTAAAAAATTATTTATTATTTTTATAATATTATTATATTATTTAAATCATTTTTAAACAATTTACACAATTTTATAAAATTAATGTAAATTGTGACATTCGGGTATTTTTTTTCTTCAATTTATACCATTTTGGTACTTTGTTTTTAAATCAGTGGCATGCTTGTAAAAAAATCAGTATTTTACCACGGTTTAATTATTTGGACAATTAAGTCGCAATTTAAAAGACTTTAACCATATCTAGAGAACCTTCCCATTTAATGTGTGGTTGATTTAACCGTAGTGAAACAAAATCAAAAGTGATAACTAAGCATATAAATAAATTAAAAACAGAATTTAGTATACTGGATAAACATAAAGAAACAAGGATTAGCATAGGTGTCTAAGCTAAACAAAAAGACTAGAGGCATGGCGTAGTACTTATTAGGTAGGGTTGATTGATTCCTTCGTATGAAAGAAATCCATTTCCGTAATCCGTAGGCAGCAGCAGCATCCGTCGTTTTCGTTCTCTCTTCGTCCTACCATCACAGGTACAAAGGAAGGAGAGGATCCAATTTCTAACTTCCATATTACTCTCTCTTTTAAATTGATGAATTAGGGATTTAATTTGATTTTAACCTAATCAATTAATCACTGTTTTCTTTAAATGTGCTTAAGAGCTGCTTTCTTCATGTTGAATTTGTTTACACTTCGGAGACTTCCATGGAGTCCCAATAGTTGTAGTCAGGGAAAGGTTTGCTTTCAGTAACTTTTCCTTTTTTCATTGACGAAGATTCGCCTCAAGGAAGAGACTCTAAATCAACTATATTTTGTAGGTTGAATTAACAGATGCGGAAGTAGAGTCTCTTCGATCAGAACTTGTTGATTTAGAAGAGAAAGAGGCTCAGTTAAAAGCTCAGTGAGTCATCCATAACTTTTAACTGTTGCCAAGGAAGTTACTCAATGTCGGAGTTCAAATTCGTAGTTTTTCTTTGATCTTTTTCTTTGATACAGGCTGGAAAATATTGATGAAATTTTACGGTCAGCTCGTCTATCTGGATATTTATACATCCGAACTGTACTTACTGTCTAAACCTCCATTAGTTTGCTCTGCATCTATCTGTTTCTCATTGCCTAACTGGTTAGTACTAACTGGCTTTCGCTTTTTTGCTATAGAGATGGGCGGCACTACCGGGTGAACCTCCAACTATTGATGACACCGATGTAGATGATTGGCTTCCTCGCTTTGTTGTTCTTCAGGGTGAATGCCTATTCTTATATTTGTTATGTACAGGTAGGTAGTCTTTACCAACTTCTATTTTTATAAGCATGTAAGCAATTCAGTATACAGCAACAAAATCTTATCCCAGTGAGATCGGAGACATGAATCAAACTACGTCATAATGTCCTATCAAAAACCATATTTTTGTCTAACTCATTAATCTCGATATCTTTCAATGTCACAACAAAGAACACTTTTTGTTATTGTACTCGATCTGAATTGGATACAAGTTTTGCTAACATGTGACTTCCAATAGTTTTAGTCAAAAGAGTTTTTGTGTATTGATTGACATTTCTTTATATATGTCTATTAAGTGCTAAAGAGTAGCTTGATCTTCATTTTCTAGTTAAATGCATTGCAATACTTACCAAAACATCTAAATTACATTGCAGACTTAAGTCCTCAAGATTCAACACTTCTATCTGACATTGTTGAAGTAAACCAGTTACCAAGTTTTAAGCGTGACGATGGTGAGATGAGATACGCCTTTTGTATTTTAACTCGACATGGTTTACGATATGAATGTTCAAGCAGTTCTAAGATACAGGTATGTCTAACTTATGAATATTTGTTTCTTAGTAGTTAACACTATGCCGCGAACAATCAACAAATAATTTTCTACATATTTTATCGATTATCAACTTCTAGTAACTGCGCGGCGAATCTATTTTATCGTGTTAAACAGTGTAGTTCCCTCCTTTATTCGGTTTTCAGGTGGATTCGTGGTTATCAGCTCTACAATCTGACTGCAAACTGAAACCTGATACATCAACTTCAAATTGTTCAATACAGATGTAATTACCATGTTTTGCTTCTTGTTTGGTGAACTTGAAATGGCATGAACGACGAACTAAGATTGTAAATATAAAACTAATGCTATGACTATTTTTTCTTGTACATATAGAACACAAAGTAACTGAATAGAGACTGATGATTCCAGTTCATGATTGTCCCATAAGATTGGTGATGCAAAAATTGTTCTTTTCATTTTTTGGTGCTATTGAGAAGACAGGGAAAAACGGGTCTAATTGAAAGACAATTCTCCAAGTTTTCTTGAAAATTTTATATGATTATTTGAGTGATTTTGATTGTAATAATCATAAAAAGAAAAACATCAAATTAAGTTTTAGAAAAATGGTTCAATAAGAGAATTTGAGTGAGACATTTTTAAGTTATTAGAATTCTTTTAAACTAAGTTTATGAATTCACATGAAAATCCAATATGTTATTCATGATATATGATATATAGGGTCCGTTTGTTTTGATTTTTTTTAAAAATGATTTTTTTTTAAAAATGATTTTTATAGTGTAACATAATTATGTGAAAAAAAATTTTACAAAGAAACTTTTCATAAAAGTGTAAAATGAAAATTTTGTTTGAATAATTATTTTTAAAATGTTATTTTAGATATTTTATTATTTTATCGAAATTTTTTTTTATATCAAAATTTTAAAAAATTACTTAATTTTGAAGCTATTTCATATAGCTTTTCATAAAAATCATTTTTGAAATATAATTTTTTGAAAAAATTGTGATTTTGACTATGTTTTGATCTTCAATAATGTATATTTATGTTATAAAATGTCAAAATTAGTCTTTTAATCTATAAAAAACAAATTTAAAAAAACTTATAATATTTTGAAAAACGTTTTTGTATTATCTATTTTCAAAAATACAAAAAAAATAATATTTTTTTAAAGCTAAAACAAACTGCTCCATGATATACTCGTTGCAGAATTTCAAAAATAATTTTAAAGAAAATTGAAAATTCTAATTAGGTCTTTATTTATTTTGATTTTTCAATTGAAACACTTATATATCTATTTTCTTCTAGAGGTAAAAATCATTATTATGACTTAGAGTACTTTTTTTTTTCTTCATGATTTTTGGCATAAATGTTGATCACATTATAATGATTTCTCTCATAAAAATTGAATTTTTTTTTATATGATATAAATTAAATATGAATTTTCTAAGCGCTGATTTTCCATGAAATGAAAACTAACACAAATGCTGGTATATAATTAAATTTTAAGCAAATGTTTTTTTGAGACCTATATAATAAACATTAAAAGGATATTAAATGTTTATGGCATTACAAATAAGTCACAATTTATTTTGATAACGAATAAGCCACATATTTGGTCCCATCTGCTACTACTGACATAGAGGTTACGACTATGTCGATAGAGCCGTCTGTGCACATTGATTGAGCGTTTCTGAGACGGCCCATTGACCGGTAGGTGCTCACAGAGTATGTTGACCATGGCATACCGACTATATATATATATATATATATATCCATGAAAGCTAACAGGTGATTTTTTTTATATTTGTTTGTCATGGGACCGTCCCACACTGAAGGTGACATTGCACGGGTCGAAGCTGAAGAACTTCCCCAAGACTCTGGTGCCTGAGTAGGTCAGGCGTATTGTATGTGATTTTGAGCTCCTCACATTTTTCAATTGCTCACTTACCATGCTCAACGCTTCACTTTTTACTGCTTTTGTTGAGCGATGGCACAAGGATACATATTCTTTTCATCTACCGTTTGGGGAGATGACTATCACTCTAGACGATGTCTCCTCATTTTTCCATATCCTCATCACCGATAAATTCTTCATGGCTCTTGTTATTAGTATGTCGCTTGCATGTTTGACTATTGTACGAGATCTGGGAGTTTCTGAGGAGGTCGTACTGAAGGAGTTTGACTTTAACAGGGGATATCCTTCATATGTCTTGGCTTTGGGATATGTACGAAGAACTTGTTGAGGCACAAATGTATGAGTTTGCCGCTAGGGTTTACATGCTACATCTAGTAGCATGTACTCTCATTGCAGACAAGTCAGGTGTTTATATTGACGCCCGATACATGTGGTTGTTCAGTAGCCTTGACAATACTAGTTGGGCTTAGGGGTGTGCTGCGTTGACAATCCTATATTCAACACTTGGAATAGAGACAACCTTTGAGACTGGATAACGTGCTGGTTATTTGAGTCTATTACAGATATACTTGCAATTATTATTTGTTGTTTAGTTTTTATTTAATTGTTACGAATAAAATTTCTTAATTATTATTTGTTGTGTATGTGTTATGATATCAGTGTTGAATATATGAGCATTTCCCCGCCATCTGTGATAGGAGGGTAGAGCATCTCTGTGGGGGGCATGAGGGAGGAGATGGAGGACTAGGCATGCACATCTTTTTGGCGTTGCGAAGTACCTGTCGATGATGTGTCGTCGCCACCACCTCCAACTGATGTCGATGACCAGCAGCGCCTCCAGATGATTGCAATTATTATGGATAACCTCATGGTTTTGGTAAACCCAGATGGTGAGGTTTTTATTGGATTATCTCAAGATGCACTCATAGCCTGTGGGAAACCTATTTAGATATTATTGTTATCTTTATGTATTCTTTGTATATTACATGTAACATTACTCAGACATCTACATCAGAACTTTTTATTAGATAATATTTTTGATCTTCCATTGATGCAACATGAACATAAATTAACATTTGATAATGGATTACATAACTTAAGAAAACGATAATAAATAAGAAAAACTAGACAATACTAGATGATTCTGGATGTTTCATTATCTTAATCATGTCGCCAGTAGATCTTGAAATCTTCGCATCTAACTCGATCGTCCCCTTTGTTAACCTACGATGAAATTATCTCCATATATCCTTCATATCTTCATCAATCTTCACATCATTAAGATTGTATTTTAACCTTCCATCAGTATCAATCTAATCTTCAGGAAACTCAATCTTTCTCACCTTTCTGTTATCAATATCAGGCAACAATTCATTCAACTTGGATGTAAAGGCGGCGAGAGATGTGGTGCCATCCAGAAGGCGGAACTCTATGGGAGGTGAAGCTTTGTTGAAATACATTTCTGCCTTAATAAAAAATTGAGGAAGAGACATTTTGAGATGTTTTTATCAAACAACAGGTGACCCCTTTTTACACAACTTTGCATTTATTCTGAACCATGCAAAATTGTCGGTGCAATCGTAGCCGTCCAAAACTATCAGTAAAATCCTGACCGTTTAAAATTTTAAATAAAATAAACTACCAGAAATTTCACTTTGGTTGAAATTTTCAGTATAACTTGGTACTTTTAACATTTTCGACAATATTGAAAATTCACGAAAATTTAAGAAATTCTGGTATACCGAAAATTATAAATACACTACCGAAAATTTAGTTTGTACCGAAAATTTTGATTTGTCCACCAGAATTTTTGTGCGGAAATGTGTTTCAAATTTTTGTCAGGGGCAGTTATGGAATTATGAAACTATAGGGGGTGCCAGGTACAAGTGTGGGGGTGGCAAGTTAAAAACTCAAGCTTGTGAGTGATTTGGAAGAAACCTCAAAGAAGGTTCTTGAGTCTTCTATTCAGATCCATTTGAAACCTAAATCCATGTCATACACAAATCCCTTATACTTTGCCTCCATTATCCTGCATAAACCTCGAAAATTTATTTATTCCTCTTTAACTTTGCATTCCCGTACATACTTTGCAACTAGTAGACAAATTCTTAGGGGGATCATCCATATGTTATGAATCTACATCCATTCTAGATGCTGGTCAAGGCAATGAGAGGTTTTGGGCTAAGGAATAAGAGGATTCAGCATGGAATGTTTGGAAGAAATCTTTGGAGATTAGAACTAGATAACAGGATGATGATAAAGCTTGTGTGGAGGAAATTATGAGATTTGAGAATATAGACTGTGAGAGAATTAGAACGAAGAAACCTATATCAAAAGGTGCCAAATGAATTTAGTTTCTTATAATATAAGGGGATATGGAAATGTTACCAAACATAAGTTCATTCAGAAGTTAATCGAAGAAAAAAAAAAGATATTTGCTTGTTGAAAGAAACAAACTATAAGGTTGTAGAGGATTCCTTGGTCCATTCGTTATGGGGAAATTCAGAGGCTATGAGGTCCTTTAAGAGTGCAATTGGTAGGGCTAGAGGTATTTTACTCATGTGGAACCTTCAAAATGCAGTTTGGTTTCGAGGGCAACGGTTTTGTTGGAATTCAGATTTTGTGGAAAGGTTTGCTCATTTATGTGGTGAATATTTACTCTTCTTGTTCTATTAGTAGTAAAAGAAGGATGTGGGTAAAGTTAATCAGTTTGAAATCTACTTTTAACTCGGGTGAATGGTGCTTGGATGACTTCAACCCAATCAAGAGGTCCATTGAGAGAAAAGGACAGTGATCATCATTGTTGGGAAGGTTTGGCTGGCCATATGAGAAATGCTCGTTCAGTACAAAGATTCAAATCCTTTAAAGTAGAAGAAAACCTGGATTTTAATATTTTACCATTCACAGACGATACCATCATTCTTGGCCAAGCCTCTTGGGAGAATTTGTGAACTATAAAGGTCATCCTGTGTGATTTCAAATTGGCCTCGGGTCTATCTATTAACTTTCTTAAGAGTAAGATTATTGGCTACAATGTGGAAAGGGATTTTATGCTCGCTCCTTCAAGCTTTCTTTCTTATTCCATTGGTTCTTCCTCTTTCAATTTTCTTGGCCTGCCGGTTAGGGTAAACCTTCACAGTTGGATCAAACTTCAAAGTAGGCTTGACTCGTGGAAAGGGAAGAAAATATCGATTGGGGGTAGGGTGACACTTTTGAATTATGTTTTGAACTCGATTAGTCTTTTCTACTTCTCATTCTTTAAAGCTCCAAGTTATCATTAACCAAAGAATTATGATTCTGAGTGATTTAATGTGGGATGATGATGAAAATAGAATAAGGATAAATTGGGTATCGTGGGAGACTATTTTTAATCTGAAATCTGATGGTGGTTTAGGGATTCGACATTGTGAATCTTTTAACATAACTCTTCTTAACAAATGGGCATGAGAAATCTTAGCTGAGACAAATTGTATTTGTTTTCCTTTGTTAGCTAACTAATGTGAAAACATTAAGAGGTTGATTTTGGACCCCTCTTGGAAAGTAAATTGCAAGAGATCTTTTCTATGGTGGAGGGATATCAATAGAGTCGTCAAAATAGGCCGAAACCCATGGGCCAGCCCACCGAGCCCAAAAACAGTTAGGGCTTTGGCCTTAATTTTTTAGCCCATTTTGTTTCGGGCCGTTTTGAGCTGGCCCGAAAAAACCCTAAAATAATGGGTCAGTCGGAATGGGCTATGGGTAGCCCGGCAGCCAGATAAATTTTTTTAAAAATTTTAATTTGATTACATACAGCCCATATTATAAATAAAAAAAAATGAATTGCATGGACTTTTAAATTGGGCCGCCCATTTTATCTTCAATTGCATTAATCACAACCCATTTTATTTTCAATTGGTTTCGGTTGCAGTACAAACACAAACACTGCCCAAAACAAAACCCAAGTATAGAATTTGAACTAGCTTCAGTTCACAATATCACTATCAGTATTCAGTAGAGCTTCGTTCAGTATCATATTCACATAAGTTGTCGTCGTTGTGTTCGTATATGCCAAACAATATCCGTTGCTCCTGAGTTCGTATCTACTGTTGTCGCCGCTGCATTCAAAAACGGGATAGGTGGGTTCACATAATTTGTGTTCGTATCTACTGCTATCGCTGCTGCGTTCACATAAGTTGTCGTGTTCCAGTAAGTTGCTGTGTTTTGTTTAACTGTAACTAACCAAATTGTTGTTGTTCAAATTAACTTCGGGATTACATTGATTTTAATTTTGTTATTCACATTGTCATCGGAAGATATTCAAGTCGTTGTTGAAGGAGGATGTCATAATCTTCCCTGTAAAGTTGTTAATTCCGTAAAGTTGTTAATTCAGATTGTTGTTGTTATTATCTATTCCCTCCGTCTCACAATAGGTGTCCTCTTTAAGATTTTCATATTTTTTAAGATAATGATTAATTGTGTTGATTTCAATTATAAAACGAATGTCATTTACTAAAATAACCTTATTAATAATAGATAGTAGAGTAGTTAAATGAATTAAAATACAATAAATAAGGGTAAGTTAGTAGAAATAAATAATAAATATTATATTGGTATTCTAAAGGGACAAATAATTTGAGACAAATAAAAAAATGAAAGAGGACACCTATTGTGAGACGGAGGGAGTAGTTTTTTAGAAGCATTTGTGTCTTGAAGTATTGGTTAGTTACAATTTGAAAATAATATTTAATAAGATAAATGCTATCAAAATTCACTTTGACATGCACAAATGCTATTTATTATTGATGAACTACTAAAATCTCATGCTGGCGATACTCATGGAGAGTAGAACTAAATTATTTAGTATGGTTGGCCTGGAATTTTAACCAAATATTAACTATTATGTTGAAAAGTGAGTGTTAACTAGTATGGTTGGCGTGGAATTTTACCAAAATACAAAATAAGGAGAATTTTTTATTTTATTTTTAAAATGGGCTCGTTTAGGACCGGGTAGCCCGCAGTTCAGACAGGGTTGAGTATGGGTAATAAAAATGGAGCTCATATTTAATATGGTTTTTTTGGGCCCGACTCGGAAAAGCCCGAATGAAACGATGACCTGGGGACGTCTCATCCTAGCACCAGATGAATTTGAAGCATCCATAGCCAAATGATATGAAAAGGGATATGGACAAAATTAAGGTGTGACACACGCCTTTGGCAGTTTATTTATGAAATTATTAGCCTTGTCCCTTTTTCTATTCTTAATATTGGCGTTGAATGAGCAGTTTATTAGGTCTTTAAGAATTATCTTATGATGGTCTAATAAGGTATTTTCCTCGTAGGGCGGCAATGATCCTTCAGTGAAGGTTCAACATTTGAAAATTTGCCTCATGGGTTGGCTAAAATCCCTCAATGAAGGTTTAACATATTTAATCACCTTGTGGCGGGTGACAAAGATCTTTCAATGAAGGTACATTATATTTAATCACCTCATGGGGTGGCAAGATCCCTCAGTAAAGGTTCAGCATATTTAATCACCTCGTGGGGGTGGGAAGGATCCTTTAGTGAAGGTCCATTATATTTAATCACTTCGCGGGGTGGAAAAAATCCTTTAGTGAAGTTCCAACATATTTAAACACCTTGTGGGGGTGGCATGGATCTTCTAGTAGAAGTCCAACATATTTAATCACCTCATGGAGTGTCAAGGATCCTTTAGTGAAGGTCTAGCATGTTTATATACCCCGTGGAGTGGTAAGGATCTTCCAGTAGAAGTTAAGTATGTATATTACCCCGTAGGACAATAAGGATCTCCCAGTAAAAGGCCATCGTCTTCAATAGCATAATGATTCCTTCCGCCTTCAACGTACATCTTGCAAAATTCATACAAGTTAAAAAAGAGATGAGGCACCTCCTTAAAAACCTCTGCCCATGCCAGAGATAGAGTCATGCCACATTATTCACGCATACAATTTAAAGAGTTCTTAATGACATTATACAAAGGACTGACAGAAGGTCTCACCTTATTCAAACAACCATTAACAATTAATAAACTACATTTTAGTCTTGGATCAGCCAAACTTTATCGGCGATCTCTCTTGATAAATTCATGCCTTTAAAATTTGTTCCATCAACTCGTATTTTACTACCCACAAGGCAATTTGACGTGTTTCGCCTCTTTGTGAGCGCTTTGTTATTTTTTACCTTTTTGTATGACATTTTGGTTTCTTTCGACCATCATAAGTTGCCAAACTGTTTACATACCTAGACTATACTCACTTGGAGTCTTAATTAGATAGATACCCATGTTATAATTAAGTAATCTAATATTGTAATTAAGTAACCTAACGGGACATACGCTACCTCCTATATTCACACCATAAATCAACTCTCGTCTCTAACTTTCAATGTTTAAGTTTTACGTAATTAACCATATACATTTATATCGCCGACTTGCTTGATGTAAATTGGCTAGTATGTTAAGGATATCACTCTTTATATTGACAATGGCAACCATGAAGTTAATTGAAGTATCAATTCCAATTTGTTGAATAAGCACTGATGGTATTAATTTGAGAGTTCAATGAAATGGTCTTACTCTTCGGATTACTATTCCCTACAGTCGTAGAAACCCCGCATTCACGTTTTCGTAATTTTACAATCGTTGGATCAAGATCAAACGATTAATATTTTAAGTTACATATTTTTTCTTTAATATAAATTAAATATATATTCAAATTTATACCATTAAATTATGATCCAACGACTACAAAAACAATGAATGCATGAATGGGAAATAATGACTGTAGTGGATTTAAACTCTTACTCTACTTATTAAAAATGCTTTACTCTATTGATAATTGTCGTTATTTGTGTTGTTTAATTTTCGAATGGCCAATAACAAGATTTAAAAGATTTTCATCTATACACATCAAATATATTCATTTCTTTTAAAAGGGAAATTTTTCTTCCCTACATACAGATAAATATATAGCCTCAATCATAGCTCATGAAATTATATGTTAAATTAATATAGAAAATAACTTATTTGCGTCCTAATTTCTTCTTTGAGAAGAATGCTATAAGCAGTCAAATTTGCAAGACTCTGAGATTAATTTAGCTTCAGGCCTAATTAGTTTTTATTGGAATTTATTGTAACATCCTAAAATTCTGACTCACAAATTTAAAAAATAAAATTCAACATTTTAGGATGCTATTCAAACATAACACACATACTTTTTATATAATTGCAAAACTCACATCGAAACTCAAAATGAATAATATAAACTTCAATCATCTTTTTATATGAAGTACTCAATGGAATTAACAAAATTCAAACATTAACGCAAAACAATTTAAACGCTTCATTCTCCGATGTCACATATCAGAACATTAAACCAACTAAATAACGAAAAACGATAAAATAAACGAAGAAAAGCTCCAAGACCATCTTCCAACTCACAACAACACTTATTCGTCATGGTCTTTTACGGTCATGACGATCTGCTCGTCATTTGAGTGATGACTGTCACCCAGCCTGTCACTGTTTCCCTTCTCAACTCGTCGCCCCTATCAACTCATTTTTACCCCCTCACCTATTCTATTTGTTTTAACCTAAAATTGTATTTAAGTTAATTATTGCACTTTCACCCCTCAACTCTTGTGCACTCTCTCCTTATCACTCATACTTCACTAAAATTCTATTTTCGATCCCTAATCTCACTATTCTACTATTTTCTTATATTATTATTATTATTATTATTATTATTATTATTATTTAATTACTATACTATTATTTTAATGAAATAAAACTCTACTAAATTTTAACAGACCCCAACAAATGGCAAATAATCACATAACACATGTTGTCGCCGAAATAAATAATTAAAAGCATGTTAAATCACTTAAACAATTAGATAAAAGCGACAAAAATTCAATTAAATAAATTAATTAAATTCAGGGTGTTACACTCACTGTAGATGTCACTGTACTTAATAAAAAAAAGTACAAATGCGTAGCAACCCTTGGTTAGTAAGGATTGTTAGAGGCTTTAATATCTCAGCGGAGTTAAAGCAAGCTCACGAAGGTGAAAAGCTCTGTTTCGGGGGTGTTTTCTATGAATATGAGATTGGATCCCTCTTCACTTTGGGACTAAGGTATTTATAGAGACTCTCTTGGATGTGAGTTATAGAGTTAGTGGAGGTTATGCCTTAACTTCGTTCACCAAAAGAGTGGTCAAGAGAAAACTTACTCTTCTAAGAATCGTGGAGGAAGTGCTTTTCTCTTTTGACTAACTTTATTCAGTTAGTCATTGTAAGTCCATATCATCACTCACGATTACTGTGTGAGTGGACAATGAGATCCCATTCCAAGCGGCCTCGTGACACCTTTTTAGATGACCATATGACCATTTAGACGGCCTCAAATTTCTCAAATTGTACAAAATATCTTACTCCTCGCCATTGCGATTAACCTCCCTTCTTTTTCATAAATTATTCTTTCTTATGGCCAATAAAATTACCACTACAACTTTTAATATCCCATTAATTCCTAACTTATAATTGGAAGTGTTTTTTTTTTTGTCCGCACTCTAAATAAATTTGTACATGCTTTATAACATTTTAGAAATAAATTATTTATAACTTTTGATGAACGTATTCGGTTAGTATTTTAAAAATTTACATTTTATAATTTAGAATTTAATAGATATGTATTCACATTCTAAAATAGTTTTAGACCAGTCTCTTTTCAAAAATTTAAAATTTATTATGTTGTTTAAATACTTTTAAAATATATGCATGATTTGGTAGAATATATATATATATATATATATATATATATATATATATATATATATATATATATATATATATATAGTTTTGTTAAGATACACCCACCTATTTTTATGAAGGTGTATTTTAACAACATGCACCTTAGGGTGTATTTAATGAATTTTTAGTTATTAATTGCTAACACATTCTTTTTAAAAAATAAACTAGTAAGATACTCTTGCTCCCGCACGGGTAAAATTATTTGATATAATATAAAATATATTTAAATGTACATTTGGAACGTTATAAAATGTATTTATATACGTGTTTAAATTTAAATTAGCTATTAATTATAAAATGAACAATTATTATATAAATTCAATTGTATTAAAATACAAATAGAAAAAAAAAAGATTCTTGAGATAAAAAAAAAAAAGAAATATTTAATATTTAATCATAAGGATTTTATCTTTCAAGTTAAGATAATTATTAATTAAAATAAAATATGTATTGTGTTTATAGTGACCCGTGAAATAGAAAGTTTATTTGATACAATATAAAATGTATTTATATACAGATGTATTAAATAATCATGCAAAAAAAACTCGTGAGTTGAAGAAAGACAAAAAGAAAATTTTGATGCGATAATGACCCGTGAGATAAATAAATTATTTGGTGCGATATAAAATGTATTTAGATACAAATGCAAAATTTAAAATGATATGCTTAATTGTAAAATGAACAATAATAATATAAATTAAATTGTATTAAATAATTACATAAAAAGAAAAAAAAATGAATCATAAGATGGAGAAAGAAAAAAAATATTTAAATATAATATGATGGTTAATTAAAATAAAATAAATATTATGTTGATAGTGACCCGTGAGATAAATAAATTTTTTATTTTATTAAAATTAAAAAATAGATTATTAGTATTTTTAGCGATAATAAAAAATATAGTAAAAAAATTAAAATTAAAGTGAAAAAGTGTGGGAAAAAAAATGAAAATGATTTGAAATTTGAATGAAGAAAGAGAATGAGTGTATGTAATATTTAATTTAAATGGATAAATAGAAGATAATAAATAATAGCCAATGTTAAGTCAATACATGACAAAAGCTACTTTTGATTTTGGATGAATTTATTAGTTACCGAAATAACATTTTCATAGTGTATTTTATTTTTGGTGGAAGGGCAATGGTAATGGTTAGATAGTAGATATGTGTATTATAGAAAATGCCTAAACCAAAGGCTAACTTACACCCATTTACTTTTTAGAATGTGTGTTTTAGTAACATTCACCTTAGGGTGCATTTAACTATTTTTTAATTAAAGTTTGCTAAAACACACCTTAATAAAAATAGGTGGATATATCCGAGCAAAAATCATATATATATATATATATATATATATATATATATATATATATATATATATATATATATATATATATATATATATATATATATATATATATATATATATTATTAATTTTGATGTATTGTTAATGTAAAATCATATTATATTAATAATATATTCCTATTTTCTATGTAACTTTCTAGAATCACCGACCTTTACATTTTTATGATCTTAATTTTATACGTCAACAAAATAAAAGTCAAAATGTCTAACCCATATTTTAAGCCGTGTGAAATTGAGATGGTTTCAAGGAACTTTTCCAAATTTCAACTATCCAATTTGCTGTTATTAGGAAAAAAACATAGACATTGTCACTTATTTATTTAAATTCAACAATTTGTAAAATGGTAGTACTAGTCATTTAACACGTATCAAATAATCTAGAGTCTCTCTCAACTAAAAGACGAAAAAGAGAGAAGAAAACGGCGATGAGAGAAGAAAACGAAAGGTGGACCGTCGTGAGAGCGAGAAGGAGGATAGGCAGAAAAACGGATCGAAGTAGAACCGCAACTGATGAAGAAGGGACAACTACGTGCTACATTAACAATTTACCGGGAGATATCACCGCAAAAGAGATGGAAAGAGCTTTTGCAAAATGGGGTAGAGTGGTCGACGTGTATATCGCAAAGAGAAGGAACAGGATGGGAAAATTCTTCGGTTTCGTTAGATTCAAAGGAATAGAAGATCAAAAGCAACTGGAAAGCAACCTTAAGGATATGTGGTTTGGAACGTTCAAAACATGGGTTAATATCTCAAGATTTGATAGAAAAGTAAGAAAAACAGGGTACGAAGCTCAAGAGTCGGAAACCAGAGAAAAGCCGAGGAATAAGAGCATGGTGCGCAGGGAAGAAATATGCAGGCCACAGCTTGTCAACGATAGGACAGGGAGAAATCAAAGCAGAAGAAGAGAAGATGTGACATATGTTGACGTGATTATGAATAAGAACAGATACAAGAACATAGAGATTGAGAGCTATGAACGGAGGAAAAAAGATCAAAAGAAAGAAGATAAGCCAACGGAGGTAGGATTATCTTTATCAGTTAGCGAAGAGCATATGAAGTGGGCTAAGACGGGTTACGTGGGGTGTGTACGAAATGTAGAGGAATCACAGTTCATCCAACAACGCCTAGTTGAGGAAGGCATAATCACGGTCAAGATTATTCCATTAGGGGGAGAAAAGGTCTTTATGAAAATTGATGAAGATGAGGATTTTCAAGAGCTGATTAAAGACGCAAACCAGATCTTCAATAAATGGTTCAGCGTCATCAGAGCTTGGGAACCTAGAGACGTAGCATCAGCAAGGTATATATGGTGTCGTATTATCGGTGTGCCAATTCACGCTTGGAGAATAAGCATATTCGAAACACTGGTTTCATCTTTTGGGAGACTGATCAAGTTAGATTCGGAAACAGAAAATCTTCATAGATTAGATGTGGCCCGAGTCATGATAAAACTGTTAGAGGAAAAAGCTCTGAGCCAGAAGAGGACAACGAATCTCACAGTTCAGAAGATTCATTCATACCTCCATCTATTACCTCCATGGAAGAAGACGAAATGCGAAAGAGAATAGAAGATAATTTTTGGCAATTAATGCAAGATGATGAAGAAGGTGAAAACAGACAAAATTGTGGGCTCGAGGAGGCGGAAACAATTAAAGGAGATAATAAGGCAGCGAATTCCGAGGGAAAGATAGAGGAAAAGTTAAATGGAGTAAAGTACCATTTGAATGAGACAAGTGTAACGTATGATGGGCCCAAGGTTGATGAGAATGCCAAGACTGAAAGAGGCGGTGGGGCGCAGGGGGCGAAAGAACCACATGAAGGAGTAATTAAAAACCTACCTGGAACGAACTCTGCTGAGTTGGAACATAGGGGTATATTGGAACTTTCTCCTGTTAAAGTTTCTAATAGAATAAATAATATAGAAACCTCCATCGAAAGCCACACAGAAGTCCAGCTCACCAACCTTATCAGTAGGTCAGAAAAGAATGGACAAAACACAGACAAGAACAATAACCAATGCAATACGTCTAACAATAGCCAACAGAGGAACGCATCGAAGGAAAAGGAGAAAGGGCTATCGGTAGGAACAAAGGAGATTAGAGCCTTACAGGATAATGATAATCAGGAAACGAATAAATCTCATATGGATCAAAATAAAGACAGGAAGCAGACCTTCAAAGATTGAAGAAGAAGAAGATCAGAGATCATGAAAGCGAAAAAGAAGGAGAGAAGGAAAAAAAACAAGTGCGTCATTGGGTGCAATTGCAACAATAGGAAAGACACTCAAAATCAGGCAAGCTCTAATTACGATCTAAAGGCGGTGGAGAGCGATTTGGAGAAAAAAAGTTGGATTATATTACATGGAGACGTTGTGGAGGTAGCCAAGGATGTCTGGGATTTAGGGAAAGAGGTCGGCTTAGTACACAAAGGAGAAGAGGGATAGATTATACAGGAACTGGCAACTGGAGTGAAGGGAAGGGGAGGAGAATCTTAAGATTTGCGGAGTCTAGTGTGTCAGGTGAAGGCAGATCATTATTATGAAGATAATAAGTTATAATATAAGGGGTCTAGGTGGTTTGGCAAAGAAGAAGGAGATCCAAGACTTAGTTAAGACACATAATCCTTCTGTAATGTGCATTCAGGAAACTAAGATGGAAAACATTGATAGATTCACCTGCAGTATGATGTGGGGCTCTAACAATTTTGAATTCGCAAGCAAACCGTCCTGCGGCAGATCGGGTGGTATTCTTACGATGTGGAACTGTAATCATTTTTCAGCTGGTAGCATCATCAGCTCTGATTCGTAGTTTGGGTAGAAGGGGAGTGGGGTGAAGATAAGATCAGAATGATTATAGTAAACATATATTCTCCTTGCGACGTCAGAAAAAAAAGAAAGTTATGGGCGGATTTATCGGCTAAAATTAAAGAGAAGCGTGGAGTTCGAATATGTGTGGTGGGAGACTTTAACTCCATCAGATCAGAAGAAGAAAGAATTGGGGCAGCAGTATATAATCGTCGTGAAGATATGGAAGAATTCGACAACTTCATCTCAGATGTGGATTTTATAGACTTGCCTTTGCATGGTAGGAAATTCACCTGGTCGAGGTTAGGAAACACAACGATGAGCCGTTTGGACAGATTTCTATTATTTGAAGAATGGCTTAGGTCGTGGCCTAATTGCAATCAGTGGGCATTAGACAAGGGTTTATCCGACCACTGTCCTATTATGCTAGGCGTCGATGTGCAAAAATGGGGTCCGAAGCCTTTCCCAATGTTGAGCTGTTGGAGGAACATCGAGGGTTACCGTAACTTCGTTAAAGATCAGTGGCTGAACTTCAAGGTGGAGGGTTGGGGAATGTACGTGTTGAAGGAAAAATTGAAGATGATTAAAGCCAAGTTAAAAGAATGGCACAAAGAACATACGCAGAATTTGGATGGAAAAATAAAAGTAGTTATGGAGGAGATCAACAGGCTGGAGATTAAAGGTGAAACGACAGAGTTGACCTCGGGGGAGACAAAGCGCAAGAGAGAGTTGACTGAGAAACTTCATTATCTCGCGAATCTTAATAGCAGCATCCAATACCAAAAGGCGTGTAACAGGTGGTTGAAAGAAGGAGATGCTAATTATAAATATTTCCACGGGTGTATCAATAAAAGAAGGAAAGATAACGAAATTCTCGCGCTGGAGATTAACGGGAAAATATCTAAGGATGCTTTCGAGATCAAAAAAGAAATAGGAGAGCATTTTCAGAAATGCTTTAAAGGGAGGGGTGTTAGAACTGTACCTGCTAACATGGAGTTCAAGAGTTTGACAGAATCAGATAGAAACGACCTGGTTATAGAATTTTCCGAGGCAGAAGTGCGTAGTGCGATATGGGAATGCGATAGCCTAAAAAGTCCAGGCCCAGATGGAGTATCTTTCGAATTCTTAAAAGATTTTTGGGAGACCATTAAAAGCGACATTATGAGGGTTATGTCAGAATTTCATAAATTAGGTCGTATTGTGAAAGGCGGAAATAGCTCATTCATAGTCCTCATTCCTAAGAAAAGTAACCCTTCTAGGATCTCGGAGTATAGATCGATATGTTTGATTGGTTGTATATACAAATTATTCTCAAAGGTGCTCGCTAACAGACTGAAGAAAGTGATCAATAATATTATATCGGAGAACCAATCAGCTTTCATTGCCGGTAGGCAAATATTAGACGGAGTTCTTGTGGCGAACGAAATAGTAGATGAAGCAAGGCAGAAAAGAAAAGAAGTTGTTCTATTCAAAGTGGATTTCGAAAAGGCTTACGACACGGTGGATTGGAGCTATCTGCTTTTGGTGATGGAAAAAATTGGTTTTCACGACAAATGGCAGAAATAGATTCTAGAATGTTTAAGATCATCTTCAGTTTCAGTTCTTGTCAACGGGAGCCCAACTAAGGAATTCGCGATGGGCCGAGGTTTAAAACAAGGAGACCCTCTTTCTCCTTTTCTTTTCCTAATTGCAGCTGAAGGTTTTAGTGTCTTGATGAAGAAAGCTGAGGTATTGGGAAAATTGATGGGCTACAAGTTTGATAGAGGTGATAGTCGTTTCTCACATCTCCAATACGCGGATGACACGATGATTATTTGTGAGAAGAGCCTGCAAAACATCAGAACGATTAAGTCCATTCTGCTACTGTTTGAGAGTATGTCAGGCCTGAAAGTCAACTTTCTCAAAAGTTCGATTGCTGGGATAAATGTCGATAGCGTGTGGATCACGGAAGCAGCAAAGATATTAAATTGTAGAGTGGGTGCCTTTCCGAAAAATTACATGGGATTACCTATTGGGGCCGATCCAAATAGAATAAAGACATGGAATCAAGTGATTAAGAAGGTGAAACATAGACTGAGTCGGTGGAAGAGCAGCATGCTATCTATCGGAGGCAGGGTGGTTATTCTGAAAGCGGTGCTTTCCGCGATTCCGATTTATTTCCTATCATTCTTCAAGGCGCCAGCAGGTGCAATAACTAAGCTCGAATCCATCTTTAAGCAGTTCTTGTGGGGTGGAGTGGAAGAGAAGAGGAAAATTAGCTGGGTAAAGTGGGAAAAGATATGTAGGCCGGTCGGAGAAGGGGGTCTGGGCATTAGGAATTTAAGGCTGTTCAATATGGCATTGCTAGGTAAGTGGGTGTGGAAAACTAGCTTTGATAGACAAGGCATCTGGTTCGAAGCATTAGCAAATAAATACGGCATGAATAATGGGGAGATAATCAGGGGAGAGAATGGAGGGTCAAAATGGTGGAAGAGCATAAACGAATTAGACATAGATAGATTCGTTTCAACATCAGAGTATTCGGTGAAAGATGTTTATAAAGGTATGGCGTCTATGTTGTGAGCTGTTTGAAAAAATCTGTATTTTTGAAAATTCAGCTAGCGTAATCGATTACGCATTTGTTGCTAATCGGTTACTGCTGTTGTTTTTCCAAAAATAACAGAATTTAATAGCAGTGCCACTTTAGTTGTATTTTTAGATTTTATTTTGTTATTCTCTCAATGTATAAATACTCTTTGTATATTCCCAATTCCAATTAATGCCAATTTTATATTTCATCATCAATATTACTCTCTCTACCCTAATTCTCTCTCTCTCTCTCTCAATTCATCTTCTTCCCCAATTTCTTTTCCACCATTGTTACCACCTTCCCAAATTCTGGTTTATGTTTTATGTTGTCCTAACATTTGGCATCAAGAGCTCTGGTTATTGATCCCAATCCGCTGCAACAACAATGGCTACCGTTTCCAATGATCCAATTCCCACCAATCTCCCAATTCTTGATTCGAAGAACTACGACAAATGGGCGAAACAAATGAAGGTGCTGTTTAGTTATCAAGAGGTTCTTGAGATCGTCATCAATGGAGTTACACCGTTAGGGGCAGATGCTAACGATGCTCGTAGAGCTACATACAAGGAAGAAAAGAAGAAGGATTACAAAGCTCTATTCTTGATTCATTCGTGTGTTGATAACGACAATTTCGAGAAGGTTGGTGATTGTGAATCCGCGAAGCAAGCATGGGAAATCTTGGAGAAAGCGTATGCCGGTGCCGTCAAAGAAAAGGTGGTAAGGTTACAAACTTACAAACGTCAATTCGAGTTAACGCAAATGGAGGACAAAGAAACGATCAACGATTACATCACGCGCATTACCCGGCTAGTGAACCAAATCAAGTCATGTGGCGAAACGATCCTTGAGCAGAATGTTGTATCGAAAGTGTTGCGTTCATTAACATCACGTTTCGATAACATTGTTGTGGCTATTGAGGAGTCGAAGGATCTAACGAATTTGAGCAAAGATGAGCTGCAAAGTTCGTTAGAGGCGCATGAACAAAGGATGGATGAGAGAAGTGCCGACAAAGCCAAAGCGGAGATCGCTTTGCAAGCATGTCTACATGAGAAGAACAAGAGATCGAAAGGGAAGTGGACTTCTAAAGGTAAGAAGAATTTTGGTGGAAAAGATCCACAAAATTCAAAGAGTGAAGGAAGCTCCAAAGAGGGTAATCAAAGCACCCACAAGCCGTTTGACAAAAGTTCTGTGAAGTGTTACAATTGTCAAAAGCTTGGGCATTTTGCAAAAGAATGTCGCTCAAAACGCAAGGAAAAGGATGCGGATGAGGCTAAGGTTGCTAGGGAAGAGGTAGACGATGAAGATACCCTTCTTGTGATGATTACGGAAGAGAATTATGGCATTGTTGATGCTGCTGGTAGCAGGTACTGTGATGACAGTTTGCGGGACAGCAGCTGTACTGTGTCGGAAAGTGGCGGAAAAATGCGTTCGGGTCGAAATGCATTACTTACCATGGGTGATGGAGTTCAAAGTAAAGACGAGTGGTACTTAGATTCCGGTTGTTCAACACATATGACGGGTCGAAAGGATTGGTTTGTGCAAATCAATCAAGCGGCAAAGAGTAAAGTCAAGTTTGCCGACGACACCACTTTAAGAGCTGAAGGGGTAGGAGATGTTTTGATCGGAAGAAAGAATGGTGGACATTCTAGGATCAAAGATGTCTTGTACATACCGGGAATTAAGTGTAATCTTTTAAGCATTGACCAATTACTTGAAAGAGGTTACTTAATTCGATTGGAGAACAAGATGTTACGCGTTTTAGATTCAAATGGTGTGTTGATTCTAAAGGCGCCGATGGCTGCCAACAGAACTTTTAAGGTTGAGTTAAAGGTTATGGAGCATCGTTGTTTAGCTACCGCGGCAAGTAGAGATGAGTGGTTATGGCATTACCGTCTTGGTCACCTTAATTTTAGGGATCTCAAAATGTTGCAATAAAGTGAAATGGTAACGGGGCTGCCACACATTAGTGTTCCGACAGAATTGTGTGAGGAATGTGTGACGAGTAAGCAGCACAAGAATGTGTTTAGCAAGGATGCGGGTCGAAGAACCAAAGGCTTACTTGAGGTGGTGTATTCCGATGTTTGTGGACCGATGCAAGTAGAGACTTATGGCGGCAATCGATATTTTGTTACATTTATTGACGATTTTAGTAGGAAGCTTTGGACATATCTTATCAAGAGGAAGGATGAGGTATTTGGAGTGTTCAAGAGTTTCAAATCCATGGTGGAGCGTCAAAGCAGTCGGAAGCTCAAAATTCTCAAAACGAATGGTGGAGGTGAGTATACCTCTAGTGAGTTTGGGAAATTTTGTGATCTTGAGGGTATCGTGCGTGAGGTGGTGCCTCCATATACGCCTCAACAAAACGGAGCTACCGAGAGGAAAAATCGTACAATAATGAACATGGTGCGTAGTATGCTTAGTGGGAAGAAATTGCCTAAGGAATTATGGGGTGAGGCCGTGTCTACAGCCACCTACCTGTTGAATAGGTGTCCTACTAAGAAGATGGAGAAGATTACACCAGAAGAGGTTTGGAGTGGTTTCAAACCAAGTGTGAATCATTTGTGCATTTTTGGATCGATTGCATATCGTCATGTACCGAATCAACTTAGAAAGAAGTTGGATGATAAAGGTGAGAAATTGATATTTGTTGGATATCACTCTACTGGAGGGTACAAGCTGTTTGATGAGAGAAATCGGAAAATCGTGATAACCCGGGACATGCTGTTTGACGAAATAAAAACTGCTGAAACAGCAGGGGTAATCGATTACCCAGATGTTGCTAACCGATTACACCCTGCTGAACAGCAGCAGTTTGTTGATTTGTTTGATGCTGAGAGTTTCGATGCCGCTGTACCTGCACCTACTGAAGCGGAAAATGGTGTTGTGAATAATGGTAGACTAGTGAGGCAAAGAGCCTTGCCTCATAGACTCCGAGATTGTGAGAGGTTCCAAGATAATGAAGTGAACAATGATGGTGATTTTGTTCATTTTGCACTTATGGCCGAATCTGAACCGGTAAATGAGGAGGAAGCCTTAAGTGGTCCTAAATGGATATGTGCAATGAAAGAGGAGCTGGAATCTATTGAGAAAAATGGTACTTGGGAGTTGGTCGATTTACCACATGGAAAGAAACTGATTGGTGTGCGATGGGTCTATAAAGTCAAAGCAAATCCTAAAGGTGAAGTAATCAAGTACAAAGCTCAATTAGTTTCCAAAGGGTTCTTGCAACGTGAGGGGATAGACTACGAGGAGGTATTCGCACCGGTGGCTAGATTGGAGACTATTCGTTTGGTTGTTGGAATTGCGCATAGCAATAATTGGGTGATTTACCAAATGGATGTGAAATCTGCGTTTTTGAATGGTCCTCTTGATGAGGAGGTTTATGTGGGGCAGCCACCCGGTTTTGTGATTAAAAATCAAGAGAAGAAGTACTACAAGCTGCACAAGGCGTTGTATGGTTTGAAACAAGCTCCGAGAGCTTGGAACAAATGTATAGACTGTTTTCTTATTGACATCAGTTTCAAACGGTGTGTATCCGAACATGGTGTTTATGTGAGATCGGATACTATTGATGGTGTTATTATACTTTGCTTGTATGTTGATGATCTCTTGATTACGGGCAGCAATGACAAGAGTATTTCAAGGTTCAAAGTGGAGCTCATGAGTGAGTTTGAGATGACGAACCTTGGTGTTATGAGATACTTTCTTGGCATAGAGTTTCACAAGTCAAAAGTGGGGCTGCTTATGCATCAAAGAAGGTATGCTCTAGATATCTTGAAAAGGTGTGAAATGGAACATTGTAATGCTTCCAATACACCTTGTGAGGCTAGAGTTCAGTTGTCCAAAAGTGATGATGAGGATGATGTGGATCCAACACTTTACCGGAGTTTGATTGGATCATTGCGGTATTTGTGCAATACTCGACCGAATTTGGCTTTTAGTGTCGGTATTGCGAGTAGATTCATGGAGAGACCTAAGGTGTCTCACTTGGCAGCGGTCAAGAGGATCCTTAGATATGTGAAAGGTACTCTTGGTTGTGGTATTTTGTTTCCCACATCGGATATGGGTCGCAAATGTACTTTACTTGGCTACACCGATTCTAATTGGTGCGGAGATAAAGATGATCAGAAATCTACGGCGGGTTACATCTTTATGTTCGGTAGTACACCAATCTCATGGTGTTCAAAGAAGGAACCGGTTGTAGCACTCTCTTCTTGTGAGGCCGAGTACATTGCGGCATCATTGAGTGCTTGCCAAGCTATGTGGTTAGTGAATCTCATTAAGGAATTGGGATGTGGTGATGATGATGCCACCACACTGTTTGTGGATAATGTTTCCGCGATAAATCTTGCGAAGAATCCGATTGCACACGGAAGGAGCAAGCATATTGAGATGCGGTTTCATTACTTGAGAGAATTGGTCGGTGATGGAAAGCTTAGATTGAGCTATTGCCGAAGCGAGGACCAAGTTGCGGATCTGTTGACCAAGGGTGTGACAAATGAGGTGTTCAAGAGACTGTTGAAGAGCTTGAGCATGATGAACTTGGAGCAACTAAAGTGAGGTGGTGTGTTGTGAGCTGTTTGAAAAAATCTGTATTTTTGAAAATTCAGCTAGCGTAATCGATTACGCATTTGTTGCTAATCGGTTACTGCCGTTGTTTTTCCAAAAATAACAGAATTTAACAGCAGTGCCACTTTAGTTGTATTTTTAGATTTTATTTTGTTATTCTCTCAATGTATAAATACTCTTTGTATATTCCCAATTCCAATTAATGCCAATTTTATATTTCATCATCAATATTACTCTCTCTACCCTAATTCTCTCTCTCTCTCTCTCTCAATTCATCTTCTTCCCCAAGTTTCTTTTCCACCATTGTTACCACCTTCCCAAATTCTGGTTTATGTTTTATGTTGTCCTAACAGTCTAATGACATAATTGAATCTAATTGTAAATGGAGTAAGATCTGGTCCAAGGATATCCCGACAAAGGTTTCGTGATTGATTTGGAGAATGCTTCAAAATAGAGTCCCAACAAGAGATAACCTAGTTAAGAGGGGTGTGTTGCTTCAGGGGCAGACTGGGTGCAGGGGCGATTGCGGGTGCGAGGAGTCGGTCACTCACATCTTCTTCGAATGTCCAAAATATGCAGGTACCTGGCACATCATCTATAGGTGGCTTGGAGTAAAAACAGCTTTTCCCAATGAAGGTTGGAAGCATATGGATCACTTCGAAAATTTGTTAAATGGTGGCAGAGAAAGCTATAGGAAATTGATCACCATTTGGGCGTCTAATGTGTGGAATATCTGGAAGAACAGGAATGTCAGCATATTCAGAAACTCGGAGGTGTCCACAGAAAAAATAGCGGAAGATTCGATAGTCACAGCATGGAAATGGCTCAAGATAAAGTCCAATCTCATTTGTGAAGATTTATCTTCGTGGTTTATGAACCCAAAAGCGTGCATCGGATGCATAGACATAGGTGGGTAGTTTCTGCGCATAGTGGTGTATCCTGGAGCAAACCAGTGGTTTCGTGCGTGTTTAGTGTGGCTGTCGTGGTTGGTGGCTGTTCTTGATTGGGCGTTCAGGCCAGTTGAGCTATTTGGTATTATTCTGGCCTGTTGCATGGCCAGGTTTTCTCATCTGTAGTTGCATTGGAGGTTGGGCCTGCTCTAAAAGTTCATTTTGTTGATTCTGGTTGTCTTTTGTTTAGGACCAAGCCAGGAGGTATCATCGGCGATGTCAAACCAACTACTGGATTCGATTTTTGGGTTGGATGAGTTGGATTCAGTGTTATCAAGATCGCGATCCAGATCGTGGAATCGCACGATTTTGCGATCTCAATCAGTTCCACCGATCTGGATCGCAAGTAGAATCGTTTCAGGCGAAAATCGCGGCGCAATACATTGATTGTGAAATCTGAAAGGAGAATCTCGTAAATTTGGGCTTAGTTGCCCGGGTCAAGTGCAACCCGGTTTACAATCTGTTTGTTATAAATATGTAAATACCTATTTTTTTCCAATAGCTCTGAATCCTATTTTTGTAAGATTGACGACAGACTTGAAACTTCACAATTTTCGCGTCGGAGAAGAAGATGTAAGCGCCCCTGTTTTTGTTTTTCGATGCTCTGTTTTTCTTTTCCGGTGCTCTGTTTTTCTTTTCATACTACATTGTGTTTCATCTGCATATTATATTATCGGTATATTTTAATATTGTTTGTTTATTGGTATTGACAAATGTGATAATTATCCAAGTTGCTAGCTGGAAAAATAATGATGTTGATAATTCCAAGACGTTGATAATTCCACTGCCGGTAAGAATAATAATATAATATAGTAACTTGATAATTCCAAGAAGTTACTAATTGTTGTACTGTACCGCCTGTACGTTCATCTTCATAAAGTTACTCTTTTTACAAAATAAAATTATAATATAATATACTTATTATTTTGTTTTATTAATGAGAGAAATTGGACTCCATGGATTACAAATATAAATTAATATAATATAATACGTTAGTTTAACAATATGGTGCAAGTAGTAGTAGTTGTGTCTTGTGTAACAGACAAGCTAGTACGTAAATTTGTGACTGTTGAAAAATATTGTTCAAATTGTTAAATTAACAGTATTTGTTATGTAACTAGTGAGTAGTGACATTATATTAAGTATTAACATTATTTGTTAAATTATTTTAGAAACACGTGAATCTAAGGTTAGAAAAAAATTAGTGAGTAGTGACATTATATTAACACTATTTGTATAATTATTTTAGAAACATGTGAATATAAGGTTAGAAAAATGATTAAGATATTAGACTTGATGGTTTTATCTTTAAAATGAAAATTTATGCACTATTTAATATATATAATATATAATATTTTAATTATTATTTTTTTTAGTAAAATCTTACGATTTTGTTTATGATTTTATGTTTTACGATCTTGTTATTCTCTCTCGATCTTATAAAATTAATTGTGTAAGATCTTTCCATCTTAATTACGATTTTATATTTTACGATTTCAATGTCCCCACTCGATCTTATGTAAGATCTCGATTCCGACAATATTGGTTGGATTCTGTTTTGGGAGAGTTTTTTGGTTTGGTTCAGAGGTTGTGTGGTATTGGTGCACCGTTAGTTGATCGGTTCTCACGCTTTGCGTTGGGGTGACGTTGCTTAGGTTGGTAAGTTCGTAGCTTTGCATCTTTAGTAGCAGTGCGTGGCAGGGTTGGGAGTAAGGGCGATGCAGCGGTTGTATGTTTTTTGGTTCAGGCTTGGTGTATCATCTCATTGGCAGTTGGTTTTTTGTCTTTGTCATTTAGCTTCGGGGCATTGGGTGGCGAGGGTTGAGTCCGGAAATAGTTGGTGCTACGCGGGTTCGTCATTGGAGTTTTATCGACCACTGTTATAATGCATTTAGATGTTGGTGAATTGCTTTGGGGTTGGTTCAATTTTATTATCGTCTCAGGTTTCAAGCTATGCATTTCCTGTCATCACCTGTCATCATACATTATGAGCTTTGGTGCATTGGTCTTTGAATTATCGGTTTGGCAGTGTTTCGTTGCGGATATTTCATCGTGGTCTGCTGGTTGGTATTCTGGTGTGGGGTGGTGTTTTGATCCAGGTTGCTGCTGTTGCTTAGCTCGCAGGCTATCTCCGCGAGTTGCATCGTAGTTCTCTTGGCTCTTGCGGTCGGATGTCGGGGATTCTCGTAAATGTTTCGTGTTGTCGTTAGTTTTCTGGCTCGTCTGCTCGTTTTTTCCTAGTGCTGCTGCTGTGATTTTTTTGGTTTGGTGGGAATTTTTTCTTGCTGGAGTATTCTTAGGTGCTTTTGTATTTGGTATTGGAGTTTTTATGTAATGCCTGGCTGTTTTGCTGTCTGTAATTTGATTGTTAGCAGCTGAACTTTTGCGGTTTTGTTGGTGTATTTTGCAGCTAGCATTTCTTATGCTAGCTTGTTTAATAATATTATTTCCTTTTGCCTTCTTCAAACAAAAAAAAAATCTAGAGTCTCAACGTACGAAATGTCTTTAAAATATGAACATTTATCCTTAACTCATAAACACTTCATTTAATACATTATCTTATCTTTTCATGATAAAGAAAAGGTATATGAGTGTAGAAAAAACATTCTCCAAAAAGATCCAAAAACTAGAGATGAAGTAATAATATAGACCTTTTATTGAATGGGTCCATGTTAAAATACATGTTATACACGACAATGTATGGCTTTATTTATTTATTTATATAATCTGTCTTAAATTATTTTGGAAGAGACGAATTAACTCTTTAATCGTTCAAACGACGCTATTAATCATGATAGAAAATTAAATGTATTTCTTTCACCCATAATATATATATATATATATATATATATATATATATATATATATATATATATATATATATATATATATTCAGATGTTTAATTAATTGATTTTTAAAAAATTCTTTTAAATTATTTATATATCAGTTAAATAATAACATTGATTAAAAATATATAATATATTGTGTGGTTTGATATCTAAGTATTTTTTTTTTATAATTCTTGCATTGTTTTTCAATTATAATTTTGTTAATAATGAGTAGAGTATTTATATGAGCTAATTTTATTATTAGTAAAAATAAAATATTAAATGAGATTAATTATAATAATTTAATAAATTACAGTCTAAAACATCTAAAATATATTAATTAAAAAAATATTTTTAATATACTAAAAATATTTAATTTTAAATTTTGCCTCGGGCCTCGAGATCTGTTGGGCCGGTCTTGATATATATATATATATCTGTGTGTGTGTGTGTGCGCGCGCGCTTTAATACCTTTGTTGATGAAGAGAAAGAAAACATATTTTGGAGATTGTATTTACTGCGGAAATCGAGCAAAAAAATAAAATTCGGTTAGCGAATAGTGTCGTCCGTATGGTGAATAGTGCTATCCGTACGAATGAATATTGACGTCCGTACGGTGAATAGTGTTGTACGTACGATGAATAGTGTTTTTTTTTGTTTTTAGGCTTTTTCGATTCAGTCAATGGATCCATGCGATTTTGGGTTTTGTTTGTTGGGTATTTGGTATTATAAATATGTATCTCTTATATGTTTGGTGTGTGACAATCGTAGAGTTTACACCAACAAGGGAGAGCAAGGGTTTAAAGCTGTAACATAGAGTTTCAGCTATTCACAAGGAAAACCTTAGAAAAGCAAAGGTTTAGGGAAACCTTTAGAGTTGTTTAAGGTTATTGTGAAACACGTTTACATCTTGGATTTATACCTTGGGTTTGAGTGACTCATATATTGAGAGTTGGAGAGGTTGGGAAACACTTGGGGAGAAAATAGGGTTGTTCTTGGAAACCTGAAGGCGAAGACTATTTTCTTGTAACTCATTTGTAATCTCTTGTAACTTTTTAAGTATAGTGAATTGGAGAGCTGCTCTCTCTCCCCCAGAGTAGATCATTTGATCGAACTGGGTAAACAAACCTTCGGTTTTTTCTTGCCTTATTCTGTTATATTATCTGTGTACGGATTATTATTGCTGAAGACCATTTATTTTGGTTGTTATTTTTCTTTGCCTCACAAATTGATATTGAATTTTGTCGTAATTCACAACAAGATTCACAACAAGTGGTGCAGTGAGCGTGGAGCAAAGAGATATTGTTGACAAGTGAACACCATGGTTAGTAGATGGCAGATTGAGAAATTTTCCGGTAACAACAACTTCGGATTGTGGAAAATTAAGATGCAAGCAATTTTAATTCAAGAGAAGTGTATCGATGCTTTGAAGAGTGAAGCATTGATGCCTGCAGGGCTTACACAGGTATAGAAGACCGGGATGGTGGATAAGGCCAGGAGTGTCATTATCTCGTGCCTCGGGGATAAAGTTCTAAGAGAAGTTGCCAGGGAGTAAATTGCGGTTGCTATGTGGGCAAAACTTGAATCATTGTATATGACAAAGTCTTTGGCTCATAGGTTGTATCTAAAACAACAACTCTATTCATTCTGAATGGTGGAGAACAAATCCATAATTGAGCAGCTCACAGAATTTCAATGGGTTATCGATGATCTTGAGAATATTAAAGTGAAGATTGATGATGAGGACAAGGCTTTGCTCCTGTTGTGTTCATTACCAAATCCTTTGAGCACTTTAAGGATGTCCTTCTTTATGGTAAGGAAGGTACTATTACTTTGGATGAAGTCTAGACGACGGTGAAATCCAAAGAATTTTCAAAGTTGAAAGATTTGAAGATTGAAGATAGTGGTGAAGGCTTAAATGTGTCAAGAGGAGGAGGTGAGTGTAAAGGGATGTCCAAATCAAAGAGGTCTGACAAGTCAAAGGTAAAATGTTTTAATTGTCAGAAAATCGGTCACTTTAAAAGGGATTGTCCTGAAAGAACGGTCAATGAAGATTCTGTTCAAGTTGTAGTTGCATTGGGTGAGGAAAGTTATGAGGATGCCGAAGCACTAGTAGTATCGAGTTTGGAAACTGAAGATAGTTGGGTCATTGACTCGGGTTGCTCTTATCACATGTGTCTAAGAATATAATACTTTGAAACTTTGAAGATGGTGCAAGGTGGAGTAGTTCGCCTTGGTAATAATAAGGCATGCAAGGTTCATGGTATTGGTACGGTCAGATTTAAAATGTTTAATGATCATGAACTTCTTATTCACAATGTGAGGTATATTCCAGAACTCAAGCGAAATTTGTTATCTATAAGTATGTTTGATGATGTAGGCTATTGTACTAGAGTTGAACGTGGAGTGTTGAATATTTCGCGTGATGAATTGATTATTGCTAAAGGGTCTAAAATATATGGTTAACATATTTTAGAATGTTCAAATGTTATTATTCATTCATCGTTAACTAGTGGAGGCTTTCATGACAAGGAAGAGTTATGGGATTTGAGTTTAAGGCGTTATGAATGCCTTGAGAAAGTTTCAGAGGAGTACAATGAATTTTGTAGAAATCAAGGGATAAAAATGCATGTTACCGCTGAGTTGTTATTGAGTTTTTTGGGAAGAGCTGAGGTTAACACAACTTACTTGGTTGGTAGAGAATTTCTTCAGAAGAAGAATAGTGAAAACCAAAGGAGAAATCTGGGAGAAACTATAACGGAGAAAACTCAGTTTGAGGTGGAGTTTCCTACTATGGATGCTAGCAGTAGTGAGGGAATAGTTACAGAGATCTCTGATTATCATTTGACTCATGATAAGGTAAGGAGGGTTATTGTGGCATCTCAAAGGGACGATTATGCTAGTCTTGGATATTATGTTTTTAATGTGGCTGAAGGACTACAAAATAAAAGAAGAAAAACCTTCAGAGAGGCATTTGAAAACAGGTGGAGTCAAGGGTGGTTGAAAAATCATACTTGTAGGCTTGTTAAATTACCTAGGCAGAAAAGGGTAATTGGGAACAAGTGGATGTAAGTTGTGAGATCAAGATTCAAGGGTTGCTTGAAAGTTATTGATTAAAGTTTCAACTTGGTAGAGAGCAGCAATGTTGTTGATTGTTAAATTGGTATCAACACGGTTTAAAGTCAAGGTGGAGATTATTGTAAATGTGCCATAAAACCTTTGTTGATGAAGAGAAAGAAAACATATTTTGGAGATTACATTTACTGCGAAAATCGGACGAAAAGTCGAGAAAAAAAATAAAATTCGGTCGGTGAATAGTGGCGTCCACACGGTAAATAGTGCTATCTGTACGGATGAAGAGTGACGCTCGTACAGTGAATAGTGTTGTCTGTATGATGAATAGTATTTTTGAGTTTTCGGGCTTTTTCAATTCGGTCGATGGATCCATGTGATTTAGGGCTTTGTTTGTTGGGTATTTGCTATTATAAATATATATATCTTATATGCTTGGTGTGTGACAATTTTAGAGTTTACACCAACAAGGAAGAGCAAGAGTTTAAAGGTATAACATAGAGTTTCAGCTATTCACAAGGAAAACCTTAGAAAAGCAAAGGTTTAGGGAAACCTTTGGAGTTGTTTAAGGTTATTGTGAAACACTGTTACATTGGGTTTACACCTTGGGTTTGAGTGATTCATATGTTGAGAGTTGGAGAGGTTGGAAAACACTTGGGTAGAAAATAGGGTTGTTCTTGGGAACCTGAAGGCGAAGACTATTTTCTTGTAACTCATCTGTAATCTCTTGTAACAACTTTCTGAGTATAGTGTATTGGAGAGTTGTTTTCTCCCCCAGAATAGATCGTTTGATCGAATTGGGTAAACAAACCTTCGATTTTTTCTTACCTTATTCTGTTATATTATCTGTGTACAGATTATTATTGCTGAAGAGCATTTATTTTGGTTGTTATTGTTCTTTGCCTCACAAATTGATGTTGAATTTTGTCGTAATTCAAAACAAGATTCACAATATATATATATATATATATATATATATATATATATATATATATATATATATATATATATATATATATATATTGTTTTTCTCTCTCTTCCATTATTAAAATAAATGATGGAGGAGAGAGAAAAAAAAACTAACACAAAATCACCACCATTTATTTTAAAATCTAATGGTTCAGATTCATTCTCATTTTCTCACATAAAAATAACATTTTCATATGATACGTTCCCTATATATATATATATATATATATATATATGAAAATGCTAACATACACCCAAAATTGATGGACTTCACACAAAAATATACTACATCTATTTTTTTTTCTTCATCTTTCTAATGTGGGTTCCACCCAAAATTGGTGGGTCCCACACAAAAATACACTAAGGTGTATGTTGCTAATGCACACCTATTTGGGTGTGCATTAGCCTAACCCATATAAAAGACACTCTATCTTCCATATTTCACCAAAGTACAAATTAGAAGTAGGATAAGAAGAACCGGAGATCAAATTTGTAATGTTGTAGAATGGCTTCAAGAGTTCACACATTATTTCGGATCTTGCCCACTCTTCACTTGAAGGACAACACTTAAAATTTGAATCTCGCAAACTCAAGCTATAAAAGGCACGACGATAATTAATCGCACTCTTGAGCATTATAAAAGTGGAGTTCCATCTAGTAACACAATCGGATCTTAATCCAATTGTTGTATCAATCTCACCAACATTACTAACACATTCATGAAATTATAGTGTTCTACTTTCGGTTACCCTTACATAAGCCACACTTTGTCTAATTTTATGCAATGCATCACCAACTACCTTCAATCCATCTTGAACAATGAGATTCAAAATGTGTGCACAACAATGAATATGAAAGAACTTTCCCTTGAATAACAAGCTATTTGATAATCTTAAGTGTTCTTTCAAGAATCTTTGCATGCTATCATTTGCAGAGGCATTGTCCAAAGTGATGGAAAAAATGTTCTTCTCTATACCCCAATCACTTAACATTTCCAACACCTTTAATGCTAATTCTCGCCCAGTATGTGGGGGTGTCATGTGAGCAAAAGCTAAAATCTTATTTTGCAACTTCCAATTCACATCAATATAATGAGCAGTTAAAGAAATATAACCTTTGTTAGTGCATGCAGTCCAACAATCAGAAGTCAAACAAACTCTTCCCCTAATTTGAGTCAACTGTGACTTAAGCTTTCGTTTCTCATCCTCATAAGATTTCATAACATCGCTGGAAGAAGTATTTCTAGTAACAAAGGTACACTCATCATTCAAAATTTTTTGATATTTCCTAAAAACCCTATATTCAACAAAGTTAAACGGTAGACCGTGTGTAATCATCATTTCAGCTAATATCTCACGGTTAACCTTTGGATCAAATTTTTTCTTTCTCAATCTTCCTTCGGCATCTAATATCATATCACTAACATCGTGAAATTTTGGGATAAGCTTACAACTGTTCACATGACGAGATAAATGAGAAGTTCCATTAATTGCAGCACAACTCAATAATTTTCCACAACCCTTACATTTACATTTCTCTTTACCATCTATAACTCCAACCTTTAAAAAATGTTTCCACACTTCTGATGTAAGGGCCTTTTGTTTTTTGGTAGTTGGTTCAGAAGACTCTTCTTGGTTAATTTCAGTGCCATCAAGATCAATTACATTAGACGGAGCAAATAATGGCACAGGTGGAGTTGCCCTAACCTCAGTATCACTATCAATTTCCATAATTACTTATAGTAGACACAAATTACAACCCTTACATGTAAATCAACACAATATCAACAAGCATCAAATTCATTGTTAAAACATCATAGACAAACAAAATAGGAATCAAATTTATTTTACTGTAAACACATTTTTCAAACATAGCTATCAAATTGAAACAGAGCTATTAAAACAAAAAGTAAGAACACATTTTCCATAACATTAATAAAAACTTTTTAGTCCTAACTTTGAAAGAAAATAATGTGAACTATAACATTAGTAACTGACATGTGAACTATATATTTTCTGGTGATCATACAGGGAAGACTATTTAATATATATTTTTATTATTATAGTTTGTGGAAAATGAATTTACATGTATTAATGTATTTAAATTGGTGATTGGTTTTTTTTAAGTTGCATTTATATTATCATTTTGTTGAAGATTTTGGTGTATTACCGATTTAGAAGTCATGCTTAGAAAATATTGTTCTTAGATTTCAAATTATTTTCTTTCAAAGTTTTTATTAATGTAACAGAATACATTTTCACTTAACTATAACATCAGTAACTGACATGTAAAAATAATGGTATTTTCAATGAACTATAACATTAGTAATTGAACTATAACATTTTCAATGTAACAGAATACATTTTCAATGAGCTACATGTAAAAATAATGGTATTTTATCGAATGAAGTATAACCTTAATAATTGACAGAACTATAACATTAGTTAAACAAACAGAGTTAAACAAATATTCAGAATACTGTCATATGGAAACATGTAGTTTTATGGAAATTAAGTTTTATGGAAACACTTTAGTAATTCACATATCAATGTACAAACACTTTAGTTTTATGGAAATTAAGACTGAATACTGTCATATTCTGAAATATTCAGAACGAGGATGGAATTTCAAGTTCATATATACTTACAATTTCTACCCCTTACTTATCTGCGCGCGTTATGAATACGAAAAAAGTGGACAGCACGACGGATACCAATGGAGCAATTGCTGGAACCCAGAAGAATTTATTGTTCTTCTTTCCCTAATGAACACAACATGAAATAACATTAATAAAAACTTTTTAGTCCTAACTATTTAAGAAATAATAGTAAGATGAAAAAGGGAGTTTAATGGCATACGATATACTTGGCGACGAGAAGAAAACACAGAAAGTTGGATACTTGAAACAGCGACGACGAAGCCGGAAACTTGAAATGGCGATGATGATGAAGCTGAGCTAACACGAAACAGCACACACACAGCTCTACTACACAGCGCACATGAAGGCGATCGAACACGAAACAACGATGAAGAAGCTCTAACACACAGGCAGCGGTTGTCGGCTCGGCTAGGTCATGTTGGAACTTTTGAATGGAATGAATGAATCCAAATGTTTTACTTTTACCGTTTGGGCCAAAAGTTTCCAAATTTTACTGTTGTGGAGTCATTGAAGTGTGTGTGACCGAACCAAAGAAGCACAACACACTGTATCTAAATGTTTCTTGGGCCAAATTTATTTTTTAGGTCGAATTATATATTTTTATTAATTTATATTATGGGCCAAATAGTTAAATTAATTTTTTTTTTTTAAAAATTTCGGGCTGCCGGGCTACCCATAGCCCATACGGGCTGGCCCATTTTTTTAGGGCTTTTTCGAGCCGGGCTAAAAAAGGCCCCGAATAATATGGGCTCCAAAAATAAGGCCCAAGCCCTAACTTTTTTCGGGCCCG
This sequence comes from Lathyrus tuberosus, assembly GCA_022829125.1. Lineage (NCBI taxonomy): Eukaryota > Viridiplantae > Streptophyta > Magnoliopsida > Fabales > Fabaceae > Lathyrus > Lathyrus tuberosus. Next base: position 12,033,264 of record JALAZF010000039.1, on the reverse strand, counting down.
GTGGGCCAGCCCATGGGCTTCGGCCCATTTTGACGGCTCTATATATAATCTTAGAGCACCCATATCCATTATACTCATATGAGTTTTTTAAATGGGAACCGCTCAATTTTTTATATTATTTCACACTTTCCAATTATATAATCAACTCATATGTATTTTCTAAATATCCATTTAATCTTTCTAAAACTTTAAAATTGATTCCACTAGACCCCACAATATGTCTCATAAACTATTAACTGCTGGCAATTTTTGAATAAAAAAATAGATTAAAAGACATAAATCAAAGATAAAGAGCGTGGTTTAGTTGGAGCACGTCGTTGCATTGAAGAACTGTAAAACAAGACAATTATCCATGTAACCCTGACATAGTATCTTTGAAAGTTGTGTAGCAACCTCAATATATCACCGATAATCATGCTCTTATGACACTAATTTAACATCATTAATGTAATTAACATCATCGACATCTATAGATTCTTTAAAGGGAATCCATTCAATTTTTTATATTATATTACACCTTATTTTTTAAATAATTCTAATACATTTTTTAAATATTCATATAACCTATCTAAAATTTTAAAATTGCTCCCACCAAATCTCTCAGCATATCCCTCATATATTTACTATTGTTGTTGGTTTAAATTCAAAGTAGCAGTTTTTTTTAAATAAATGAAAAACAAGCCACTTAATATGAAGAAACGTGGTTTAGTTTGTGTACGTTTTCAATATGGCAACGATGAAAAAGTTAAATATTCAATGCACTTTGACACCATGGCTTAGAAAATTGTGAAATAACTCTCCAAGGAATCCGATATTTATGCTCTAACAACTTGAAATAAAGGCCGATGATACATCAAAGGCAAAGTTGACAAGCACTACAGTAAAATACCAAATTTTAAGCCAAGAAGAGGTATTATGCATTAAAGGAAACACAACAAGAAGTGCAATGGAAGAAGATTATGTTCAGTAATATAGCTCGACTTCCATTTTAGTGTTGTGGTTAGCATGTCAAGGCAGGTTAGAAACAAAAGAAAGAATGCATCGATTTGGCTTTATTGATAATGATATTTGTTGCTTTTGTATGCATCAGGAAGCCTTACGACACCTCCTTTTTCAATTGTCCAAGCTTGAAAAACAGTTGGAAGCAGGTTTTGGAGTCGTTGCACATTCAACACGTACCTGGAGGATGACAGATGAATTAAATTGAATGATTAATAGTTGCAAAGGGAAAGGTTTGAAGGCACAAATCTTCAAGTGTACATTTGCAAAACCTGTATATGAAACTTGAAAATATAGGAACTCAAAATGCTTTGGCAAATATGCTACTTATAATAATATAGGACCACACATCATTGATATCATTGTTTATAGGACTTGGATTAAACCCAAACTTAGACATCACGTTGACAATTTAATGATACCTTAGCTTGTTGTTTTAGTTTTTTGTGTCTTTGGTTCGCTGATCCATTGGATAGCCTTTATTGTAATTGTTTTTGGTCCCACCCCAAATCATTTTTTGATGAGTCGAATGAGACAAGCCAACTAGTATAATCGACTTAAAAATTTGAGTTTAACCAGCATAAAATAATGAGTTAAATGGGTCGGTTCAACGATGGTGTTTTTTTTTCCTCCCTACTCGAAGTTTTGAGATTGAGAGGATGGTGTGTTGGTTGACACTGGATATGAGATTTATGGTGATTTGAATGCACAAATAGTGATAAAAGAAGGTTATCTAAACAGTAACAATGTAAGAATTTGTTGTGAACAAATAGATTATATAAGAAATTGTATAAGTTTCCCTTTTGAAAAAAAACATGTATATAATACAAAAAAACTAACAACGATGACTAGAGTTTATGTGGAAACGATACCCTTGAAATCAATATTTCGTTATACAATCTTCGAATTGTGGTTTGGCTTAACACAATCTTGACTTTTAAGGTGAGGATTATCCCCTCTTTATAAACATGTGTTTCGACTATATATTGTCTGATATGAGACTTTTAACACACCGTGTCACACCAAACATTATTGAGTTTGACGCGTGGTTAAAAATGGTAAGTGACCGAATAGCAAAATCGTGATAGCATACGGTTCAACAGTTCTTGAATGAAATTTTGATATAATGTAAAAAAATAATTTTATAATATGTTATAAATTTATTTACAATGTATTATTAAAGTTGATTTACTAATTTTTGTATGCAACTTATTATGCAAGATGTCTTGATTTATTGTACGACATCTTGTCTCTGTTTGACATTGGCGCGCACTACTCTGTCTGTTTGAATCACTTCTAATTTTATTATGAGATTTGGTTCTGTTTTAGTTCCATCAGAAGTTTGCAAAGATTGAATATGATTAAATTAAAACATTTGGATTTAATTTTATTAAAGAAGATTTGATTTTTCTATTTTTGGATTTAATTGGTTTTTATTTAAATCGTACAAGACTTTTCAACTAGATCTCTTTTGTTATTTACAAAGATGACAGTACTACAAAAAAATATATTCTATGATGGAGTTTTAACGGTGGTTGTGAAATAGACCATGGTGACACCATTAAAAATAGGCGTCTTCATTTTTTTTGAATTAAAAATAATTTATACATTACCATAGTTGAAAAGTTTGTTATGCTCATGGGTTCGAATTCATGCTCGTGCAAATTTGTAATTTACTTCATATTATAGTGGCGTCTTCCTTTTTATTTTATTTTTAAATTAAAAACAATCTAATTTTCACCACGGTTGATTTGTCTAACTCTGATGAAATGTTATGCTCTTTATTTTGTAATTTTTAAATTGTTGAAAAATTGACACGTTGATCAAATAAAAATAAATATATATGTTTTAACCATGGTTGAGATTGTCAACCGTAGTGAAATGATTTACTTTATAAGTTTATCTTGTCATAAACAATAAAATATCATAAATAATAAATGATACATATAAGATAGTAAGTAAGGTAAATATAGCATAACTTGATACAATGTATATTTAAAGAATACTTAAGCAACATTGACCATTCTTTATCATTGCATATGTGAGGACAATTATTATTGCTCCAGATTTTGTGCCATCATTATAGTAGTAAGTGTCATACCCTAAAATTTGTCCTCCTTTTTTCAATTGTGTCTGGCTTAGTGCTCATTTTATCTGCATATCCACATGCCCTAATCATTCATCATAACACATTCATTTACAACTGCATCCTCAAATAAGCACCATAAGGGTCTTGCTTATTTATGATACCAACTATAATGCCCTGTATAATATATATCTAGAATAATACAATACACTCATTTTTATTTGGTACTGACACCATCATAAGTGCCTAATGGCGTAATTCACATAGTTGACCATTCTAAAAACATAATACAATCTATGGCACAAGATATGGAAACTAGCCAAAAATAATAAAATCTAAGATCAATATACAATATCCTCAATTGTATACAACAAAATAATACACAGCGGAATAAGCTTAACTAAGCTTCTCTTGAAACATCCAAGCATAGCTCCACTTGTAAATCAAACCTGCAAATACCTCCTGAAAATAATCAACAATAGTGGGGTGAGATACATCAAATCTCAGTGAGTTCCCTATCTTATGGATTCTCTCGGCTTTACAGGTTCTAGCCAATCCTAACTCAAGTCAAGGGGAAGGGAAAATGACCTTGAGTACACAATCTCCATTCTCACACTATATGGAAACATGTCATGAGTCTGTTAACTCATAAATCTCACGAATGGAATATGTCATGAGCCTGTTAACTCAAGAATCTCACTAATCGATAACCTTACCAAGGCATCCCCTTTTCCCGTCCACTTCTACGTCTAGAAGTCGACCCGAGTCATGGATCCTTGTAGTTACTTGGCATACGAAATGGATTTGGGATCATCGGCCTGTTAACCGTGATCCGTCACTTCTCATGGCCTGTTAACCAGCCAAGTCTCTTTACCATATAGGCTTCATTTGTACTACACGCGGGAATCAAACCTGCCAAGTAATTATGCATATGTTTCAGAGGAGGAGCTCGAGACTCATGAAACTACACCTCAAGATAAATGGTTACGATTACGTGATCATATACACAACGTGATTGTATTCGACAATCACAAGGCCATATTCGCCTTAAGGCCTCTTTTGCCTTTTCTCATAAAACACGAAGGTTCCACATGTTCCATACTAGTGTCTCACTCTCTCTTAGACCAATCTCGTCATGGATGTACCTTCCTACATCAGGTTCTCGAGCCTTGCCATCTAGGTTATCTACTCCAGGCCAGAACTCGTCAATGAATGCACGAGCTTCGCCATCCAGAGTTTCTATCACAATTTTATTCACAACCTAGAATTATAACAATCTTAACTATGCCATTTGTTTTGGGGTAAAGTTTCCTCACTCTTCCTAATTAATTTTAAGCATGCATATTCTCTCAATTATGTTCAACAACAATATTAGACAAGCATATTACAACATTAATCATAAGACACACAAGATAGCATAACATGTCAAACATAAACCACATAGTAATTCACACACATTTTTAAGGCATACAAGCCACTACTATCCTCTACCAAGCATCCTAGGTTAAATCATGGTCTCACATACCATTTAATAGCACATTGGATTCTCTTTCCAAGGCTATAAGTCCCATATCAATCGGCTTCCCGATTCATGAATTTGGTGGAAACAAGGACTACAATATTCACACATACAATACTTTTCCATATTTTCTTATCAATCTATAGCATACAACCATGTATCTACCTCGCCATCACATAGGGCATTGAAATAGCTTTCCAACGCTTCCGACCGTGCGTCAATCCGAGTTACGGATCAAAAGTTATGAAGGAAACAATATGGAAAAAATATGTCACGTTCGCTACTGTGTTCGCTAGGCGAACACTCAGCGAACCAAGTCAGTAGAAAAAGGGTATAAAGTTCGCTAAGCAAGCTCTGGGCAAACATTCGCCTTCCGTTCGCTCCAGGGTTCGCGGCGAACCCTCGACCAACCGTTCACTTTGGAGTTCGTCAGGTTCGCTAGGCGAACAATGCAAAGTTCAGAAATTCGCAGCAGTGAGAAACCAGAAACCCTTGGGCCAAATCCATCATTTCCTCACCCAAATCATTCCCAAGCATCAAATCAAGTATTATCAAATGATCACATGCATAATACGACTACACTACATAATTTATATCGAATTTCATCCGTTAGATTTCATTGATTCATCCGTTTAATCATTTTCTCTCAAATCTAACCTAAGTTCTAAATCCTTAATTCTTGAACTTAGAGCGTCTAACTAGAATCCACCTGATAATCGAAGAGGAGTTTGAAGAAAATGGTGATGATCCATGAACTTCTCTTCTTCATCCAAGTTCTTTCCCTCTTCTTTTTCTTCTTTTCTAACTTTTCTTTTTCTTTTCTAACATATATATATATATATATATATATATATATATATAAAATACTATTATTATATAATATAATCCAACAGGGTAAAATATCTCCAATTGATATTTTGTCGGCTCAACCAATTGATCAGTTATTAAAGTTACCTTAAAATCTTTTCTTGAATTAAACTCATTGATCTCTTCATAGTTCATTAGTTGCTCTATTGATCCCAATTAATAATACTTAAGTACTTAGAGGATTCCATTAATCCAATTTACCAAAGATAGAGCACATAGATACTCATCTGATATCCAGTTGAGTATTTAAATAGTATGGGGTATTATACAAAGCTAGTGGATCAAGCTTATGCTATTGACTATTTTGGCACAACAATGATGATTGGTTCACTCTTTGTGGGTTAATGCCTGTAGAACCCTAATTCATGGGTTTTAGTGTAGTTTGCATTAGGGCTTTGGCTTGGTTTCGATTACAATCTACATTAGGTCAACCTTGGTGGATAGAATTCAATTGATCTTATTAGTTTGTGCATTAGTCCATTAATGTGTTGATTAGGGATTCAAGGTCAAACATCATGAGTCATACTTCATTTCAAGATTCAAATTCATCATAGTTCAAAATTCATTTTCAAATTCAAGATTGGAGGGAATCATTCTTTTTTAAGAGTCAAGCCACACACATACCATTCAAGGGCCAGTTTTCATTCCAAAATATCAAATCACATTACAAAAATCCAAATTACAAAATTACACAATTTTCATGTTGTTGACCTAGGGTTAACCAGGACTTCTTGGACAGTTGACTCTCCTAAAGACCTAATTCCATTTCCACTACACTTTGATCTTCATTCTTTTATGCCCCAAATTACTTCATACCCAAGACTTCCTCATGAGCAAGTTACACCATGCCAAACCAATGTACCTGCAAAAAAGACCATCCACATCAATTTAAAACCAATGCACCACAAATCTAACTTTATGACATTTTTCAAAGCAAAAGACAAGATCCAACCCATACCATGTTCATAATTTCATTACCCCAACACGAGCAACAATTCAAATAACCAAGTTTTTCAATAACATTCACCTATAAATTCAAACAAGACAATAGGTCCACAATCTCCAAATTCAACTAATTGCATTAACATGTCATGACAATTTTTTGACATTGAAGCAATTTACCAACGACTCAATTTAATAGTTTTAACCAAGTTTCATAATAGCCCTCAAATTAACAATAACAATTCAACTTTTTTTACACATATCACCAATCATTCACACATCACCAATTCAGAATCATGTTAATCATTCACAACTCTCTCTCTCTCTCTCTCTCTCTCTGCTGCAACTATTCCTCCCTCATAACTGTCTCTCTACTACAATTCATCATCACTCACGCAGAACACAACAACAATTAAACATCACAGTGAGAAGAAGAAAAGAATCAAAGGGAAGAAGTAGGGAATTCTGAAGCTTACCTGAAGGCATATTCATCTTCACTTTTGGTTGCTCTGAATTCAACTTTCACTGGAACTCTTCTCTATCTTGTAGGTTGGTGAAATTCCACTTTTCTCGTTCGATTCTCTTTACAACAATGTAGCCTATTGTTTAAGGAGCCAAACCCCTATGCTTTGGACTCCAAATCATTCCTCAATGGTATTTAATTATAGAATTTGGTAGTTAGGGTTCTTGGATTATTTTGGTTCTATTTGTATGCTTGGCTAGGAATTAGTGAAAATCAAGGTTAACATGTGGTATAAGGCACTAAAACGAACATTTTGGAGTGTGGTTTGAAAGGTTTGGCCCTTCGCCACCGTCGATGGTGAATTTCGGTGTGACGAAGTTCACAGCTCCAGCCAGGTTTATTTGAGAAGGAACGAGTTTAAAATGAATGCGTGAGAATGAGATGTGAGGTTACTTGTAACACCCTATAAACCCCGCGTAAAATAATATTATTTATCAGAGTAAATATATGAAAATTACAACATGTAGGATGTTACTTTCCAACTATTACCTGCTCATACATGCGACATGTAACACAAAAACTTTATTAACGACAATTAACGAAATTATAGTTAATGTTCATCTTATTAAGCAGCGGAAACTTCACCAAATTAATGACGAAAACATAACATATTTTGAAACAAACATAACCAACAAAAGTCAACAAAGATCAAATAATCAATGATATCTCAAATAACATAGTGTTCCATAACCCCAGTGTTACACATCAGAGCAGACGTCGACTCTACTAAATAAAATGGAAGACTTCATCTTCACTAACCGCAACTCCGCACTATCCTTGATTATCTGCACGTTACCCACGTAGAGGTAACATTTAAACAGAAGGGGCTAGATTCTCAAATCAACAAAAGAAATGCATAATATACATATAAAGGCATATAATCATTACACAATTCACCCTATCATCACAACATCAACACAATTACAATGTCATATGCAAGCAGACAATCATATCATCCACGACGCAACATAATGCAATGCAATGAGACTCTCAACTCGACTCAATGCATGTGGTACCAATTCGATCCCTTTTTCATGATCATAATTCCCGTTGGAATTTCTATATGTGTCGCTCACACCCCACATGGGAACACGAACACCCGTAATCGCTCACACCCCACATGGGCACACGATTACCTCAACAACAACAACACAATTCCATTTCAAAGAATCCGGATAAGGCGCTCACACCCCACATGGGCACACGACTTATCACACAACTTATGCAACATGATATGCTTTCAATGACAACATACAACAATGACCAATGCCTATTACTAACCTACAGTTAATACATCACCCTTCAACTATCCAACACGTATCATATACCTGCCAAAACATACCATAATTGCAATCTACAGCCACAACATACACTCGCACAATCGAACTCATCATTTTAACGTTCGACACATCACAACGTACATAGAAACACAATTAACACGTCGAATAGTTGGAACTATGGCATTGAAAATAATTTTAACAGAAAGTACATGAAACAGACATTCCCAACTATTCGAACGGTAACTGAAACGGATTTACGGATCAAAATATGTGAAATTTTAAAGTTTTATGAAAATTCTGTCCATAACAGCAGCAAGCAGAACTGTCATGTTCGCTACAAGTTTGCCCAGTGAACTGTCATTCGCTAGGAGTCCACCTAGCAAAGTCGTCAGTGAAACACCTTTCCCATACAAAATCCAGAGACTCACCTATTTTCCTCTCCCTTCGCCTCGACATTCGCCCAGTGAACTTTCATTCGCCAGGAGTTTGCCCAGTGAACCAAGGGCGAATCTCCCCAAAATCTTACTCCAAAATCACCTATCCTTTTCTCTTGTTTCGCTCCTCGGGTCGCCCAGCGAACTGCCAGCAAACCCTTTGTAACACCCCGATTTATTTTATTGTTTTTCGTAATTGGAATTACATGTTGTGGTGCATTTGTGTGTGGTTGTGTTTGGGGTTGCCCTTAGTTTGGGTAGTGCCCTTAGAATTATAGGAATTAAGATGTTGGGGGTGTGTGACCAACTAGGTAGAACTTGGTGGTGTGGTGAGAATAGTTAGTTGGTTAATATTATTATTTTAAATTATTAAGGGATATTGTTATTATTATTTAATTAGTATAATAATAATAATAATAATAATAATAATAATAATAATAATAATAATATTGAAATAATAATAACAATAATATTAATAATAAAAGGATATTAGAAAAGAAAATAGAAAAGAAGGAATTAGGGGGAGAACTCATTCAGTACTTGAAAAGCTGAGAAAGAGAAAGAGGAGAGCTAGGGCAGAAGGGAGGAGAAAAGCCATTGTTGAGGCCGAGGTTTTCGTCAAGAACTCTAAGGTAAGGGTGGGGTTCTTTAATCTCTCAAGGGTTGTATAATGTTTGTATAAGGATAGATAAACCTTTAGGATCACCCCAATGTGTTGTTGTATTGATTTGGGATTGGGGTTCTGCGTGTCGAAGGTTTCGATAAGAGGAAAAATGCATAAATTAACCGGTTGAATTGTGGTTTAGGTATGCCTGTTTGTTTATATGAAAATCTGTGATTGTATGTGTATTTTTGGACTATTTGTGAGTGAAATCGGAGAAGAATCGGGGTCTGAATCGTACAGAAACGCAATCGCAGGATTGCTGATTTACGCAGTTTTGCCAGGCGAATGGGGTGTTTCGCCAGGTGAATGTGACCTCGCTTGAAGGTCGCCAGGCGAACGGAGAGGCGAGTGAGGGGTGAAAAATAGGGGTTTCTGGAATTTGTATGGGGGAGGGAGATTCGCCTCTGCTTCGCCAGGCGAGCATAAGGCGAAAGGGGAATTCGCCAGGAGAAAGTGGATTTTCTGGTGCCTCGCTGGGGGAACATCAGGCGAACAGAGCTGAGACGAACCGAACCTTCTAAAACTTAAAAAAAATCGTATCTTTTGATCCGTAGGTCCGTTTCAGTCACCGTTCGAATTGTTGGAAAGCTGGTTTCACATACTTTTTGTTAAAATTAATTTCAATACCAGAATTCCAACTATTTGATGCATTAATTGGGTTTTTGTTGATGTTGTTATGTGTTGCACGTTGAAATGGTAAATTCGGTTGTGTGAATGCGTGTTGTAGCAGTGGATTGCGAGTGTTGCATGTTCTGGTAAGTATATGCTGCATGTTGGATAGTTTTGGTGTATTATATTGGCTCATTGTTAGTCATATACATTTTGTTGTCGTTGTATGTTGTCGTTGTATGCATGCCATGTTGCATAAGTTGTGTGATAAGTCGTGTGCCCATGTGGGGTGTGAGCGTCTTATCCAGATTCTTTGAAATAGAACTGTGTTGTTGTTGTTGTTGTTGAGGTGATCGTGTGCTCATGTGGGGTGTGAGTGATGTCGTGTGCCTATGTGGGGTGTGAGCGACTTATATGGAAATTCCGACGGGAATTATGATAATGAAAAAGGGATCGATTTGGTACCACATGCGTTGAGTTAAGTCGTGGGTCTCATTGCATTGTATTGTGTTGTGTTGTAGTGCATATGATTGTCTGCTTGTGTGGGAAATTATATTTGTGCTAATAGGGTGATCTGTACATGGATTATGTTATTTCATTCTTATCTTATGCATTTCTTATGTTTATTTGAGAATCTCACCCCTTCTGTTTGAATGTTACCTCTACGTGGGTAACGTGCAGATAACCAAGAGTAGTACGGAGTTGGAGTTAGTGAAGATGGAGTATTCTCTTTTATATCGTTGTGTCAGTGTTTGCTCTGATGTGTAACACTAGGGATTTGGAACGCTTGTCGTTACTTGTTTTATTATTTATTATCACTCTATTTACTTGATGATGATTATGTGGTATTAAACATGTTACATTTTCGTTGAATTTCCACTGCCGTATTGAAGATTAATTAAGTATGGATTGAAATTGATGATATTTACGTGTTACATATCGTATGCATGAGCAGTTGTTTGTTGGTTGTAGCATCCTAAATGTTGTATGTTTTATTTTTACTCTGATATTCTATTATTAATTGTCTCGGGGGTTTAGGGTGTTACATAGTGGTATCAGAGCAGGCCGGTCCGTCCGGCCAAGTTGTCGAGTCGTTGTCGTGTGACAGTTGATTACTGTCAATGTCGTTTCCTTAGCCATTGTGTTCTGTTGTTGGTGTGTAACAGATTTAGAATGGCTGGAAGGAACGATGCTGCTCTTACTGCTGCTTTGCAGGTTGTTGCTCAGGCAGTACAGAACCCGCCTCATGCTAGCGAGAACGATGAGTTTCAGAAGAATAGGTCGCCTACCTTCAAAGGAGGATATGATCCGGATGGGGCGCAGGCCTGGCTCAAGGAGATCGAGAGAATCTTCCGGGTTATGAAGTGTCCTGAAGCACAGAAGGTGTGGTTAGGTACTCACGTGCTGGCCGAGGAAGTTGATGATTAGTGGGTTAGCACTCATCAACTGTTGGGAGCAACAGGAGAGGCAATCACTTGGGCTGTGTTCAGTAGGGAGATCTTGAGGAAATATTTTCCTGAAGATGTCCGAGGAAAGAAAGAGATCGAGTTTTTGGAGCTGAAGCAGGGTAACATGACGGTTACGGAGTACGTTGCCAAATTCTCAGATCTGGCTAAGTTTTACCCTCACTACAATGCGGCAACCGCTGAGTTCTCAAAGCGTGTCAAGTTTGAGAATGGATTGAGGACTGAGATCAAATAGGTGATTGGTTATCAGGGAATCAGAAGGTTTCCAGATTTGGTGGATTGCTGTAGGATCTTTGAAGAAGATAGCAAGGCTCGATCGGCTCACTATAAAGGGTTGGCTGAGAGGAGAGGAAAGCAACCGATGAACCGAGGGAAGCCTTATGTAGCTCCAGCTGAGAAAGGTAAATAGAAACACACTGATAGAAAGAAGCCGAGTGGGGGAGGTGCCTCTGCTCCTATTAAGTGTTATAGTTGTGGTGAGCTTGGTCATCGTGTCAGTGAGTGCACGATTGATGTGAAGAAATGCTTCAAGTGCAGACAGGCAGGACATTTAATTGCTGACTGCAAAGTGAATGTGGTGACTTGTTACAACTGTGGAGAATAGGGCCATATTAGTACTCGTTGCCAGAAACCAAAGCAAGCTTCGACTAGAGGAAGGGTGTTCGCTTTGATAGGGAGTCAGACTTCCAGTGATGACAGACTAATCAGAGGTACATGTTATATTAATAATACGCCTTTGATTGCTATTATTGATACTGGTGCTACTCATTCTTTTAATGTTGCTAATTGTGTGAGAAGGCTAGGCCTTGTCGTTTCTCCTATGAAGGGAGTGATGGTTGTCGAAACTCCTGCAAAGGGATCGGTGACCACTTCCTTAGTCTGTTTGAGTTGTCCACTATCAATCTTTGATAAGGACTTTGGTGTGGATCTTATTATTTTACCATTGGGAGGTCTTGATATGATCTTGGGTATGAACTGGTTCGAGTTCAATCATGTTCATATTAACTATTTTAACAAGTCGGTGCAGTTACTTACTCCTAAAGAAGGGGAAGAAGATGGTTTTTTATCTGCTAGAGAGTTGAGAAAGCTCTTAGAAGAAGAAGCTCAGGTACTTACATTGTTTACATCCTTGTCAGTGGAGAGTGAGTCGGTGATTAATGAATTGCAGGTGGTGCGTGAAATTTCAGAAGTGTTTCCGGATGATATTGCTGACGTACCGCCAGAGAGAGAAGTGGAGTTTACTATTGATCTTGTCCTTGGTACCAGACCTATTTCTATTGCACCATACAAGATGTTGGCATTAGAATTAACGGAGCTGAAGAAGCAACTGGAAGAGTTTTTAGAAAAGAAAATTGTGAGACCCAGTGTATCGCCTTGGGGAGCTCCAGTATTGTTGGTGAAGAAAAAAGATGGCAGTATGAGATTATGTATCGATTACAGACAGCTGAATAAAGTAACGATTAAGAACAAGTATTCGCTTCCAAGAATAGATTACTTGATGGATCAATTAGTGGGTGCCCGTGTGTTTAGCAAGATTGATTTGAGGTCGGGTTATCATCAGATACGGGTAAAGGATGAAGATATTCAGAAGACGACCTTCAGAACTCGATATGGACATTATGAGTATGTGGTGATGCCGTTCGGAGTTACTAATGCACCTGGTGTATTCATGGAGTATATGAATATAATTTTTCATGCTTACTTGGATCAGTTTGTGGTTATTTTTATTGATGACATCCTTATCTATTCTAAGTCAGAAGAGGAGCATGCTGAGCATTTGCGGATCGTGCTGCAAGTGTTGAAAGAAAAGAAGCTCTATGCTTAGTTGTCTAAGTGTGAATTCTGGTTGAGAGAGGTAATTTTTCTTGGGCATGTTATTTCAGGTGATGGTATTGTTGTGGATCCATCCAAGGTAGATGCAGTTCTACAGTGGGAGGCTCCAAACTCGGTAACTGAAATCAGAAGCTTTTTGGGCTTGGCTGGTTATTACCGCAGGTTTATTGAAGGCTTTTCGAAGTTGGCACTTCCATTGACTCAGTTGACTTGTAAAGGTAAAGCGTTTGTGTGGGATGTCCACTGTGAGAAGAGTTTCATTAAGCTGAATAAGAGATTGACTACAACTCCAGTTTTAATTCTACCCGAACCAGATGAACCGTTTGTAGTATATTGCGATGCTTCTTTGAAGGGTTTGGGAGGTGTGTTAATGCAGGATGGTAAGTTCGTGGATTATGCTTCATGACAGTTAAGGGTCCATGAAAGGAATTATCTAACTCATGATTTGGAATTAGCCGCGGTAGTATTCGTATTGAAGATTTGGAGGCACTATCTTTATGGTTCCAGATTTGAGGTGTATATTGATCATAAGAGCTTAAGGTATCTGTTTGATCAGAAGGAATTAAATATGAGACAAAGAAGGTGGCTAGAATTCTTAAAGGATTATGATTTAGGCTTGAACTATCATCCCGGTAAAGTTAATGTCGTGGCTGATGCTCTGAGTCGAAAGTCTTTGCATATGTCGGCTATGATGGTTAAAGAGTTGGAGTTGATTGAACAGTTCAGAGATATGAGTTTGGTTTGTGAACAGACACCGCATAGTGTGATGCTGGGTATGCTTAAGATCAACAATGAATTTCTTAATAATATCAGAGAAGGTCAGAAGTTGGATGTGAATCTGGTGGATTTGATGATTGGAAATGAACAGGCGGAAGGTAACGATTTCAGAGTAGATGAATAAGGCGTGTTGAGGTTCTGTGATAGGATTTGTATTCCTGATGATCCTGAGTTGAAAAGAATGATCCTAGAAGAAAGTCACAGGAGTAGCTTGAGTATCCATCCAGGAGCTACAAAGATGTATCAAGACTTGAAGAAGATATTTTGGTGGCCTGGATTGAAACGTGACGTGGCTAAGTTTGTGTATGCTTGTTTGACTTGTCAGAAGTCGAAAGTGGAACATCAGAAACCTACTGGTTTATGCAACTGTTAGATATTCCAGAGTGGAAGTGAGACAGTATTTATATGGATTTTGTGACCGGGTTACCTAATACGCTGAGGGGACATGATTCCATTTGGGTAGTTGCAGATAGACTGGCGAAGTTGGCATATTTCATTTCGATTAATATCAGTTTTCCTTTGCAGAAGCTGGCAAAGATTTATATTCAGGTGATCGTGAAGTTGCATGGAGTTCCGTTGAGTATTATGTCGGATAAAGATCCAAGATTCACTTCCATATTTTGGGAGAGTTTGCAAGAAGCTTTGGGATCAAAACTGAGATTGAGTTCGGCTTATCACCCGCAGACTGATGGACAGATGAAGAGGACTATACAATCTTTGGAGGATTTGTTGAGGGCTTGTGTGCTTGATCAAGGAGGCGCTTGGGATAGCCATCTACCGTTGATTGAGTTCACTTATAATAACAGTTATTATTCCAATATTGGAATGGCACCTTTTGAAGCTTTGTATGGTCAGAGGTGTCGGACGCCTTTGTGTTGGCATGAATCTGGTGAGAGTGTAGTACTTGGACCTGAGATCGTTCAGCAGACTACTGAAAAGGTGAAGCTGATTCGAGAAAAGATGAAAGCTTCGCAGAGTAGGCAGAAGAGCTACCATGATAAGAGGAGGAAGGATCTTGAGTTTCAGGAAGGAGACCATGTGTTTTTGAGAGTCACTCCGGTGACCAGTGTTGGACGTGCATTGAAGTCAAGGAAGCTTACTCCTCGGTTTATTGGTCCGTATCAAATTTCTACAAGAGTTGGACCTGTTGCCTACAGAGTGGCGTTGCCACCCAATTTATCAAATTTGCATGATGTGTTCCATGTGTCACAGCTTTGGAGGTATGTTCCGGATCCGTCGCATGTGATTCCGATGAACCATGTGGAAGTAAGGGATAACCTTACGATTGAGGCCTTACCAATACGGATTGAAGATCGCGAGGTAAAGCAATTGAGGGGTAAAGAGATCACCCTTGTGAAGGTAGTGTTGGGAGGCGCTGCTGATGGAAATATGACTTGGAAGTTAGAGAGCAGGATGCGAGAGTCGTATCTGGAGTTGTTCGTATGAGGTAAATTTTCGAGGACGAAAATATTCTAAGTGGGGGAGAGTTGTAACACCCCGATTTATTTTATTGTTTTTCGTAATTGGAATTACATGTTGTGGTGCATTTGTGTGTGGTTGTGTTTGGGGTTGCCCTTAGTATGGGTAGTGACCTTAGAATTATAGGAATTAAGATGTTAGGGGTGTGTGACCAATTAGGTAAAACTTGGTGGTGTGGTGAGAATAGTTAGTTGGTTAATATTATTATTTTAAATTATTAAGGGATATTGATATTATTATTTAATTAGTATAGTAATAATAATATTAATAATATTGAAACAATAATAACAATAATATTAATAATAAAAGGATATTAGAAAAGAAAATAGAAAAGAAGTAATTATGGGGAGAACTCATTCAGTACGTGAAAAGCTGAGAAAGAGAAAGAGGAAAGCTAGGGCAGAAGGGAGGAGAAAAACCATTGTTGAGGCCGAGGTTTTCGTCAAGAACTCTAAGGTAAGGGTGAGGTTCTTTAATCTCTCAAGGGTTGTATAATGTTTATATGAGGGTAGATAAACCTTTAGGATCATCCCTATGTGTTGTTGTATTGATTTGGGATTAGGGTTCTGCGTGTCGGAGGTTTTGATAAGAGGAAAAATGCATAAATTAATCGGTTGAATTGTGGTTTAGGTATGCCTGTTTGTTTATATGAAAACCTGTTATTGTATGTGTATTTTTGGACTGTTTGTGAGTGAAATCGGAGAAGGATTGGGGTCTGAATTGTGCAGAATCGCAATCGCAGGATTGCTGATTCGCGCAGTTTTTCTAGGCGAATGGGGTGTTTCGCCAGGCGAAGGTGACCTCGCTTGAAGGTCTCCAGGCGAACGGAGAGGCGAGCGAGCGGTGAAAAATAGGGGTTCTAGAATTTGTATGGGGGAGGGAGATTCGCCTCTGCTCCGCCAGACGAGCATGAGGCGAAAGGGGAATTCGCCAGGCGAAGGGGGATTTCGCCAAGTGAAAGTGGATTCGCTGGTGCCTCGCTGGGCGAACATCAGGCGAACAGAGCTGAGACGAACCGAACCTTCTAAAACTTTAAAAAATCCGTATCTTTTGATCCGTAGGTCGGTTTCAGTCGCCGTTCGAATCGTTGAAAAGTTGGTTTCACATACTTCTTGTTAAAATTAATTTCAATTCCAGAATTCCAACTATTTGATGCATTAATTGGGTTTTCGTGGATGTTGTTATGTGTTACACGTTGTAATAGTAAATTCAGTTGCGTGAATGCTGTTGTAGCGGTGGATTGCGAGTGTTGCATGTTCTGGTAAGTATATGTTGCGTGTTAGATAGTTGTGGCGTATTGTATTGGCTCATTGTTAGTCATATGCATTTTGTTGTCGTTTTATGTTGTCGTTGTATGCATGCCATGTTGCATAAGTTGTGTGATAAGTCGTGTGCCCATGTGGGGTGTGAGCATCTTATTCGGATTCTTTGAAATAGAATCGTGTTGTTGTTGTTGTTGAGGTGATCGTATGCCTATGTGGGGTGTGAGCGATCACGGATGTCGTGTGCCCATGTGGGGTGTGAGCGACTTATATGGAAATTCCGACAGGAATTATGATCATGTAAAAGGGATTGATTTGGTACCACATGCAATGAGTCAAGTCGTCGGCCTCATTGCATTGCATTGCATTGCATTGTGTTGTGTTGTAGTGCATATGATTGCCTGCTTGTGTGGGAAATTGTATTTGTGTTGATGTTGTGATGATAGGGTGAACTGTACATGGATTATGTTCTTTCACTTATCTTATGCATTTCTTATGTTGATTTGAGAATCCCACCCCTTCTGTTTGAATGTTACCTCTACGTGGGTAACATGCAGATAACCAAGATTAGTGCGAAGTTGGAGTCTTCTCTTTTATTTCATTGTGTAGGCGTCTGCTCTGATGTGTAACACTGGGGATTTGGAACGCTTGTCGTTACTTGTTTTATTATTTGTTATCACTCTATTTACTTGATGATGATTATGTGGTATTAAACATGTTATATTTTCGTTGAATTTCCGCTGCCGTATTGAAGATTAATTAAGTATGGTTTAAAATTGATGATATTTACGTGTTACATATCGTATGTATGAGCAGTTGTTTGTTGGTTGTAGCATCCTAAACGTTGTATGTTTTATTTTTACTCTGATATTCTATTATAAATTGTCTCGGGGGTTTAGGGTGTTACACCCTTCGCCCAACAAACATCTATTCGCATGGCGAACTGTGCGAATCAGCAACACAGTAGTTGTGATTCAGCATGATTCCGGCCCCAAGCATTTTCCGATTTTCAACAGCAAACAACACGTAAATACACATAGAATCCATCGTTTTTACACAATCAATTAGAGTTACATAAACCACGATTTAATCGGTCAATTTACACCAACTACATGTTATTACGAATATCAACACGCAACCGACAGCAATCGAACAATCAGAGATGCATAGAGAGGAATCTAACGGATTACCCACCCTCATACATACATTATTCATCCCTTAAGAGGTCGAAGAACCCCACCCTTACCTTATTGACGATTCTTCGAAGGTTCTCTAAGCCCTAGCTCTGCTTCTCTCTTCCGTTCCTCTTTTCTCCAAAAATGTGATCGTTCCCAATCTGATTCTCTCCTTCCCAATTTTCTCTTTTCCTACTATAACCCTTAGACCCTTATTATGCTTTTCCTTCCTTACCCTTACTAATCCTCACGAATAGTCCGCTTTGCCCTCCTTATTCTTGTTATTATATTATATTATTATTATTATTACTAATATCCACTTATTAAAATAATAATAATAATAATCAATATTTTAATTAATTTAATAGTATTCAACTAATATTATGATCAACCAAATATTATTAATATAATTTAATTAGTACTACTCTCTACACAACCAAGTTCTACATAATTGGTCACACACCCCCAACACCTTAATCTCTATAATTCCAAGGTCACTACCCCATACTGAGGACAACCCAAACACAACCAAAACGCACATAATCACACCATATCTTTGTCATTATTTTAAGGGTTTTATCGATATTTTATCTTTCTTTTTTTGGGAATAAATAAAGTTCGGTGGCGATTATGTTTATCACTTTGAGCGTGCAATACGCTCTTGGTCGTATTTTTCGTGCCGCGACAAACAAGAAATCTATGAATAGAAGAAGTATGAAGATATTATATGAATGAGTAGATGTCCATAGAACAAAATGAAAGATGGAGGAAGATGGTATATGAATGGATGATGGGAAGAGGAAAAGTTCTTTGAATAGAAAATACAACTTGTGTAATATCCAAAAATTTAGAATAAGAATCATAGAATAAAATAATAGATATATTAAAAAGAGAAAAATAAAAATGAAGCAAACCATTAATTAAAATGAAATAGGTTAATAATTAATGAATAGATTAGATAATGAGAATCACCATTAGAGACACAAAATAAACTTTTAAATTAGTTCTAATTAGGGTTATTAAGTAAAAATAGTGGCATTCTCCTTTCTTATATTAAAAGTAGATAAGTTAAATTTATTACTTTGTCAAAATAATAAATTTTGAAAATATAATATTTTAATTTTATAGCATTTAAAATTTCTTCATCCAAACACTTTCTTAGTGTTATGAAAATTGACATTTTATAGTTTTTTAAAATCACTAACATTTGTATTTATGTGATGTTATTTGTATAGGAAGATAATTTTATTCTTCGACAGTATAAAAGACAAAATATTTAGTTTTTCTAAAAAAAAGAGACAAAATATAAAGTTGATATTTCTAATCGTGTGAAATTGAGATGGTTATAACTTAATTACAAGATATTTAAAAAATTCAGCAATCAAATTTATCATTATTAATTAAAAAATAAAATTAAAACAATTAATTGACTTCAATTTTTTAATGTGTGCTATGGAGGACATTTAATACGCACCAAATCATATTTGAGGATTTTTTAATCCACCCTTGATATTCTTAAGTACCTAATGCAATTTCTTTTATGCCCCCGCTTTCGGAGATAGATATCCGGACGTATTTTTTTTTTCTTCCAAAATTTAGTTTTTCCAGAGCTACATCTACGGAATAATTTAAAACTGATAAACGTTGGGAAAAACTTCAAAATAATTCAGTTCAGGAAAACTTCCGTAGATGCACATCTGGAACGTCTAAGCGCCAGATTGTTCCGTAGATACAACTCTAGAAGTTTGTGCTATATTTGAAACCTGCACGATCACTCCCACATTGTTGTGTTTTCTTCTTCCACACTCACCTTCACCAACCTAAAAAATCCTACATTCTCAATATCATTTTTCACTCCAAAACTCCAACTTTTTCGTGCAACAAATCAAAGGGAGTAAGAGAAGATCGAATTTCAAGTAAAGATTGTACTTTGTCCACTACATTGCTCACATTAATTATCAAATTTTTGAAAAAAAAAAGAAACGTTGCTTCCGGAGCTGTACCTCCGGAACGTGTTGAAGATGAACACTTCCTGTACATCTCCGGAACGTGTTTGTGACCTGTTTTTTTTACAGGAGATTTATAATTTGTTTATTTTTCGTATTGTTTACAAATCGATATGAGGCACCCCGATAATGTCTCAAAAGAATTAGTTTCTACAAACGATGTTTCTCCGAATGTTCAAGAGGTTGTGGTAAAGTCGGTAGATGTCGGCGTTGACTTTAATAACAAACAAGAGTTTGATGATTGTGATAGCATGCTCACATGGATTCGTAGGACTGCAACTAGACTTGGTTTTGGTGTGGTTATTATAGGAAGATCGGATAATGGTTCGGAAAGAAGAAACGCTTTTGTAACTTTGTTGTGCGAAAGAAGCGGAAAATATCAGACTCCTCTACGGAATTTTAAAAGAGACGACACCAGTAGTTGAAAATGTGAATGGAACGTTGTGAATCTTGAGTATTCAATATCAGACTCCTCTCATGGATCTCACCCTCGTCGCTGATATCATAGACGAGATCCAATATCGCCTACCTTATAATGACATACGAAAGGTTGTGAAGCTTGAGTATCGTTCACCTCTAGTTGACAACGAAGGGAACATTGTTTACAGCAAGTTTGAGCTCAAGAATCAAGACGATGTTAGGGCGATGTGGAGAACGTATTTCGATTTCGAAGAGAAAATTCCGCTCGAGTTGGAGGCGACGGTCCGAAGAACGGTCGATGACATCTTAGAGATATGCAAGCGTCTACCGGGCTATTGAAATGTAGTATTTAAATTTCTGTCGAAATCATCAATGTAATGCCGATTTTATTTTATGACTGTTGATTTTATCGTTGCAATGTTGATTTTCTGATATTCTGTATCTGTTTTTTTCCCATAAATACGCATACGAAAATATTCCGTAGATGCATCTACAAAATTAATTAAAAAAAACTAAAAAAATATACGTCCGGAAATACATCTCTAAAATCAAAAATGTATTTTAAGCAGAGCACATAGTGCCTAAGAAAGTCCCATTCTCTCATATTTTAGTGTAAAGAATTTTTTTTTCCAAAAAAACCAAAAATTAAAGTTGCAATAGGTTAAACCATTTATGGGATGGGTCCACATTAAAATACATGGTTGGGCACAACCGTATATGGTCCATCTATTTATTTATATAATTTGTCTCAAACCTACTGGAGTTGTTCAACCACACGTATAATTAAGATAGTATAGGTAGAAAATGATGTTTAGATTAATGGAAAGGTGATTCATAAAAATGAAATGTAATGCCTTTATTATTTAATTGTAATGTAATAATATTAATAAAATGATTGTGACTAATGCATATAACTATATCTTATTTATCCTCATATATATTTGTAAGGTATGAAATGCAATTACATTTTCTTTAAATTCATATATTATTTTAGTGGGAGAAGCAATAAGAGATATTACATTATATGCGGGCTGCCAAAAATATATTATATAAATTTGTTTAATTTCTTATAAAATTATCTTATTTTATTTCTCTCTCCTATAAAAAAGATACTTAATAAATTCATTCAATATAGTTTTAAATCAACATCTATTTTTAAATCATATAGATAAAAAGTATAAATTCATATAACTTTATAACCATAATTATATTTTAAAATCAAACTTTTATATATATATATATATATATATATATATATATATATATATATATATATATATATATATATATATATATGCATTTTTATAAACAAATCACCGGCACAAAAATAATAATAAATGTGTATTATTAAGAAATTAAAAAAATGCATATAAAAATACACATTTATTATTATTTTTGTGCCGGTGATTTGTTTATAAAAATGCATATATATATATATATATATATATATATATATATATATATATATATATATATATATATATATATATATATATATATATATATATATATATTGTGAGATATTGGATCGAACTCTAATTTTAGCATATCGTCGAAGTCCGCTCACATGCTGTTGTCGAAGACCTACATGCTGTAGTCGAATTGTGTTCTAGTAGGTAGGAAATCGAATTATGCCTTGTGTTATGGATCCAATTGTTTAAGTTAGCTTGTAATGGGTAATTGTTAAAAGGTCCATTAGTTTAGTATGTTAGATTTATTATAAATAGCATACTAGTCTCTCTTCCTAAGGTGTGACAAAACCTTATTAGGTTGAGAGAGGTTAATTATTGGTATTCACTTGTAACCTTTAAACCCTATTGAGAAAGTGAATAGTAAAACAGATTTAACCAATTCTCTATTCTTCTTCCTCTTTTCTCTTCCTTTGTGAACCATAATAGGGTTTCAATTGTTTTTCCTTTGTTTTTACTTGTTAACCCTAACCCTTGTGTGTTTCTTGCCCATAAAGAAACCGTTAATATTTTGTTTTCAAGGTATCGTTTTTCACAACATATATAATTGTGAATTGATCGGAAGAAGTGCCAATTAATTGGCAAGAATAAAAACCGTTCATAACTTTT
This sequence comes from Lathyrus tuberosus, assembly GCA_022829125.1. Classification (NCBI taxonomy): domain Eukaryota; kingdom Viridiplantae; phylum Streptophyta; class Magnoliopsida; order Fabales; family Fabaceae; genus Lathyrus; species Lathyrus tuberosus. The sequence goes on along the minus strand of JALAZF010000039.1, from coordinate 12,010,845 downwards.
TTGACATCTCGCAAACCATCTGGAACGACTTTATGCCATTTTTAGAATGAAGTTGTTATCCTTCTTTTAAGTGGAGAAGTCTTCGGAGAAATAAGATGGTGATGATTGAGAGGAGAGAGTTCTCTTTTGTACCATTTGAGGTGATGATGGATGATTGAGAGAGCTAAAGTGTTTCGAATACAATGCACAAGATAATGTAGGATGAGATGAGAAGAAAGAAAGAGTTACATATATTTATAGCTCTGTTTAATTGAATGGAAGCTTTAAATTTTATGAGTTTGCTATTGCAAGTAGGAATTGCATTTATGTTTCATCTAACTAGCCACTGTGGTGTGCACGAACATTCAAGTTTATGAGATTTGAGATCATCAAATCGATTGGTTCATAGTGCCAATAAATTTGGTTGGCACATTTTTTCCGCATGTTTCGTTTTGGGATTTAGTGTTGTACCTTTGGTTAGCAGTATTTGCACCCACTTTCTAAAGCACTTAGAAACTCATCTTTTTGGTTAGTAAACATAATTTATAGAGATAAGAAAAATTAAATTCACTATTTTAAAGGATTAGTTGGATTTTTTGATTATTTACCCTTACAATATTGTACTATCTAATTTATCAACAGCCCTTGATAAAGCTTCCCTTTAAAGGGAACCCAAATCATATTATAGAGTGTCATTCTCAACGTATCGTTGGATGCGATAGTTGAAATAACCAACGAGATGGATAAGTCCATTACATACATATCCACTCAACCTAGTATGAGGTTAGCTGATTATTAAGGATCATAAACGTTGATATATTATCAAGAACTCTTACTTTGATCACTATCATTGATACTCACAATCGTCATATATTATTGTATCAAAGACTTCATAAATAATGTATACTTAGAGGTATACTCATTACTTTGTATAACTTCTTTAATAATCATTAAGGTTTCGAGCTGCAAAGCATACATGTAAAACACCAAGGTTTCACCTTTATTCATTAGCGTCTGTGTATGTGTGTATCTTCAAGTCCTTTAGCTCTTTAAATAAAGAAGAAAAGAGTCGCTGAAGATTCAGCACGGTAGAGTGTTTTGAGAAGCTTCAAAAGAGACGTTGGGATGTTTCACCAAACTGTCATGTTAGGTGAAAGCTAGTTTGAAAATCATTTGCTGCAAAAAGAATTAACAATTGTATCTCAACAGACTCTATGAAAAAGATAGAGCTTAGGTATTCATGTGTCAAAGTGTGTCAAAAGATGAAGCGTAACCTATCTGTGTAACCTTGGCCCTTGCGCTTTGACTGACCCAGGTTCTGATCATCAGAAGTAGACTTCTCCAAAGTCTGGTCTTTAGAGGTTGACTCATCCAGACTCTGATCTTTGGACGCCGACCTCTTAAGGAGATGACTTCTTCAGAGTCTGGTCTTCAACTTCTGATCCATCAAATTTTGATCTTCAAGCTTCTCATTGAATGTTCAGATTCATAACTAATACTTGGATTTTATATGAATTTTAAGTCTATCTTCATGCACTCTTGAACAAACATTAGTATACCTAATTGTTCTTTAAATACTTTGTTATAAACTAATTTTGTTCTAACAGTTTTGTCATTATGAATTCAAGCCCCTCATTCTCCACCTCAAAGGTCAACCTTCCCCTCTTAAAATCAATAATTTTTCCAATTTCATGTTCTTATAATTTTCTCTTTTTAGACAACATTTCTTTTAAAGACTTGGCATATATAGGCATTTGAGACATGGTCTTAGTGAATGATACATTGATGTGGATCTTTTCCAATAGTTTCACAAACTTTTTGAAATGGGCCTCTACTTTCGCCTTTGCAAATATTTGTGAAAATGGAATTAGTGAGTTATAGAGAGAAGGAGAAAAATAAGATGCTTCATTTTTTACCTTTTCAACAACCTCCTTTTTAGGTGGTGTATGTGGATTTTCCTTAATATCTACATTTTTCTTACCAGAACTCTCCTCAACCTGTTTATCTTTCTCCCTTAGAACTCTCAACTTGCTTACCACTTTTGGTTGTCACAACATCCACATGTCTTCCAGGAAAGGATCCTAGAGTGATAGAACATGAAGCTTGTTATTGTGCAATTTGGGTGATCCGAGTTTGCAATGTTTAATTGTGAGTCGCGAGGGACTCGACCATAGTGGCTAGCTGCTTGAGAACTTCACTAGTATGGAGATTTTGATCTCTAAAATCTCAATTTTGGCGAGTATGCATCTAACTAAATTCTCCATTTACATTTTCAAGGTTGGATTGTTGGGAACCATGTGGTCCCACGTCATGCTAGGGGTAGTTATTTTAGGGAAAATTTGAGTGATCCATCCACCTTGGATTATAGGTGTTAGAGTATGGGTTTATGCAATTATTGCTCTCATAATTGATTATATCTTGGATAGACCCTCTGAAGTGGATCATTTTGAATGAGAGGGGGGGGGGGGGCTTATTTGCATACAATAAAAAAAACAAAAAAATAAAAGTTGTTTTAATCTATATGGTGCTAGAATAAAACTTCAATATAAAAAATTATCTCCCCAGCAATGGCGCCAAAAACTTGATGTAAGCCGCAAATGCACGAAAATGCGAAGTAGTGCAAAAGATATTGAACCATAGCAAGATATTGTTTGATACCGATTTTTACTCTAGAGATGTAAAGCTAAGGCGATCAAAATATTGAGGTTTCAATGTTGATGAATAAAATTAACATAAATAACAGACATGACATGGGGTACATGATTACCTATCTTGACATACCCAATTGACTCTCCAAATTGAATATGAGAAAAATAGAGCAATTTATAGAAAGTAGACAAAATTGTACAACACCTACTTTCACAACGTGTGTACCCTCTCGGATGGATAATTCACCCGTTTTTCGCTAGTCTGAATCATTCATTTGAGAGAATTATTTAGCGGAGCTATGATGCTTTCTCAACCAAGAGCGATACACCCTTTCATTTTCGTCTCGAACTCTGCTTAGCAATACACTTTTAAATACCGATTCATACCCTTTCAGTATACGACCGATATTTGAGTTGCCTCGACTTTCCAAAACAACACATATATATTTAAGCGTTCACACTCTAAAATAACAATTGATCTTATTTTTCTCATTATCCACGTGCGAATGACTCAATCGAGATTCGTCATGAGATATATCTCACGACCCCTTGTCCCTAATGGACATCTCGTTCATAATTAGAGAAATTGCAAAATAAACGATTAAAGAATAACGTGCATAAGTTAACAATAAAATAAAATAAAATAAAAGCAATAAACATTTAAATACACTTGAATGAAGGGTAAATTACTTGAATAACGATAAAGAAAAAATTATTTGAAAATACATCAAGACTTAGAACAAGAGAAATAAAAATAGAAACAAGTGAAATGTAGTAAGTTGTCTCTTCTCAAGCCAATGTTCAACATATTTGTACAAATTATTCACCATAAATCATCTTAAATTCGTGCAAGTACAATTAAGGGCCTTTTATCATTGAATTGAAACAATTTAGAGCTTTCAAAAGTTACAAAACCAGGAATTAGTAACTGGTGATGGGCTTAACACAGGTATGTTACCAGACACGACCGGGGGGGGGGGGGGGGTCGTGTCAGGCAACACAACCTGTGTCAGCTAACATACCACGAGTTTTGTGTACTTGAGGACTCATCTTCTTGCATTTTTCGATCCTTTTTCCTCCAGCTTCAACTTTTGGCACTCCTTATTAGCTGTAAACATAAAACACTACCAGAAAGTAGTAAAAGAGGAATAAAATAAGAAAATAAGCATAAGGAATATTGATAAAATACATGCAATAAATGATATAAATACCACTTATCAAACTCCCCTAAACTTGAATCATTGCTTGTCCTCAAGCAACTCAGCTCACAAACAGAAAAAGAGGACAAGGTAATGAAGCATGCAAAGTTTATGAAATTGAAATGACTAGTACTCATAAGTGAACTTAGTTCCGTTTGGCTTTCAATCAAATTCCCTTGTACTAGATCAACAATATAGGTACTGTAAGGACACTAAACATGTAAACAATGACCAAATTTTTCCCTCATTAGATATCGTTCCGACTATGATTTTGTACCTAAGTCTCACTTATCTATTTTCTTCTACTTTTGTTCTTTTAGCAATCAAATTAAGGCAATGAAATATGGATAATCATCACAAACTATACAAAACTAATTGAGGATTTATTTGTCATTTACAACACAAGAGTGAGTTAGCTTTTGGAAGGGGTGACCTTTTCAGGTTAGACCCAACTTACTACGACCAACTATTATTTATTAATTTTTTTCTGACATTGGGGATCAACCACTATTGGGTTTAATAACTGGGTAAGGGTTACCTAACTTAATTGGTGCAGTTGCATTTACTGCCATTTTTTCTTAGTTTTTTAACTAAGTATAGCTTGCGAATCTATAATATGTCAGACTGTTTTTATAAAACCAATAGGAAAATACTTCTCAGAATTTGGATACTATAACACAAAACTTATCAAATTGATATCTTATTTGGGAAAAACTCAGGTGTTCGAGTAATATTTATCGACTTTTCCTAGGGTACTAAATCATAGTCTTTTATTCCTAAATCTCTATATACTTTCTTACTAATCAAGTCAAAACTTTACAATTTTTTTTAAATGATTCAAAATTTGGAAAAATCTTCAAAGCATTGTATATACAGCTAAAAGAAAACTAACACAAACACAGATAATGCGCAAATAGACGTGCAGAAATAAAAATAAAAATAGAAACACCCCCTCCCCATTCCATCCAAACTTAAACTGTGCATTTTTCTCAATACTTCAAAATAAGAAAATAGAGGGTAAAGAAAAAACTCACATAATACTTCTCGGAGGAGATGAAAAATGCAGCATAAGCTCTTGCATCATTTGCAACATTTTCATCTTAGACCACAAAGCAAGTGTTACCCCCCTCTGTTTTGTGATCTATTTTTTCTATTATAATCTTATTAAAAAAAAGTGGCACGATGGTAGTGTATGTGCCATAAGGTGTGACTTTAGTGTGCAAATTTAAGTATATCTGCCAGTCACATTGGCACATTCTCTTTAATACACAAATCTTTTTATTTAAAACACGAGTCTTTTGTGAATAATGTGGAATGTTGATTATTTATATATTTAAATTGAAAATTGGTTATTTAAAAAAAATTCAGTGTTGAAAAAGCAGGGAAAAAAACGTAACTGTTATCAATATATCAATAGTATATTGTATTAATATTTTTTTAGGATATTTTTGCATCAATGTAATATCGTTGGTTTTTAGATATATATTGAATATAATTTTTACATATTATCAGTTTTTAATAAATTTAATATATATATATATATATATATATATAGATAGGGAACATATCATATGAGAATGTCATTTTTATGTGAGAACATGAGAATGAATCTGAACCATTAGATTTTAAAATGAATGGTGGAGATTATGTGTCAGATTTTTTTCTCTCTCCTCCGTCATTTATTTTAATAATGGAGGAGAGAGAAAAACAAAAATCACACATAATTTCCACCATTTATTTTAAAATCTAATGATTCAGATTTATTCTCATGTTCTTACATAAAAATGACATTCTCATAGGATATGAACCCTATATATATATATATATTGATCGTACCTGAATCAGACAGTTTCTGGTGGCCAACGACGTCTGTTGAACTTCGGCTCCGGTGTGATTGAAAGACAGCGGGGGGGTGTACCTGCAAGGCACTCCGACGCTCAAGTAAGTTGGTTGTCAGAGAGAAGGCAAGTACATAAATGAGTAAGAAGTAAGTGTTACCTGACCCTCTCAAGTGAGAGGGTATTTATAGAGCCCCCAGCGCGGGACCAACGGTTACTTGCATTGGGCTGGATTGCCAGACCCAATCCAAGTAACTGTCAGGGCTTACGTGGCGTAGTGAAGGCCAGCACGTGGTCTTCGCCCTGGGGTAACCGTTCCTAGATCTCCGGAATTAGGGCAGACCGATTCCATCGGGAGTGGAGCGGTTACGTGAGAACGTGTCCCCGCGGGGAGGACTCTTGCATGTCGGGGAGAGACGCGTCCTCGCGGGGAGGACTTGATACGTGTCTGGAGATGACTCCTCGCGAGGAGCGACATCCCCGTGTCGAGGAGGGGATAACTCCGGGGGAAGACTCGATGATTCTGCCCGAAGCTCTACACCAATGGTGCCCGACAGTGTGGTGTGACGCTTGCCCGACACTGGCTTGACTAGGTCCTTCGTATGGGCCGCCCCGGAGCGTGTGGGTTGGGCCTGTTCGAGTGTTGAGCAGGTCCTCGGCCCATTCCGGAACAGGATCCCCCCAAGTCGTTGCTCTGAGATGTCGGAGTGATGACTTAAGGGTCCAGGTTATGTCGGGGGCGAGCCCGTTCGGGAAAAGGCTACGAGAGGAGGGTAGTTGCTGAGCCGGGGAGAAGTAAACAGGAAGCTCGAGCAAGGTTGGTCGGAGAGGAGAAAAGTCGCGGGGACACGAGGAGTCACAGCCGAGGTGAATGAAGGGACGCGTGCGAGGGAATGAACAGGCGTGCCTGGGGAAGCGTGTGCCACGTGTCACACCTCATTATTGCATAGGGCGGCTACCCTAGGGTAGCGTACTCGATTGCCTAGGGGCTCCTCGAAGCTCGTGAGGGGCTTATAAAAGGGGCGAGTTCGTGCCATTTGCACGTTCCCCCCTTTTTCGCTCTGCATCTCCTTTAGTCGCCGTCACTGCTCCGCCGCCGCACGCCGCCGTGTACCGCCGTTTCTGCTGTTCTACTCCGCTCTCCACTGCTCAAGTAAGTTTCTCATCCTTTGTGGTTTATTTTGTTTTATCTTTTGTTAGTTTTCCGGCGAGTAGATGTAGGGTTCCTCTTTTAGTAGTACTCCGACGGGTAGAGGGTATTCCTGGCGTTCCGTTAGGGTTCCGCCGGGAACGGCGGGAAATTCCTAGGGTTCCGGTGGGTTTTGACTGTGGTTTGGGATGAACATGTCGAGGGCAAGATGAATGTCCCGGGGACTCCTATGAATGGGCCGAGGACGCGCGATGAATGTCACGGGGAAGTGAGACGGGGAGATCGGGGAGCGAAGAGAGAAAGAACGGGGTGACGGCCTCGGGCGGTTTGCCGCGTCCCCGAATATTTTCTTGCTCGCTGCCCTTTCACTTGATCTGCGGTGGAAGGGTGGACTTGGTCGTGACCGACGAATTCACCTGTTTCCTCTGCTTTTCAGGTAAAAATGGCCGCGAGGATTCCGGGGATTCTCTACGTAGACACTGAGGCCGACATTGATGGACCCGCTCAGCTCCCCGGGGAGGCGCCCGTGCGTCCGACAGCCGAATGGGCCGGGGAGGAACCTCTGCGTCTCGGGTCGTGTTTCTCGACCGACGATACAAACGCGTTCGCCTTTGTCGAGAACGTCCCCGACGGAGAGGAGGCCACATGGACGGTTTTCCAGCCCCGGGTACACCATCGCATCTGCTCGAACTATCGCGGGCTGCGATTTCCCATGTACGAGTTCGCCTTCAAAGAGGCCGGCATCCGTCTCCCCTTCAATAGCTTCCAATTAGGGGTTTTCAACCGCCTGCACTTGGCGCCGTCGCAACTTCACCCCAACGCGCTCGCCTTTATGCGGGCGTTCAAAATCGTCTGCGACTATCTCCATATCAGGAACACCCTCGAGCTCTTCTTCCGCGTCTTCCATTTGCAATGCTCGACGGACAATGGGCGACATAGTTAGGTATCTTTCAAACAACCCCAGAAGTTGTTCAAGGCATACGCGGATTCAATAAGGGGCTTCAAGAGAAGGTTCTACTATGTCATGCCCGCGACGCACTCGGCCGTGGGTAGCCTTTATGACATTGTGCCCGACGGATCCGGGGGGGAGAGGTTCGTATTCAAGTGTCCTCTGGAGTGGAAGGACGCTCACTTCGCGCTCGGCACCGAGGATTACGTCGTGAAACATAACGCGTTGTCGGAGGATGACAAGGTGGCGCATGCCACGTTGGTCGCCTTTGTCAAGGGTTTCAACCGGGCGGAGTGTGTTGGTCGGGATGGAAACCTCCTCCGCGACTCCCAAGGGAGGGTTTTGCGCGAGGCCCGCTATATAAATACCCAGGGGCTCCTCGAATGCAAGTCTCCTGACAAGGCCAAGCGGTTCTTAGGTGGGATTTCCTCGCCATGTTCGGGCCTTCATTTTGCTTTGTCTCAGTGCTAGCTTTTTCTGTGTTTCTCTTGCAGCTCAAATGTCTAACGCCACCAAGCGCATCATGAAGTTGGCCGCTGATCGGGCACCCAAGCGCCCCAAGAGTCGTGTTTGAGATATTATCGAGACTGCAGCGCCGGTCGGGACGACGAGTGGCTCCTCCTCGCCACAATGCAGCCAGTCTCCTCACCCAGAGAGCACCCCTGCCAAGAAGGCAAGGACCGAGGGGCCTGTCCTCGTGGATCTTGTTGACCCCGTCTCGCCGAAAAAGTTTCAGCTGCCCACTTGCCATCTCCAGCGGAATTTCTTCGGGGGAAGCCCCCCTGTTATTGCTGATGCCGAGGTGAAGGCGGTTCTGGGTATGGACGCGACGGCCAGGAGAGAGGCGCTTGTCGAGGACCTTGCGGCCATGATGCGGGTCTTTGAGACTGCTTTAATATTGAATGACGGGGCCCCTTCTTCATCCGAGCTGCAGAAGCTGAAAGACGACTATACGACCCTCGAGAAGGAGAAGAATAAGGTTGCGGCTGACCTGCTGAAGGCCCAGGTTGAGTGCGAGGGTCATGCCAATACCCTCCGCGAGCTGAACGAGGTCAAATCTGCCCTGAAGGCGACCCAAGAGGAGCTTGACCGCTCTCGGGAAAAGGTCGAGGAGTTGGAGGATGTTGTCCGTCCCGCAGAAAATGAGTCCCCGGCAAAGCAAAGCCTTGCTGATCGCGCCGCTCTGATTGGCAAGATTCGGGAGCTTCAGACGGATAACCTGGAAGCTCTGGAGATAGGTTTCAAGAATGCCGTGGACCAGATCGCCGCTGAGAATCCCGGGGTTTCGCTGATGCTCGACAAAATCGACCCGTTCCTTCGTGTGGTCGACGACAAGCTCAATCTTCCGGAGGAAGGGCAGGAGGAAGATGGAAGTCGGGTCGAAGATGATATAGCTGTGTAATTCCTTTGGTTGTTTTGGCCTGCGAGCCATTTCCTTTATCATGATTTGTGCCCGGCCTATGTGCCAGGGGCTTTCTGACGCTTTTGTAATACTTGTTTTGTAATATTCGTACACTGGGCTTCTGCCCGTTTCAATGTACTGTCGTTTACTTGCCAATATTGTTTGCATGTTTTGAATTGTGTGTGATGTGTTATTTGTTATACTTTATTTTTGTCTAAGTAACAAGGCTTTGGGGTTTGCTCGACCTTGATAGTCCCTGACCGCGTGGAGAGCTGGCCGGGCGGCCGGAGGTGTATTCCGACCTTCAACGAGGCTAAGAGTTCGATTGAGGTCCTAGCTTCGTGGCATGAACTTCCCATCGCGAGCTGGGTGTTATGTCCGGTTGGTACGACGGCGGTGGGCCTCGATCGAGGTATCCCCGCCGGATCAAAGGTCCTCGCGCACACACAACACGGTCTCTGATCGTCGTGTTCCGTATAGGGGTGTCGCGCTCGTACCCTAGCGCGTCCCCGTAATCGCGGTGCTAGTGAGCCGCGGGCAGTGCTTAACTGTAGTATTGCTTGAGCTTCTCAGCATTCCATGTTCGAGCAAGTTCTTCCCCGTGCAGGTTTTCGAGGAAGTAGGCTCTCGTCCCCGTTTTTCCGCGGACGCGGTACGGGCCCTCCCAGTTCGCGGAGAGTTTGCCTTCTCGCGAGTCCTTCTGGTTCCTGCGTAGGACGAAAGTGCCTACCTGAAAATCACGTTTGATAACTTTATCGTTATAACGTAGTGTTATTTTTTGTTTAAGTGATGCCTCTCGGAGAGAAGCGCCCGAGCGTGTTTCCTCGACGAAGTCGAGCTCTTCCCTCAAGGCTTCATCGTTCGCGTCCCCATCAAGGGGGGCTTCTGTCCTCCTCGAGGGTTCCCTGATCTCCACGGGGATCACTGCTTCCGTTCCATAGGTCAGACGGAATGGGGTCTCCCCGGTCGTGGAGTGTGGGGTCGTTCGGTAGGCCCAGAGGACGCTGTGAAGCTCCTCGACCCACCTTTGTTTGGCGTCGCCTAATCGGCGTCTCAATCCTCGGAGGATTACCCTGTTCGCTGCCTCAGCCTGCCCGTTTGTTTGGGGGTGCTCGACCGACGTGAAGTGCTGCTTTGTGCCCAGTTTGGTGACGAAGTCTTGGAAGTTCTTGTCGGTGAAATGTGTCCCGTTGTCGGTGACAATGGCTTGAGGCACGTCGAATCGGGCGAGGATGTTTCTTTTGTAAAAACGCAGTATGTTAAAGGCCGTGATTTTGGCTAATGCTTCCGCCTCGATCTACTTCGTGAAGTAATCCACCCCGACGATGAGGTATTTGTTTTGATATGATCCTACGACGAAGGGACCGAGGATGTCCATTCCCCACCAAGCGAACGACCACGAGGATGATAGCGTTTTGAGCTCGCTGGGAGGAGCGAGGTGCATGTCCCCGTGACGCTGGCACCTCTCGCACTTCTTGACGTGTTCCTTGGCGGCTTGTTGCATGGTGGGCCAGTAGTATCCTGCGCGAAGCGCCTTACGGGCCAACGAGCGGCCGCCGAGGTGCTGAGCGTTGATTCCTTCGTGGATTTCCTGGAGGATGTCGGGGACCTTAGTCTCCTCTACACACCGGAGAAGGGGGATAGAGAACCCTCGCCGGTATAGCTTATCCTCGACTACCGTGTAGGAGCACGCCCGCCTTTTGACCATCCCTGCTTCTTTGGGATCTTTGGGCAGTTTGCCTGTCACGAGGTATTCGTATATCGGGGTCATCCAGTAGTTGCTATCTCCTATGGCGTTGATGTCCGAAACCATGACCGATTTGTCGATGCTTGGGTGGAAAAGCACTTCTTGTATGACGGACTTGTTCCCGCCTTTCTTCTTTGTGCTCGCCAACTTTGACAGGGCGTCCGCTCGGGCATTGTGCTCGCGGGGGATGTGAGTTACTTCCGCCGAGGTGAACTTTTTCATCTTTTCTTTTACTAAGGCCAAGTATTCTATGAGGCTGTCGTTCTTGGCTTGGTACTCTCCTCGGACTTGCGAGGCTACGAGCTGAGAATCGGTGAAAAGTTTGACCTCCTTGGCGCCGAGGTCCTCGGCCAGCCGGAGCCCTGCGAGGAAGGCCTCGTATTCAGCTTGGTTGTTCGATGTGGGGAAGGACAGTTCGAGGGACACCTCGATCAGGATGCCTTCCTCGTTTTTGAGTATGATGCCCGCCCCGCTTCCCTTCGGGCTGGATGCTCCGTCGACATAGATTGTCCATTTATGTGACCTGTTGGTCGAGGGTTCTGGGGCGGTCATCTCTGCTACAAAGTCGGCCAGTACCTGTGCCTTCAGGGCTTTCCTCCCTTCATATCGGATGTCAAACTCGGCGAGCTTGAGCGACCACCTGAGCATTCTCCCCGCCATGTCCGGTCGTCCGAGGAGCTGCCTAATAGGCTGTTCGGTCCTTACGATGACGGTATGGGCGAGGAAGTAGTGGCGTAGCCTCCTGGCCGCGGTGACGAGGCCCAGTGCGACTTTCTCGATCTGCTGATATCTGAGCTCGGGGCCTTGGAGGGCTTTGCTCGTGAAGTAGACTGGCTTCTGCCCGTCCGAGGTTTCCCGAATGAGGACGGCGCTGACTGATTCGCTCATGATCGCAAGATACAAGAAGAGTGTTTCCCCGTTCTCAGGCCGTGAGAGGACCGGGGGTTGCGACAGGACTCGTTTTAAGTGTGCGAGTGCTTGCTCGCATTCCTCGCTCCAATCAAACTCCGCTTTTTGTCGAAGAAGTTTAAAAAATGGGAGTGCGTACTGCGCGGATTTGGCGACGAAACGAGAAAGGGCGGTGAGCATCCCGTTCAACGATTGTATCGACTTCTTTGAGTCCGGGGTGGGGAGCTCGGAGAAAGCCCTACACTTGTCGGGGTTTGCCTCGATTCCTCGTTCCGTGAGGTAGAACCCGAGAAACTTTCCTGCCCGGACGCCGAAGGTGCACTTGTCGGGATTGAACCTCATGCGGCACCTCCTCGCCGTGTCGAACACCTTCTTGAGGTGCGCGGCGTGGTCGACTTCTTCTGCCGACTTGACGATCATGTTGTCCATGTAGACTTCGAGCATGTCGCCGATTTCAGCCCGGAAAACCTTGTTCATCATCCGTTGGTAGGTCGCATCGGCATTCTTCAGACCGAAGGGCATTACGTTATAATAGTAGTTGCCCAACGCGGTCATGAAGGCCGTGTGTTGTTTGTCGACCTTGTCCATTGGAATTTGGTTGTATCCCGAGTAAGCGTCCATGAAAGATAGTAGTTTGTAACCTGCAGAGTTGTCGACCAGTTGGTCGATGTTAGGCAAGGGGTAACAGTCTTTCGGGCAAGCCCGGTTAAGATCAGTGTAATCAACGCACATTCTCCATTTTCCATTATTCTTTTTAACAAGTACAACGTTGGACAACCATGTCGTGTATTTGGCTTCCGAGATAAAATTTGCCTCTAGGAGGTCTTTTACAGCTTTTTCAGCAGCCTCCGCTTTCTCAGGAGACTGCTTGCGCCTACGTTGTGCTATGGCCCTAGCGGACGGATCTACTGCGAGCTGATGGCAAGCCATCTCGGGGTCGAGGCCAGGCATCTCGGATGCGCTCCACGCGAAGAGGTCAGCATTCTCCCTCAGACATGCTTTCAGCTGCTCCTTTGCCAGGTCGGGGATCCCGACTCCAATCTTCACGTTGCGGTCTGGATCGTCCCCGAGGGCCACGAGCTCGAAGTCTCCATCTGGGATGGGGCGCGCTGGGTGGAGAGGCTGCCCGTTGTTCTCTGCCTGGTGGCTGAGATCTTCGACCCTGTCTTCGCCGAGCTCGCCGGAGAATCTGCTGTCAAGGTCGACCGCGTTGACGCGCGGGAGAGGTGCCTGTTCGACATCCTGGGGTGGCTTGGCCACGGTCTTGGGTTTGAGGCCGATGGAACTTAGGCCTTTGATCGCTGTGTCGAAGCATCTTCTGGCTGCGTCGATGTCCCCATGCATCGTCACTACTCGTCCCCTGGCCGTGTAGTACTTCATTTTGAGGTGGACCGTCGATGGTACTGCCGTAAATTCAGCCAGGGTGGTCCTCCCGAGGATGCAGTTGTAAAGTGACAGGCATTCGACCACCAGAAAGCGGATCTTCACCTGTCGGGCCGTGTCTTCGGCCCCGAATATAACCATTAGCTCCACGTAACCCCATGGTCTGGTGGTGGTCCCATTGAACCCTTGTAGATCTGAACCGACGTACGGGGTCAGGTGCCTCTCATCAAGCTGAAGGATCCCGAACAAGTGAGAATACATGATGTCGACTAGGATCCTTCGGACGTCAAAGTTCGCCATCTGCGCCCTGATTAGGAGGGGAATAGTGGCGTTTGGTGCTCCGCCGGGGAGTTCCTCGAGGTAGAAGGTGATGAGATTGGAGTTTCCCCGCACTTTCTCGAGGGTGGTCGCCTTCGCAAATGTCACGGATTCCAGTTCGTCAAATTTTTGCTTGATTGATCCCACGGACAATTTCTCCGGACCGCCTCCCGAGATGACCATTGCTTTGGGGAAGCCTTCCCAGGTACTGCGGGCAGTGACGGGGTCTTCGTCAGGGAAGGTTGCCCACATGTTGCGGATGGCTTCTTCGCCCTTAATGATCGGGGGGACGAAGAAGTCCTCGGGGCGAGTGACGCTGAGGGGGACCCGAAGCTGGTTGTCGGCAGGAGGAGGGGTCGTCTCCTCGACGTTCTGCGCCTCCCGTGAACTCGGGCGAGGAGGGTCGTTCTTTTGGGCATATTTCTTCAAGTGCCCCTCTTTGATGAGAATCTCAATTGCATCCTTGAGATGGATGCAGTCTTCGGTCACATACCCGTGGCTTCGGTGGAACCTGCAGTACTTAGATTTGTCAATGTTTGATTTGGGAGCAGCGGGCTTCGAGAAGCGAACTCCTCCTTTTACAAACTCGGAATTCTGGCATTCGGAGAGGATTCGAGACCATGGAGTGTTAAGCGGGGTGTACTCCGTGAATCGGCTGGCCGGTCCGCGTGGTTCTCGAGGATCACGGCTGCGGTTTTCTTTCTTCTTTTCTCCTCCTCGTCAGGGAGAAGAGTCTTCATCTTTGTGGCCGCGGGGGCCTTCTCTACGTCTCGTCTCCAGAGCGATCTGAGCTGCTTCAGTCTCCTCGAGTTCGATGTACTTCTGAGCTCGAGCGATAAGGTCCTCGAGACGCCATGGTCTCCGGAAGCCTATGGATTTGGCAAAGTCTGACCCGGCACGCAGTCCATGGATAATTAAGTATTTCTTCATGTCATCAGTCGTGTGGACCTCGACGGCCTCTTTGTTGAACCTCTCGATGTAGTTTCGGAGAGATTCGTTCCTCCTTTGGAAGATGCTTTCCAGGGCAGCCTCCGTCTTCGGGTGTCGACGAGACGCGATGAAGTGCTTAGTGAAGCGTTGCTTCAGTTGCTTCCATGACGTGAAGGACCCAGGTTCCATACCCTTATACCAAGTCATGGCTCCCTTTCGCAAGGTGGTGGGGAACAGTCTGCACCTGATGGCTCCCCTGACATTTCGGAAGTCGAGCATTGCTTCGAAATTCTCCATGTGATCGTCAGGGTCAGTCAGCCCGTCATAGATCCCCAATGGTGGGGGTTTCTCCATGCCCGCAGGGATTGGGGCGTTCATGATTTCCCATGACAAGGGGGTCCTCTGGTCCTCGTCGTCGCTACCAGCTGGGGATCCCGAAGGTGACCGAGGGTGCCGTGGAGGGGAGTTCCTCGAACGGTTCTTTGGTCTTTCTTCGGTCTGCTTGGACTTTTTGGAGGTGGTGGAGGCCCTAGGTTCCTTCCGTGGCGGGGAACGAGGGCGTTTCTGGGAGATCGTCGGCTGGGGGCGCTCTAGACGCGGTTGGCGACCCGGAAGTACCGGCGACGGGGTCCGAGAATCTTCGGAAGGGGTCCTTCGCGGGGAAGGAGAACGACGAGGTGACGGGGGACGACGATGTGTTCGCGGGGAGGATCGTTGTGCCCGCCCTTACTCCAAGGCTTTAATCCTGGTGTTCTGCTGCGCGATCAGCTGATTGGTCTGGTTGATCAATGCAAACAGGGCCACGGTGCTCGGGTCTGCATTGGACGGCGGAGCAACTGGTTGGAGAATGGTTTGCTGATCGTCCTGGCGGGCGGTGTTGTACGCCATGTCTTGGGAGTCCGGGGATGCGGTCTGCCCGTCTCTTATGTCGCCTTCGCCGCCGTTGGGGGTGATGGCGTCTTCACGGTGGTTCCCGTTCTCGAGTTGTGCGAGCACGGTGTCCAGAGCTTGGTTAACTGACGGATTGGCCATGTTGGTGATGAATGGAGAAAGCTTTGGTTTATCGAGCAGAAAAACGGGGAAGCTTATGGTTTCCCACAGACGGCGCCACTGATCGTACCTGGATCAGACAGTTTCTGGTGGCCAACGACGTCTGTTGAACTTCGGCTCCGGTGTGATTGAAAGACGGCGCGGGGGGGGGGGGGGAGGGGTGTACCTGCAAGGCACTCCGACGCTCAAGTAAGGTGGTTGTCAGAGAGAAGGCAAGTACATAAATGAGTAAGAAGTAAGTGTTACCTGACCCTCTCAAGTGAGAGGGTATTTATAGAGCCCCCAGCGCGGGGCCAACGGTTACTTGCATTGGGCTGGATTTCCAGGCCCAATCCAAGTAACTGCCAGGGCTTACGTGGCGTAGTGAAGGCCAGCACGTGGTCTTCACCCTGGGGTAACCGTTCCTAGATCTCCGGAATTAGGGCAGACCGATTCCATCGGGAGTGGAGCGGTTACGTGAGAACGTGTCCCCGCGGGGAGGACTCTTGCATGTCGGGGAGAGACGCGTCCTCGCGGGGAGGACTTGATACGTGTCTGGAGATGACTCCTCGCGAGGAGCGGTATCCCTGTGTCGAGGAGGGGATAACTCCGGGGGAAGACTCGATGATTCTGCCCGAAGCTCTACACCAATGGTGCCCGACAGTGTGGTGTGACGCTTGCCCGACACTGGCTTGACTAGGTCCTTCGTATGGGCCGCCCCGGAGCGTGTGGGCTGGGCCTGTTCGAGTGTTGAGCAGGTCCTCGGCCCATTCCGGAACATATATATATATATATATATATATATATATATATATATATATATAGTTTAATGGTAGTGCACTGTCAGTGTAAAAAAGTATTACACATACATCCAATCAAAATATTTTAAAGTGCCAAATCATATAAGTAATTTAAGATTTACATGATGACTTGGCGGGATATATGGTTGTTATTGATTGACAGTGTAAAATAATTTACACTATCAGTGCACCATCCATTTTCTCATATATATATATATATATATATATATATATATATTTATATATTAACATAAATACTTTTTATATTGTTATTAAATTATTAAATGAGTGGGGATCAATTTAAAGAAAAAAATATTAATTTAACTATTAGATTAAATTCAATTTAAAGACTATGATGTCGAATAAATTAGAAAAACTTAAGTTGATCCTTTCTTATTAAATATATTTGACTTTTATTTATATATTAACATAAATACTTTTTATATTATTATTAAATTATTAAATATGTTTGACTTTTATTATGACTATATTCAAAATTATCCTAATAAATTATTGTGATATATTGACCGTGCATAATAATTAAACTAAATTAATTACTATATATATATATATATATATATATTACATTTCTATAAGATTTATTATTTTCATTTTATTTTTATAATAAGATAATATTTTTATGTATATAATTTTGATATCTGAAAATTAAATTAAATATAACCACCTTAAATTAAATCAGAATTTAATTATAAGTTTTTAAATAAATCCGTCAACACAAAAGCTAAAAGAAAGCATGGTAAATTTTTAACAAGCCCGCGGTAAGAAGAAGAATATTAAAAAAAAAAAAAAGAAAGAGTAAAAGTAGTTAAAAAAAAAAAGGCCAAAGAAAGAAAGTCAAATAAAGAAGTTGCGTAAACGTTTGAGCACTGTTTGCTGACCCATACAAACCTAATTCGTTTACAAGTACAGTTGCCATCAAATAAGCAACCAAATACAGTTCTCAATAGCATTCTCTACTCTACCCTACTACCCTACCCTATCTATCAAGTCAAAACTAACTTCCCCATAACTGAACAATTTCATTTAAACTCTCTGCTCCCTTTTCCATCTTCTTCTTCTCCAATCGGAATCCATGGCGCAGAACAGATTCGTCATTGAAGTCGAAAAAGCAAAGGAAGCGAGTGATGGTAGACCTTCAAGAGGACCTGCGTACCGTAGCATCTTCGCTAAAGATGGATTTCCTGCTCCTGTTCAAGGTCTTGATTGTTGCTGGGACGTTTTCCGGTTAGTTTTTTTTTATAATGATTAGGAAAATTCAATTCTCTTAACTTTTAACTTTATTTCATGAATATTCGTTGTGGATTTGATTGTGACTAGATAGATGACTTGATTTGAATTGAAGCTTTGTTGCTTGATGCAATAAATGATCTTATGTTCGCAATCAGTAGAATTTTTACTAGATCGGATGCGTTTACTTTTATTTAATTTTCGTTCAATTTTTAGGCGGATCAGAGTTTATGATTCGGTTTCTCGATTTTTTTTTCCTTTTTCTTTTCAATTTTGAAGAAATAAATATCGTTGACCTTTTTTGTGCGCATGAGGAGGACTCGAATATTTTCTTTAATTTTTCAATTTATTTTGGATTCAGAGTCTGCGTTATGGATTAATTAATTTTTGCTATGTTAACAAATAAAAATAGTGTTGCCAATTGGGGATCTAAAAAAAAGGTTTGTTCAAATTCCGCTACATAATAGCGTTATATGCCTCTATAGCCGTGATTTCACAATATTTTGTATTAAATAGCGTATCATGGAACAATAATTATTTGTTGAAATTTTGCGATAGTCGCAATTTAACAACAATGACATGAATTAGGACTTGTATTTGATAAGATATTAGTCATTTCAGTTCTGATTGTATAGTGATTTTTACAGAATGTCGGTTGAGAAATATCCGAATAATCCTATGCTTGGTAACAGAGAGATTGTGGATGGGAAGGTAAAGCCTCAGATACTGTATAAGTCTTTTGTTTTATGGAATTTCTCTTGCCATTTCTTGACCACTCATCACTTTTGGTTTATTTAAATGTGCATTTTATTTTGACACATAACAGGCAGGTGGTTACAAGTGGCAAACTTACAAAGAAGTATATGATATGGTGATCAAAGTCGGAAATTCCATCCGTAGCTGTGGTTATGGAGAAGTAAGTCTTCTGTCTTTTGATTGTCGTTAAATGAAACCTTGTTTTGTTTTTCGCTATTTTAATAGCATTTTCTTCATTGTATGACATTCCAATCATTGGATTCTCTGGACATGTTGGGTTGTTTGTTCATTATCGACAATCAGCATTGATGTGCAATGTCGATGCGCATGGTTTCATGCAATTGCCAACTTTCAAATACCTCTTAATCTATTTCTTGGAACGTATATTATTGATAATGTGTCATGAATAGTTCAATAGTTATTCACTTACCAAGAACACGGTCATGTGAGTTCAATTGCTTGAATCTTTGTCACAGATTTTCCTGTTCAACCTTAGCAGGCAACATTTGTCTTAAATGATTTAAACATTTCACTTTTAAGGGTAATTATTTCTTGTGATTTGTTTTTTTGAGCTTAATTAACTTATTTCTGGTTTGCAGGGTGTAAAGTGCGGTATTTATGGTGCCAATTCTGCAGAGTGGATTATGAGCATGGAGGTACATTTGAATTTCTTTCCTCTTGGCTGTCTTTTAAAATTTTCTCAATTCTGACCCCCTGTTTGTTCCCCAATCTGACTCTTGCTGCCTGATTGACTCATGCCTCCCATTAAAGATCTTATTCTTGTAGTGACACTCACATTATGCAGCACCAAATTGGGGGAAAGTTTCTTAATGCATGACCCACCCCATCCAAGAGTGATTGTGACTTTTTCTCCAAATATTTAGTCAGTTCAATGGCCCTTGAGAGTCAAGACTCATCCATGTTATGCATCCTCATTAGGAACCTTATTCCCGATCTAAGTTCTCCAAAAAGTATCAAAAGAGTTGTTTCTCTTGAATGACTCCAGCTTGCACCACCAAGGTTTTGAAGTTCTACATATACTCCTCCACCGAGTCCATCCGACTCAATGTGGCCAACTTTTC
This sequence comes from Lathyrus tuberosus, assembly GCA_022829125.1. Lineage (NCBI taxonomy): Eukaryota > Viridiplantae > Streptophyta > Magnoliopsida > Fabales > Fabaceae > Lathyrus > Lathyrus tuberosus. The sequence continues at coordinate 11,991,478 of JALAZF010000039.1, read as the reverse complement.
CAACATGTTGCCCTCTCGCCTCTCCCTAAACCTTCTTATCAAAGTCATTGTAGATGCTTTGTATGTTCTAGGCTTTAATGGTGTCAAAACTGAAATTGGTGGGTTGCAGCGCTTCCCATATTCACGAAAGCAAGTGCAGTTTCTCTTCCGAACATATTCCTCGCACCTCAGAGAATTTCTTCGACACTGAAATCCACTCAATGGAATATTTCCTTCTCCAAGGCTCCAACTCCTGACTCCAATTCTGGTCACACCAGCAGCTCTTTCAGACTCCGCTAGGTCGGACCAATTGTTGGATTTTTGAAAGAGAGAAGGGGCAGTAGTGAAAAAGAATGGCAATAATTCTGATTATTGATCAAGGGTTGTAATACCTTTATAATGGAAAAACTCCCTTCTACAATTGAAACAGTTATGGTTACTTACCCTATTAACCGGTTCCTACCCTATACATCTGTTTTTCCGACTGTCCTTCTCTTACCTCTCCTAGAATACACTTTTAACGCCCTTTCTCCTTGATACCATACACTCACTCTGTTGAGGTTTATGTTATATTTGTTTTATATCCGCTGTTATTTATTTCTCTGTCTATTGTATTTTTCTTAGAATGTCTACTTGCTGCAGTGTTCTGCTTATATTATTTATTGTTCTCATACTTGTGTGGTGCTATTGGTGGCCATCCCTTGGCCCTGACTATAATATTCTTTTGCTAGCTTCTTCCACTCAACTGCTTTTAAATTTTAACATATTTTCAAATAAGTGCAGGCTTGCAATGCTCATGGACTTCTTTGCGTTCCTTTATATGATACCTTAGGTAAGTGCATACGTTTAGCATGTTACAACAGACGGTGCGTTTACTCAATTGAAATTTGGTTTCCAAATCTATTATACTTGAGATTTTCCACTTGATGTTGTGTGAAAAGTTGCACAATTTCTGTCAATATGGCATTTTTTTGCTAACCTTCACCAAAATTCAAAATTTGCATAATCAGTTACAAGAATTTTGTTAGGTTATTTTTAGACTTTACCAAAAATACATACCATTGCATTACTTTCAAATTCAGTTTTCTAATTTTGAATGTCCAAATATCATTGGCTTTGACACTCATACAAATATGACTTAGGTTCTGGAGCCGTAGAATTTATTATATCACATGCAGAAGTCTCAATTGCATTTGCAGAAGAAAAGAAAATACCCGAGGTTTGTCTATTGAAATTGTCGATTTCATAGTAATTTTTTTGGGAAGGATCAGAGTTAGGTGCACTTTTCCATCAACAGTCCGTCTTATCCCTATCTTTATTTTAAAAACTTTTCAGCTGTTGAAGACATTTCCAAATGCAACCAAATATCTCAGGAGTGAGTATTTTTAATCATCTTATTTCTTTGCTAAATACACATGCTTAAGGAAGAAGCAATGACTTATATGTCTTTATACAGCAATTGTGAGCTTCGGAAAGGTTACCCCTGAACAAAAGCAAGAAGTTGAAAAGTTTGGATTGGCAATATATTCATGGACTGAATTTTTACAATTGGTGGGCTATTCATTTCATTTATTATTACTCTTTCTACTATTACTTTTAAATAAATTTGACATGAAAGCTGCTCCTTCTATAATTAATTGGCATTACTTGCAATTGCTCGAGTCTCCTTTGCTTTGCAGCAAAAAATATTGTTTGACTTGTATCACTATCTCGGTCCACTGACAGTTAGTCTAATTAATAGTGAAATATGTGGAAAGAAATAAGTTAACCTGATTGTTACACAGTTGAAATAAGAAAAATAAGGATGATATCGTGTCAATGGAAACTTATACGTTGTTTGGTTAGTTGACTTGGGTTAATTTTTTAAAGATACATATTCATTACAAGTTATTTTTCTTAACCTCATTACAAGTGTTGCTAGCAGAAAGTAATGTCACTTTTGCTTTGCTATTCCTAATTTGATTTTTATTACCTGCCACAGGGTGAAAGTCAGAGTTTTGATCTACCTGTAAAAAAAAGAAGCGATATCTCTACTATAATGTATACTAGCGGCACTACTGGTGACCCCAAGGGAGTCTTGATATCCAATGAGAGTATTATTACCCTATTAGCTGGGGTTAAGCGGCTGCTGGAGAGTGTAGATGAAAAAGTAAGTAGTTCTCTGTTATATTTTACTTGATACTTCGTGAATGCACGAATCATTCCCTATAATTAATTTATTTTCATTTCGTTCATGCATATTTAATAATAATTTCAAAGCTCTGGATATGTTTTTATAGTTTTAAGATACTAAATGCTTACATGTCCTTCTTTGACTCAGAATCTCCCGTCCTGTTTCTTCATTGCAGTTGACTGAGAAGGATGTGTACTTATCATACCTTCCTCTCGCACATATCTTTGATAGGGTCATTGAAGAGACGTTTATATGGCATGGTGCCTCGATAGGCTTCTGGCGTGGGGTGAGTATATGCAATAAACTGGTTGTTACTGAATTATAATATAATGTGATAATTGAACTTCGGATTTGATTTTATCACCCCAAGTCAAAATATGGATTATGATTGGATTTGAATATGAACTTGTCCATCATATGCACATTGACTGCAGGATGTTAAATTGTTAGTCGAGGACCTTGGAGAGCTAAAACCAACTATTTTCTGTGCTGTACCTCGTGTACTTGATAGAGTGTACTCAGGTATGCTTTTCTGATTGTTGTATGGTCTTGATGATCAAATTATGATCTCAAGAGGAAAAAACTACCATGTAATTTATTTCATGATAATTCAGTGTTTGTTTTTCTTTTTACATTTTTTCCCTATTTTTCTAAGCTTTCACCCCTTTTCCTGGCTAGACAGAAAATTATATTAAGACTCTCAACTCTGGCATGCAGGTTTGACACAGAAAATTTCTTCTGGAGGCTTCCTGAAGAAGACATTATTCAACTTTGCTTATTCATAGTAAGTACTAATGAATTGTCACGAATCCTCTATCAGATACTAGGAAACCATGAGTGCTCCTTTGTCAAATCACGCAGAACTCTCTTTTAGATTAGTGTTAATTTTTTTAATTAAGTTGCTATATTTAACTATTGGTTGTCCCAGTAAGTGTTGCTATATATAAGCTCTGAGAATTTATCGCAGTAAAATGAATAACATGAAGAAAGGGCATAAGCATGCAGCAGCATCTCCACTTCTTGACAAAATTGTGTTCGATAAGGTAGTAGAATTTACTAATATTAATTACCAGTCCCGGTTTGACAGCAATGTATTTTCTCTTTTTGGCTAAATCATGATTTGGTCTTGCAATTTGATTAGGTAAAGCAAGGTTTAGGGGGTAAAGTACGTGTCATTTTGTCTGGAGCAGCACCTCTATCTGTGCACGTGGAAAGTTACTTACGGGTGGTGACTTGTGCTCATGTCCTACAAGGATATGGTATGCTCTTCCTGTATTTGGAAATCAAAATTTACCCCCTGCAATGTGCACACAAATATATAGTTGAATCTCCATTTGTGTTTAGTTAAGTCTAGTTTCATATTTCAATTGCTGATTATATGGATATAAACTGTCCTTGATTTACTTGAGACGAGCTGTGACAATTAGCTAATCCTTTTAGTTTTAATGCAAGTTGATAGAAATGTAAATAGTGTAACTGAAATCTATGTGAAAGTCATTTGACGTTTTTTCACTCCAATGCAGCATATGTAATAATGTAGACATTAGAATGTTAACTTCTTTATGGCCCTTTATACTAGACTATGGGCTTCACTGACGTGCCTTTGTTGAAATGTAAACAGGTTTGACCGAAACCTGTGCGGGAACCTTTGTCTCATTACCAAATGAACTAGGTATGCTTGGAACAGTGGGTCCTCCTGTACCAAATGTAGATGCGTGCCTGGAATCTGTCCCTGAAATGGGTTACGATGCCCTTTCAAGCACACCAAGAGGAGAGATTTGTGTAAAGGGTAATCCCTTATTTTCAGGGTACTACAAACGTGAAGACCTCACAAAAGAGGTTCTGATTGATGGATGGTTCCATACAGGTTATTTCATTTCATCTGTGTTTTCTAAAATTGAATTATGTAGATACTAGTATTTAAATTAGCTGTTGGGACTAGGGTCACATTTTGATGTTTAGATTCTTTTAAATTGAGTTATTTGTTCATCAGGGGATATTGGAGAGTGGCAGCCTAATGGAAGCATGAAGATTATTGATAGGAAGAAGAATATATTCAAGCTTTCACAAGGAGAATATGTCGCAGTTGAAAACTTGGAGAATATTTTTAGCCAAGTTCCTTCTATTGAATCGGTAAGTCTTGAGGGTTCTTCCAATAGTTTTAGCGTCCTAGCTTGTAGTGAAATTAATGCCCATAGAGAGTTGAAAAAAGATCTTTTGACTCATAATACTATAACTGATTAACTAGTTGGTTCATTATAAAATTACTGAAACTGTGTCCTTGATGGGCTTGAAACAAGTATGACCAATCTTGAGCAGCTAATATTTTCAGTTCAGCTTGATAATTTTCAATACCTGAATTCAATATATAAGCAGGCTGTAGACTGATCCTCAGCTTGCTTTTCAGTTTATGTAGACACGCTATTTCTAGGCTTGGATATATTTCTTTCTTGCCTAAAATTAACCCAAATTACATTCTTATTTATAGTTCTATAACTGTACCGAGCTGCTTTAAATTTCTACCAATAGCAGTGCATGTTGCCCATAGTCGAATGTGCAGTAGTGCATAGGTACTAGTGCATGTTGATCTATTTTACATAGCGTCAGCATACTGTAGTCCAGCATGATCATTTGTCCAAGAGATATGACTATTCTGATAGCGTGTATCTGTACAATTATTCATTGTAGCATTCATATCACGAGGTCAAAGAGTCATAAAAATAGTCTGTACTTTCACAGCTTCATTTCATGAGTTGAAACTGTTCTGTTCGATGGTGGTTTGAACTTTTTTTCCTCCTGTCTCAGATATGGGTTTACGGAAACAGTTTTGAGGCCTTCCTTGTTGCCGTTGTTAACCCTAGAAAGCAGGCACTTGAACAGTGGGCAGAAGAAAATGGTATATCAATGGACTTCGATTCTGTGTGTGAAGATTCTAGGGCAAAAAGTTACATACTTGAAGAGCTCTCAAAGCTTGGAAAGGAAAAGAAGGTTTGATCTAATTTAAGTTTGTTATTGTTGTTCTACTTTGTTATGTATGTAGTGTATGTATGTATGTCATGCTAATAAGATTTCACATTAATCTAATGGGTTTTCCTACAACTCTCATGACTATTTATGATTCCCATACATCACTTTTTAATTCAGCCTAATATGAAATATCAACTGTCTAATCATATACAGTTAGTTTGAATACCAGTAAATGAAAAGTTTGAAATAATATTTATATGAAATATTAGCATAATTAACTTGGACTCAATGGCTGGATGGCCCAAAATAAACTTTGGTCATTTAGGTGGTTTGTGTATCGTCTTGCGCTTGCACCAATTGATTCTATTCTATGTGTAAGCATGAGTACGTTTCCTGAAATTTTATGGCATGATTGATTTTTTTTTGGCAGTTGAAAGGATTTGAGTTTATAAAAGCAGTTCATCTTGACCCAGTTCCATTTGATATGGAACGTGACCTTATCACTCCAACATTTAAGAAGAAGAGGCCTCAGTTGCTTAAATACTATCAGGTAAAAGCTGTCAAACTCTCAGGGATTTCATTTCTGTTTCAAAAAAATTTATGCTTCCTAGAATAGTTGATATTTAAGTGCAGTTGTCTTTGTAAATAGAACTTTTTTTCTTCCTAAATAGTTGCATTCATTCTACTGAGAAATATAAATGAAAAAAAATGTGGAAATCTCATCTGATTGAATTGACTAATAATAGTCCGATTTTAGATGTCATCTGCTCACATGCTATTAATTAGATGTGAATCACAGTGCAACTGATGTACCCTGATTTACAACTTCTGTATTCTGAAAGTACTGACTACAATTTTATTTGTGTCCACAGAATGTGATCGATAACATGTACAAAAGTGGAAATAAACCCCGTACCTGAGAAATGCTTCTGGAGTTGGTGCCATGCCATGTAGATAACCTATTTTCTGCATGTAATTGTACTTGCCTTTCAATTGTTTTCTTTTGGTGACTCTGCACATAAGATTATCGAGACTGTAGATTATACACTCTACAGTGAAGATACGATAATACGAGGTTTAAACAAATTGTTGGCTTGACCTGTAACAATATTGGTTGCAAACTTTTGTAGGAAAGTAAAATATTATTTTATTCTTAAGCGAAAATAACAATGGTGTAGTTTTTGATATTTACTAAGATGTTTTCAAAGATTCATTCAATGAACTGTGAACAATGACTGTTTCTTTTAATGTTTATAGTTGATTGGTTTGACACTGTTACTTTTTATTATTAATTAATTCTTTTGAACTGATATTCATACAACGAATTGCAGCACCTTAATTGATATTTTACAATCTCATAGATGACAGTGTCTTATCTTTGTGGGATAATGTTTTGTTGTATAGATGGTATTCTATCTTCTTTTGCACTTCAGTGTTGGTGGATGTAAAAAGAGATCATAAAGGACATAATAAAAAAAATAATAAAGAATTCTACAACCTTGAGAGCTGGAAACACATGCTCATATAAATGACTTTTCATGCTTTCGCTTGCTCATAGCTGTGCTGATTGAATCATCACGCATGATGCACGAGCATAGATTGAAATGTTACATAACTTAAATGTTGCTTAAGAAGAATCTATGAAAGCAAGAGGGGATACAACAATTAAGGATAGAAAATTCTACGATTTTATGCGATTCAAGTCATGCAGCTATAGTTTTTTTAGGACATTTCTTAATACACCATCCATGTTTTTTAGACAGTTATAGTTTTTTCTTAAGACATTTCTTAATACACAACCCATGTTTTTTTAGACACTACGCAAAATTTTGTTTTTACCCCCGGTTTTCGGATGTGCACATCCGAATGTACAGTTTTTTAAAAAAACGTTGATTTGTTTCGGATGTGCAAATCAGGAAAAATTCCTGATCTGCAGATCCGGAAGAAATCGAAAAAATTCCCTAAAATTTTTTCCTGATCTGCAGATCCGAATAAAATAAAAAATATTCCATAAAATCATTTACTTCTAAATATAATTAAATCCAATATAGAAATAAATCATTATATTGAAAAAAAATCATTTAGAAGTAAATACCATATTAATCATTTAGGAAAAAAAATCATATTAATTTTAATTATATTGGATTTAAATTATATTAGATTTAATTATATTGGATTTAATTATATTAAAAAAAATCATTTAGAAGTAAATACCATATTAATCATTTAGAAAAAAAATCATATTAATTTTAATTAGAGATTAATTGAAATACGCTGTCAGTGTAAAACCATTTTACACTATCATCCAATTAGAATGAATTATTTTGACACATGAGAAGAGAAAAACATGGAAGAAGTAGTTATTAAAATAGTTTAATTATAATTTATTTATTTTTATTTTTAATTTCATAATTATGTGTCAAAATGATTAATTCTAATTGGATGTCAGTGTAAAGTAGTTTTACACTGACAGTGTATTCCAATTAATTTCTTTTAATTATATTGGATTTTAATTATATTGGATTTAATTATAGACATTAATTGGAATACACTTTCAGTGTAAAATTACTTTACACTGTCATCCAACTAGAATTAGTTATTTTAACACATGAGAAGAGAGAAATAAGGAAGAATTGATTATTAAAATGATTTATTTATAATGTAATTTGTTTTATTTTTAATTCCATAAATATGTGTCAAAATAATTAATTCTAATTGGATGACAGTGTAACGTAGTTTTAGATTATTAAAATGATTTATTTATAATGTAATTTGTTTTATTTTTAATTCCATAAATATGTGTCAAAATAATTTATTCTAATTGGATGACAGTGTAAAGTAGTTTTACACTGACAGTGTATTCCAATTAATCTCTTAATTATATTGGATTTAATTATATTGAAAAAAAATCATTTAGAAGTAAATACCATATTAATCATTTAGAAAAAAAATCATATTAATTTAAATTATATTGAATTTTAATTATATTGGATTTAATTATATTGGATTTAATTTTATTAAAAAAAAATCATTTAGAAGTAAATACCATATTAATCATTTAGAAAAAAAAATCAAATTAATTTTAATTATATTGGATTTAATTATATTGAAAAAAAAATCATTTAGAAGTAAATAGTAAATACCATATTAATCATTTAGAAAAAAATCATATTACTTTTAATTGTATTGAATTTTAATTATATTGGATTTAATTATATTTAAAAGTAAATGATTTTATGGAATACTTTTGATTTTATCCGATCTACAGATTAGGAAATGATTTTATGAAATTTTTTTGATTTTTTTCGGATCTGCAGATTAGGAATTTTTCCTGATTTGCACATCCAGAACAAATCAACGTGCGTCCAGATGTGCACATCCGAAAACTGGGGACAAAAACGGAATTTCGCATGCTATCTAAGAAACATGGATGATGTATTAAGAAAGAGGATTTCTTATAACACCACCCTTGTTTCTTAGGCACCATCTGAATTTTCGGTTTTGCCCCCCGATTTCGGATGTGCACATCCAGACGCACCAATTTTTTAAAAAATGCTGATGCGTTCCGGAAGTGCACATCCGGAAACATTCATGATCTGCAGATCCGGAAAACAGCAGAACTTTATTTTTTTTTTTAAAATCGGTTTTTTTTGCTTGGTCGCATACGTTAAAAAATCATCGGAACTTAATATACATTTGCAACATCCATATATAAAATAAAATAAAATAATATATATATATATATATATATGCAATATCCATATATAAAATAAAATAAAATTATATATATATATATATATATATATATATATATATATATATATATATATATATATATATATATATAATAAACGTCTGTCAAAATACAGTGCATACATGTAATATAAATATGATACATAAAAAAAACTACTGCGTATGGCGAAAGATCTCTCCTGGCTCCCCTGCTCCTCTGCCCCTACCCCCAACCTGGATCGATGTCTGCGGTACTGAAGTGCCCCCCAACAATCGCAATCATCCTATCCACGGCAAGTCTAGCACTAGAGCCCTCAGGGAGGTGACCGTCCGCAATGGCCTGCTGCCCTATCTGTACTATCTGACGACAGCGTGGTAAGACATCCTGAGTATGGTCCAGCTGAGACTGTCGCTCCTCTAATATCTCCTGATGAGCAGGTCTGAGTGGCGATCCCTCAGCAGTGGGCGTCATGCATGGGTGTAAGACGGTGTAGAACCACACGATGTACCCGGTAGCAACGCTCCAGTCTGTCTCCGCTCTGGTCGCCCGAGCCTCCTCCGGTACCAAGTGGGACTGGTAGTCAGCATATGCTCATCTATCTGCTTGCGGGTCAAGCCTAGAGGAGCAGACTCATGAGGCATCTTGGGGATCGTCTGCGTATAACCGAACTGACGCAAGACGCGCTCCGGGAGGTATCGGACAGTAACGGTCGAACTGCATGCCAACCATCCTGGGAACAAACAAACCTCATCGAACGGGCGCGTCACACAGTGAGCGACATAGAGGCAATACAAAACGTCCTCAGCAGCCATCCGATCTAGATACACTCTGAAGGGGTCCGGCGCCTGGTTCCCTCTGAGAAGGACAAATGCAGCAGCACGTGGCATATCCTCAGTGTACCCCTGGACACTCCCCCAACCAGTAATGTAGGGAAAGTGCTGTAAAATCCACGCCTGAAATGGAAAACATAACATGGGTGTCAAACATTATAATGAATACAGAAAGAAAAGAAATGAAAAAATCACTTAGAATATTAGATTGTTACCACGTATAGCGTACAGTTGCCTGCCACAGTCTTGGCTGCCCAGCGGTAACCATCAGAGAGCCTGGAATAGGTGAATGCCAGCACAACCGCCCCGCAGTTGTATCCATGGATCTCTGTCTGATCCGAAAGGTACCTGAGGTAGATCATATCAACATAATAGGCGCTGGTGTCCACAAACACCTGCGTGCCCAGCAAAAACAAGTAGTAGCATCTCAGGGCACGCGTCCTGTGGATCGCCACCTCAGCTGGATCACCATCTGCCCGTCCTGCCTCTGCAAGCGCCTCAGCAAATCTATCCATAAAAAACGAGAACCGGGCGTGTGCGCCCCTCAACTGGTGCACCTCCTCATGTGCCTTCTCCGAGCTAGCCCCAAGCTCTGTAACCAGCAACTCCGTGTCGTCCGCCTTCGTTATCCTATCGTGACAGAGAAGGGTACCCGTGATCGGTAGATGTAAGAGGCACGAGATGTCGTCCAGCGTGATCGTGATCTCGCCGTACGGTAGATGGAATGAAGATGTCTCAAGGTGCCATCTCTCAACAAATGCCATCAGGATACCGTACTGGATATGAGAATACCCAATCCTAGACAGACCTCCAAGACCAGACTCCGCAAGTGCAGACATGAACCACTCAGCCTCTGGCAGCATCTAAATCGTGTCCATAACCTTGCCCCCATGGTTATAGAACTTCTGTGAATCCTTCTCCTGAAAATTTCCAAATAAAACAATGTTAAAAATGAACATATTTTCAACGAATACAATTCTATAAATAAACCGAGAAACGTTACCTGTCCTAGCCAGACATATATGGTAGTATGCTTAGAGTACCCCCTGAGTAGGGACATATCAGACGGTCTTCCGGGGTAACCGCCCAGCTCATCAAAATCGTCATCAGCGTCAACACCCTCATGTGCTGGGTGATCACCCTCTGGAACAGGAACAGGAACAGGGGAACGAGGAGGAGCAGCTGGAGTCTCCCGACGTCGCCTGCGTGCAGGCTGGGACCCTAATGAACTAGCAGTAGAATCCCGACGCCTCCGAGATGTAGAATCGGTGGCTGACGGGGGAGTGGCCTGAACCTGTGATGTGGAAGTGGCCTGAACCTGTGATGTGGATGGCTGTGGTGTAGGATGTCCCTCAGCTGTAGGGGCTACCCCAACTCCCTCTGCGCCGGAAGCCTCGGCTGTAGACTGCATCCGCTCACGTCGGACAGATGCGTGCTGAGCTGTCCGTCCATGTATGGTACGATCGTCTCTGTCAGCCATCTAATTTGCAAAGCATAATAAATAAATTAATTATTTTTTAAAAATAATTAAACAAAAAAAAATTGTCTTCCGGATGTGCACATCCGGAAGAACACAAAATTTTTAACGTTGTGTATTTCCGGATGCGCACATCCGAAAATACTCAGAAAACTAAACGTTACAATCTTTCCGGATCTGCACATCCGGTACGTATTTTGAAGTTTAAAAATGGCAGCCATGGCCACTGTAACATGCAAAAGGGCATTTTAATGCTCTGATCGTCAGTTTGAAGCAGTAAAAATGATCTACATTGTCTCTAACCTATGTTATTCATACAACCTAACAATTTCTACACCTAAATGTGTACTCTAAATCGATTACTCGAAAATTACTCTGAAACTCTAAAATTTGAAAACTTACCGATTAAAATGAGATACGGAGGATTTGGAGTGTGTTGATCGTTGTAGAAGTTGCTCTGCGCCGAACTCGAGTGGAAAAAATTGAGATTTGTGGTGATTGAAAATTTGAGAGTTTGAGAGAGTTTGAGAGATTTTGAAAATGGAAAAGTGAAGAATGAGGGGGAGGAAGAACGTCTGGCACGAATTAATAAGAAATCCTTCCGGAAGTGCACATCAGAATTGTTTCCGGATATGCATATTCGGAAAAGTTATGCGTTTTTTAAAAATTTAGTGCGTCCGGATGTGCACATCCGAAATCAGAGAAAAAAAAATAATTTTACATAATACCTAAGAAACTTGGATGATGCATTAAGAAACAACGTAAGAAATTGCCTTTTCTTATTGTAGTTTTTGTAAAAACAATTGGTTTAGATTCCTTCAAATTCGGAAACGGAATTTTATATTACAATTCAGTTGCGTTTGTGGATATTTTTAGTTTAAGCAAAGTAAATCAAATCTAAAACATAAATAAATGTGAGATATGTCGCATGTCTAACATGTAAATTACACCTTTGATGATGACTTTAAAGATATCTCCGAATTAGATTCAAGTTTGAAGGCCATATTGGTTGGAAAAGGTTTGGAAATTTGAGCTGTGAGAAAAATAAATAAATATAACGAAATTGACAATTGAATTTAAAGAAAAGAAAAGAAAAAGAAAAAGTGTTAATGAAAATGACTTAAAATTTAAATTAATTGAAATATTAAGTGTACACTAAAAGAATATTGTTTACAAAATTATTGAAAATTTAAAACAAACTTAAAGACACGAGAAGATATATACTAAAATTTTTGAAAAGCCAGCTCCGGTTAAAATCTCAAAATTTAAATATTCCATCATTTATTTTAGATGTAATAGCTCTTATTTTCATAGAAAAAAAAATATTAGGTGGAATATTTAGACGAAGATAAGAGCTATTACAAGAATATTTCTTTGGGAAGTTATAAATTATACCATTGTTGAATTATACTATTGTATATAAAAGCTAGTATAATTTATAATTTCCCAAAGATGTATGTCTCCTTTGTTCCTTTGTTCTCCTTTTCCAATTAGTAACTTTTGAGAATTTCCCAAAGAAGTATGGTCCTTAGTTTGGGTTGGGCAGCCTAAGCCCAATCAGACAACCCAAAATTCACATGCCCAATGTTGCAACATTTTACTTGGGATGTCTTGCCATAAGTTGTCTTTTTATGGGCTAAATAAAATTATCCCAGTCCACAGTTTCTTAAGCATATGACTTAGGAAGAGCGAAATGATTAACTTTAAATGGGAAACAATCTTATTGATACGATCTTTTGAGAATCATTTTAGACCAGTCCCTCAGACGTCGCTTGTGGCGAGTCCCTCAAGTGTCACTTAGGGCAATCCCCTTAACCGTTACTTAGGGTGAGTATCTCAAGAGTTGGTTGAGGCAAACACATCACTTAATGCTTAGGCACATTGACTTTTACATTGTGAAGACACAATTGTTACGTGTCGTTGAACATATACATAAAATATATACAAATGTAAATGTTTACACAATCCAACTACATGCACACACATATGCTAGGGAAATGATGACCTACGCGACCTAGGCAATTTTTTTCATATTAGCATGATTTTGCTTCATTCTTCCTCACGTTAGTGGCTAAATGATGACCTGCGTCTCTTGAAGACATTGAACAAGTTAGTGGTAGATATTTTTCGGTGCTTGCTCGTTGAGAATTGACAGATAAGTTTTCTGAAAGATCCTGGTAACTGGTTACTAAGAGGCGAGGAAGGTTCATGAACTACCTCAGGACCGCCAATTTGAAAATGCTGGACATGAACTTTCACTTCAGAAAGTCGGATGCATGATCGATATTTGAGTGTTGATGGCGCCAATGTGTTCATGTGGCCGCTATTCCAATTGAACTTCACTAGCGACAACAATTTGAAGTTCTCTAGTACTGGAACACTCCAAATATCATCTGAGAGAGGTTGTGGTCAAATACCTCATCTTCTATATGAGAATCTTCATGGTGACACTCTTGGCGAGTAGCACATTCATCTCCAAAGTTTGATTGAAGCGGTGTTGCTTCTAAATAGCAGCCCACATTTCCACTAAGGTTTCTTTGGTCATCGTGGCGGCGCTTCGCTGTCACTATATTGAAGAATGTGACTGAAGCGGTTGAAAGTTTGAATGAATGTGATATAAGTTAGTTTTACCAAAACCACTTGGCGTCAATTGTACTTGCGAAAAACAATAAGGGTTATTGAGCGTCAACTCACGTGTTTGATAGTGAGAGACTCTATATGCTAGAATTTTACAGAATTAGTGAAAGAATCTCCAAACTTGTAAGGTTGAAATATTTATCAAAGACTTCTTGCATCAGACTAGAAGAAGAGAAGTTGGAAACCTCACAAAGCCCATGTGACAAACAACAAAATGTGGATCTTAGTTCGGGCTGAGCCAAAATCGAGTGACCCAGTGTTGCAGCATTTTACTTTTGTTGCCTTACCATAGACTATCTTGCCATTGTCCCTTTATGGGCTTAGTAAAATTATCCAAAAACAAAAACAATTCAAAATTACTCAAAATGAAACTCTAATAAAATAAATAAATTATTCCCTGCCCGTCCAACATGCCAAACCCATGATATTCTGATTGGGATGCCACGTATTAGTAAAATAAATAAATTATTCCCTGCCCGTCCAACATGCCAAACCCATGAATCATGATATTCTGAATGGGATGCCACGTATTAGTAACACAAATCCAAGCCATCCACGTTTGCCTCGAATTATCCAAACTTCATGGACATATGTACGCTTCAGATTTCATTTCCATTCCACAACGTGTGCTGCCTCAACCATTTACATGCGTAGTGTCATCTCATACCAAACACGTACTCAAAACCCTTCTATAGGGTTGTCTCCCTCTAGAAGAAAACAAAAAACTCTAACTCTAACTCTAGATATTTCAACAAAACTTGCTTGCACATGTTATATACGCTATGTCATATGCAACATTTTCTGATACTAAAAACATTAACATATGTAGCTGTAGCAATACGAGGAAGTTGTCTAATATGGATGATACTAATAATGTTGTAGCCGACATTAATATTAATAAATCTAAGCAAATTGAACGGCGTTACGAAGAATATAGAAGGAAGAGAAAGCGTCCTTGTAAAGCGCCGGTGATCCCTACGATGGAATCAACTACGGGAGACACGGCCACGGCTTCACACGGATTTATATCGGTGATTGGGCGGAGGAGGGTGATGGAAGACGCTATCAAGGTGATTCCTCGTTTCATGGCGGCGGAACAGCAACCGTGTGGATATGATTTCTTTGCGGTTTATGACGGACATGGTGGGATGACGGTGGCGAATGCTTGTCGTGATAGGTTGCACTTGTTGTTGGCGGAGGAAGTGAAGGAAGGCGGAGATCATGGATTGGATTGGTGTAAAGCTATGTGCTCTTGTTTCATGAAGATGGATCGTGAAATTGGAGTCGGTGGTGGTGGTAGTGGTGATGTTGATGCGAACAACGTAGGTTCTACGGCGGCTGTGGTGGTGGTTGGGAAAGAGGAGATCATTGTGGCGAACTGTGGTGACTCAAGGGCGGTTTTGTGTAGTGGCGGTGTAGCAGTTGCACTTTCACGTGATCATAAGGTGATAGCCATTTAATGATGCATGATTCATGAGATATGAGTTCTATATTTTGCAACTAAACACGAACACTTAGTTATTATACATTGACATATATCTTCATCGCTACATATATCCAACATGGATTGTGTCAATGTCGTATCTAATATGCCTAATGTATTGTGTCAGTGTCGTATCTGATATGCATGTGTCAGTGTCTGTCTATGTTTCATATGTATAGATTATTTCTTGTTTGTAACTTTTGTGTTGGAATAATGATTATCAGCCCGATCTTCCGGATGAAAGAGAGAGGATTGAAGCAGCTGGTGGAAAAGTGATTAATTGGAACGGGAGTCGCGTTCTAGGAATTCTTGCTACTTCTAGATCCATAGGTATGTAATGCATGTCATCAATATTTTCTACATAAACGCGGCAGAGACTAATTTTTCGAGCCGGCTATATATGCAGGGGACCATTGCATGAAGCCATTTGTGATATCTCAACCGGAGATAAACGTGCATGGGAGAACAAAGTCAGATGAGTTTGTTGTGGTGGCAAGCGACGGTCTTTGGGATGTTGTATCAAACAGTTTTGTTTGTGAAGTTGTTAAAAGCTGCCTCCAAGGTCATATGAGGAGGAATAATAATGCTAATATAAAAGAGGATCTCACCATTCAAGGTTATGCAGCTGAAGCTGCTGCAATTTTAGCTGAATTGGCCATGGCTAAGGGAAGCAAAGATAACATCAGTGTTATAGTCATTCAACTCAATACTAACATTTGATATTTGATCCAATTGTTTGCTTTTATTTCCCTTTTGTTTCTTTTTTCTTTTTCATTTGTTGTTTCATTAGAAAAGTTTTTGTATTGGATAGTTGAAAAGACTTTGTAGTATTTATAGTACGTTATTGAATAGAGTGATACTGATTAGAATCATAGTTTGATCAGTTCTATCTTTTATACTAAGTCTTAATTAATTTCCTACATTTATTCAAAGAAATTAATATGTGATCTTTTATATAATGAGCTTTGATCGGATAATTGTGTAAGATGAATTCTTTGCGTATACAATTTAAACTCATTATAAACTGGTAGTGTAGTTCTTAAAAATTAGTATTTTTAGTTATTAAATTCTACAGCTTATGTGATAAATAATACAACCTCCTATCAAGATTTATTAAATAATTGATATGTAATTGATATATATTTATTCAATGAATTTTAGAAAAAAAGTTGTTACTTATAATAGTGATATAATAGTGATCTGATGGTGTAACTTCTATACTAGTATGCTTCTATACTTTAAACTCTGGTAAAGTTTGGAAAGTACTATGAAAACTAGGGAAAAAAGAAATTGAACTAAAATAAGAAATATAACTAAAAAATAGAAAATAAGTGAAATATTCAAAATAAAATGAAAAATTGAAATTAAAATAAAATAAAATTTGCAAACGTGACGGAACACTCTTCATTACTTTAGAGACCAAACACCAAGTTTTATTCTCATATCTAAACTTGCTAGTTGGGAAAGGTTTAGTAAATGTATACTATTTGTTCTTCAGTTTGGCAATAGACAAGAGTTATACCATGGTTCTTGTACACTTTCCTTATCAAAATTAGTTTGATGTAGTAAAAAAATTGAATTATGAAAAATAAATATTGCATCTTGATTATCAACAAAGATCAAAACTCGGTTTATAACAACATAACAATAACAACATAAAATTGGCTTCATGAATAGATTGAGCTATTGTGTTTTGCAAAGGCCCAATGATAAGGATAAGGGCTCAATGATGGAAGAGAAAAATAATAAAAATCAAGCTCAAAGTGATAGTCTATACTACAGCTTAACTAGAATTTGGATTGCATAAAAACTGAAACAACATTTAAATACTTAAGGTTTTAGTATTGAATGGGCCTAAGTCTCTTTTGGACAACCCACTAAAAACAATAATAAAAAAAATAATAATTCAATTGTTAGCACACTCTTAATGATACTGGTAATAATCATTTAGCTGTTTGGGTTGTTGGATCTTTCTCTTGGGTTTGAAACTGTGTCTACTAACACTACTTTCGGGCTCATGAGGAACCTTGTCCTCAAGGTTCATTGTTGACGTGCCACGAGTTTGGTTTGAAAAGTGGGTCAACGAAGATAATGGAAAATGAGCTGTCTGGTTGGGACTAGGGCTAGACGCGTAGGATGTGTGTGGCGACGTGGCAATGCTGGATGAGAGGCACGAATTGAGGATTGGGCAGTGGAGATTATGTGTCCGTTGGATGGCCAGAAGGAGGTAATAAAGGATTATTATGAGAGGTATTTTGGGGCAATAGCAATGGATCTGAAGCCTGATTTATAAAAGGCGTACTTGGAACTCGATCTCTATTTTTCTGTTCGCTAGTACTTCCATTTTTCCTTGTAACTGAGTGTGGTGCTTCCTTTGAGTTAGAACCCAAATCACTTGAGTCCACAGAACTTGTTTATCCTTGTTGTAGAGTCTTTACCATATTTCGTCCTTCCTTGAAAATTTTTGAAAAATCAGTTTGAGAAGAGGGACTGTAGTAAGGTCGTAGCTGAGAAACATGTACCATAGGATGGATTCGTGAAGAAGGAGGAAGAGCTAACTCATATGCTACCTCACCAATACGTTTTAGTACTCGAAATGGACCAAAGAATCGTTTGGCTAGCTTCTGGGAAGTCCTTCGTGACAGAGTTTGCTGCCGATATGATTGGAGCTTAAGAAGGACGAGATCTCATATGCTGAAGGTAAAATCCATCATTTTCTTGTTCGCTTGAGTTTCCATTTGTGTTTTGCTTTTGGTTAAGTTCTGTTTTAACTGTGATATTATTGTTGCTCTGGTTTGCAAAGAGTCTTCCAAAGGTGCGATCGAAACTGACCCCGAGATGAAATCCATAAAAGATGGAGGAGGTCGGCCATATAGTGCTCGAAAATGAGTCATTTGAATCGAAGAGTGGGAGGAAGTGTTGTACCAGAATTCTGCTAAGTGTAAGAACTTGAACCAGCAGCGTGGTTGATCACTTTTGAAGCATCTGTGGTAAGTTTCTAAACCACGATTAATAACTTCAGTTTGTCCATCAGTTTCTGGGTGATATGCTGAACTATATTTGAGTATTGTGCCCTGTGTTTTGAAAAATTATTTCCAGAAGTTACTAAGAAAAAGGGGATCTCAGTCAGAAAGTATGGACTTCGGTATTCCATGGAGCCTGAAGATTTCAACAGAGAAACGAAAAGTGAGGCCTTGAGCAGAGAACTTGGTTGGTAGGGCAACAAAATGCGCGTACTTGGTGAGGCGGTCACAGATCACCCAAATCACTGTATAGACAAAGAAGTTAGGAAGGTGTGTGATGAAGTCCATAGTGAGGTTTTCCCAGACTTGAGTTGGAGTAGGTAAAAGTTGCAGTAAACCCTTTTTCGTCTGTGTTAAATTCTTATTATGTTGAGATGTGGTGCAGTTTTTAACAAAGTGTTTAACATCTTTGTAGAGGCCTGTCCAAGAGAAGGACGCAAATAATCTTGCAACTGTTGGTTTAACACCTGAGTGGCCGACAGTTAGGGTACTGTGAAACTCATGGATGAGTGCTTGACGAAGACCAGGAAGATCAGGTACAAAAATTTTGTTTTTGAAATGTAGCAAGTCGTTTGAGAACTGGTAAAGACTTTGATCATTAGCCATTGGTTGTAACTCTGATATTACCTGTTGTCCTCTTTTGTCCTTTGTGTAAAACCGTTGGAGTTGTTGGATCAGATCTGGCACCGGGGAGGAGATAGTCAGGAGCAACGAATCAGCCGCACTATACTTTCTGCTTAGAGCATCAGCGACGAGATTGGAACGTCCAGGTTTGTAAAAAATCACAAAGTTAAATCCTTGTAGCTTTGAGGCCCACTTCTGTTGCTTTGATGTCTGAATCTTTTGCAACAATAAGTTTCTTAAACTTTTCTGTTATGTGTAGATGTTGAAGCTTTGCCCAATCAAGTATTGTCGCCATTTCTTGATGGATTCGATGATGGCATACATCTCATGCACATAGACTGAAGATGCCTGCATTCTTGGACTCAATTTCTTGCTGAAGAAGGCAAGTGGGTGCCCTTCCTGAGATAAGACAACACTGACGGCAACGCTTGAAGCATCAGTTTCTAGATTTAATTTTTTTTTAAGTCCGACAATGTTAATACCAGCATCGTAGTCATAGTTTTCTTTAATTCTGTAAAGTCCAAGCTAGCCTTTGTACTCCATGAGAATTTAATGGAACACAACAGATCAGTGAGGGGAGCGGCGAGAGTGGCGTAATTTCTTACAAACCGTCAATAAAATCCAGTGAGGCTTAAAAAACCCCCGAGTGCCATGAGTGAACGAGGTTCAGGCCAGTCCCAAATAGCTTGAACCTTTTCTGGATTTGGTTCAACACAACCAACAAAAATAATATGACTCAAGTAATCAACTTGATCCACTGCAAAAACGCACTTAGACAGTTTTCCAACAAAAGAATGTGATAGCAAAAGATTAAAAATAACCTGCAAATGAGTTAGATGATCACTAAAATTGGCACTGTAAATTAAAATGTCATAAAAAAAAATAACAACACAAACTCGCGTAAGTATGGTCTCAAAAGATCATTCATGGCGGATTGAAATGTAGAGGGAGCGTTAGTAAGCCCAAAGGGCATTATGAGAAACTCGTAGTGCCCATCAAAAGTACGAAAAGCTGTTTTATGAGTGTCTTCCGATGCAACACGGATCTAGTGATAGCCGGAGCGTAGGCCTATCTTGGTAAAAATTGTTACGGACCAAAGTTCGTCCAACAATTCGTCAATCGTGGGTATTAGGAATTTATCATTAATAGTCACTACGTTAAGGGCTCTGTAATCCACACAGAAACGCCAAGTCCCATATTTTTTTACTAGTAGGACCGGAAAGGAAAATGGACTGTTACTAAGGGTAATGACGTCGTCGTGCAGCACATCTTGGATTATTGTGGACATTGCGTTTTTTTTGTGAGTGGGGATAACAGTAAGGCTTAACATTGATAGGAGGTGCATGAGGCAGTAAGGGCATTCGATGGTCATGAGGACGGGTTGGGGGTCGTCCACAAGGTTGTTGAAATATGGCTTAGTAGTGCTTAAGAAGTTTTGAAATGTCAGGGTAAAGGGTTGGAGATAGGTTTTCCAAGGTGGATGGTGGTGAGGCGAGCATGGTTGGTGTAGGGTTGATAGGATGGAAAGTTATTAGGTGGAGGTAAGCAATAGACTTGGTGTGTATGAGATGTCTAACTCGGTGTGAGATTTAATTTGTTTGTGTTTGTTTATTTGTTGTAGAAATAAAGAGAAAGTTTAACACTAAAGAAAAATTGAAGAAAAATACCAACACCACCACCTCTTATCAGACGACATGCGATAACAAGTACTGATCAGGAATAGAGTGATCACATATATAGAAGTAGAAAAGCTAAGCCAAAGTCATTTTCCATTAAAAAAATTGTGAGCTTTCTCTTTCTCTTTCTCTTTCTCTTTTTCTTTTACTATTTACATTGAGGGCTATGTAAAGTTTAAGTATGGGTGGGTGGAATATTATATTTTATATATTCTTGTTTTTTATTACTTTTACGTGCTCAATAAGAATATAAATTCTCCTATTTTTGAATCATGTTGAAATTTTATAAAAAAATGTATTTAGATTATGTGCATTCGTACGGAAAAACAAGATTTCCAAAAAAAAAGTGACGTCTAAGGCTAGATTTTATTTTTATTTAGCTTTTGTTCTTATTTTAATGCCTATAGTCTCTAAATTAGACCTTATATCTACTATAACTTAACTTGTAACCTCTATTTCTATCAACCTTATGACTAAAACATGATTGATCTGGCATTATAAACTTATGCTATTTTTCTTGTTTTGTGTGTATTGAGCGCTTGAGTTGTAAAATAAAAAAGGAAAAGAATAGAGGGAGTAAAAGGCAACACTAACTATGTAGGGTAACTCTCACCATTCAATCCAACAACCAGTTGATCCCCAATTTCGTTTGTATAAAATAAATTGACTTAGGAGTAAGAATAAATATGTTTTAGTTGATATTGAAAACAATATATAATTAATAAAGGGAAATTAAGCGGAGTAAGTAGGATAACCCTCACTCGATTATCCTTTTCGAAAGTTGATTGACCCCTAAATAAAGAATGAAAAAAAGTTTAGCTTAAGGAAACTTTGCATTAATTGTAATTCATGTGTAGTATCATATGAAAGGTGAATTCTTATCTACCCACCTTAAAAAGTTGGGTAAAGTTACCCATAGAGTAAATTAGAGTAAATTGCATTAGAAAGTTATAAAATTTAAACTATTAAATAAATAATTAAATATAATAAAATGATATGGCATTGATTGATTGGTTGAAAGTACACAACCCAACTTTTTGTGGTGGGTAGAGAAGTTGTCCCCCATATAAAATGCCTTAGCAATACCAGGATTGTATTTGATAGGAGAAACAACACGTATGAAGGTGTATAGTCATGCCTACGGGGAAGTTTGGTCCCCCTACTTTGATGTTTTTTATTTATTTTTAATCTCCTCATTTTAAAAATCAGTTTTTTAGTCCCTGAACTTTACATCACTTGAGATTTACCTGGTCTCCCTCCAATTTTACAGATGTGACAATGATGATTAGAATAATTTTATTAATGAGTTGGCAATGATGACTATGATTATTTATTATTTAATATTTTTAATGAATTAATTAATAATTTTAATTAATTTTTAGAAGATTATTTGTAAATTATTTATTAATACTAATTTTAATATTTAAAAGAATATTTTTTTGGCTTTAAGCTAAGCCCAATTCTTTGTAACAATTCTTCGACCCAAAATAGTGGTCATGGGCTTATCATAAATTTGAATGTTTGAGCACACCATAGTGGCTAGTTGGATGAGACATAAATGCAACACCTACTTGTAACAACTAACTCAAAATTTGAAGCTTCTAGTTAATTAGATAGAGCTATAAATATATGTAAATCTTTCTTCATCCTACATTATCTTGTGCATTTCATTCGAAACACTTTAACTCTTTTAATCATCCATCATCACCTCAAACGGTACAAAAGAGAACTCGCTCCTCTCAATCATCACCATCTTATTTTTCTCTGAAGACTTCTCCACTTAAAAGCAAGAGAACAACTTCACTCTAAAAATGTCTTGAAGTCGTTCCAGATGGTTTGGAAGATGTTAGAAAAGTTCTGAACGAATTTTTGTTATTTCCAACTAATTGGCACTTCTCCCGATCAATTTCCAATCATATATTCATTCTAAAAATGCCTTGAATTCTGTTGAAAGTGTAATTCATTATGTCAGATTTGATTTAGATTTCATTTAGATTTCATTTAGATTTGATTTAGATCTAGATTTGATTTAGTTCCAAAATAAGTATTTTGGGCTTTTATAGTTTTGAGCTTTTGCTTGAGGTGCAAGCAAATGTAATTCTATAAATAGGGAGTAACCCTCAATGTAGAAATATCAAGTAGTGAAGACTAATACAATACTTGTAACAATCACAGTTGCAGTTTTAGCAAGTGATCAATAACAAGAAAAATCCCACAGTTCGTGGGTGACAATTTTCTCCAAATATTTCTCCTCTCTCTATTTTCTTTCTTGCTATTCTAGTTTATTCTTCTTCTTTCTTTGTTGTCATTACGTACAGTTTGTGGGTTGGTTATCAATCTTGAGATCAAGATTGAAGCGGAATCACCATAGGTTGTGGTGAATTTCCAACATCTGGTATCTAGAGCTCCGGTTGCGATTCAAGGAGGAAAATCGTGATGGCTATGAATCATTCAAATGGGCACTTTCCGACGACCCTACCAATTCTCAAGAAAGATAATTATGAGAATTGGTGCAAGCAGATCAAGGTGGTTTTCTGTTATCAAGATCTGTGGGATCTTGTGAAGGAAGGAGTAACACCGCTTGGGGAGAACGCGACGAATCAAGAAAAGGTTGCACTCAAAGATTTGAAGAAGAAAGATTATAAAGCGCTGTTTATAATCCATCAATGTGTTGATCCAGATAACTTTGAAAAAGTTAGCGATGCAGAATCAGCAAAGGAAGCATGGGAGATTCTTGAAAAGTCATTTGGAGGCGCAGAAAAGGTGAAAGAGGTGAGGTTACAAACTCACAAGAGAACCTATGAGTTGCTTCAGATGGAAGACAACGAAAGCATTACAGTTTTCTTCACCAGAGTTACAAAACTGGTGAATCAAATCAAAGTATGTGGAGAAACGCTGACGACGAAAGCAGTAGTCTCAAAGATTTTGAGATCGTTGGCTCCTAAGTTCGACCACGTGGTAGTAGCCATAGAAGAGTCGAAAGACTTGTCAGTATTGACGAAGGAAGAGCTTCAAGGGACGCTTGAGTCTCATGAACAAAGGATGGCTGAGAGAGCTGCAGGAAAGTCGAAGAGTGATATGGCTTTGCAGGCGCAGTCAGAAAAGGAAAGGAAAGGCAAAGGAAACGTGAATGGCAACAAAGATAGAGGAGGCAGTAATTCGACTCAGAAGAAACCTTGGAACCAAGGCAACCAAAGAGGTGGTGCTGCAGGTAGAGGAAGAGGTGGTGGTCGAAAGCCAGACAAAAGTCACATTCAATGTTTCAATTGTCAGAAGTATGGCCATTATGTTAGTAACTGTCCAGAAAAGAAGAAAAATCAAGAAACTGATGCAAATATGGCGAAGCATGAAGAAGAAGAGACGTTGCTGATGGTCACAACGAAAGATGAAGAGAGATTTCAAGATCAGTGGTACTTGGACTCAGGATGCTCATCACACATGACTGGAAGGAAAGATTGGTTTGTCAACATGAAGCCCTCGTCGAAGAACACGGTGAAGTTTGCGAGTGATAACACTCTAGCAGCTGAAGGTGTTGGTGATGTTCTGATTATGAGGAAAGATGGCAAAAGGTCAACAAGTTCCAATGTGTTGTACATACCAGACATGAAGAGTAATTTGCTCAGTATAGGGCAGCTTGTCGAAAAGAACTACAAGGTAGTTGTCGAAGATAAGATGATGAGAGTTCTCGACGCAGGTGGTAGGTTGATCTTGAAGGCTCCAATGTCTCAGAATAGGACCTTCAAGATTGAACTCAATGTGATGGAGCACAAGTGTCTAGCAACAGCAGCCAGCAGAGATGAGTGGTTATGGCACTTTTGACTAGGCCATCTCAACTTCAATGACATTAGAGAACTGAAGAGAAGAAATATGGTTTCAGGATTACCAGAAATCGACATTCCAAGTGAAGTCTGTGAAGAGCGTGTTCAGTCGAAACAACACAAGAATAGCTTAAGCAAGGATGCAGGAAGGAAGTCGAAGGCAATACTTGAAGTCATATACTCTGATGTATGTGGTCAAATCTAGGTGGATTCGATTGGTGACAACAGATATTTCGTCACATTTATAGATGATTTCAGTCGAAAGTTATGGACCTACCTCATCAAGAAGAAAAGTGATGTGTTTGCGGTATTTGTCAGATTCAAATCCATGGTCGAAAGACAGAGTGTTCGAAGGTTGAAAACTCTGAGAACTGATGGTGGTGGAGAATATGTGTCGAAAGAGTTCGATGCATTGTGTAGAAAAGAAGGGATTGTGCATGAGGTGGTGCCACCCTACACTCCACAGCAGAATGGGATTGCAGAACGTAAGAACAGAACCATCATAAACATGGTAAGAAGTATGTTGAATGGAAAGCATCTACCCAAAGAATTATGGGGAGAAGCAGTTTCGACAGCAACATATATTTTGAATAGATGTTCGACGAAGAAGCTTGAAGGAGTCACACCAGAAGAATGTTGGTATGGTGTCAAGCCAAGCCTCAGTCACTTAAAGGTATTTGGATCTATAGCACATAGACATGTGCCAGATCAGTTGAGAAGGAAGCTTGATGACAAGTCGAATCTGATGATATTGATAGGATATCATTTGACTAGAGGTTACAAGTTGTTCGACCCAGTGAATAAGCAGGTAGTGATCAGCAGGGACGTGATCATAGATGAGCTTAAAGAATGGGATTGGAAAGAGAAATCCAAGAAGGATTCAGTGAGAATCTCTTGTGAAGAACCAGCCATTGAAGTCGAAAGAGAAGTTCGACAGGAACCAGTTGCAGATGAAGCAGGTTCAAGCAGACCTCGACAAACAAGACACATGCCTGCAAGGTTGCAAGAATGTGTAGTTACATCAGCTAATGTAGTCGATGAAGAGGGTGAGCTGGTATATTATGCTTTCTACGCAGATGTCGAACCAGTCAATACAGCTGAGGCATTGAAAGATTCGAAGTGGGTGAAAGCAATGACTGAAGAGTTAGAGTCCATCGAAGTCAATAACACTTGGTCACTTGTCGAATTGCCTCAAGGCAAGAAGGAAATTGGTGTGAAGTGGGTTTACAAGGTAAAGGTGAATCCCAGAGGAGAAGTAAATCGACACAAGGCGAGACTTGTGGCGAAAGAATTTCTTCAGAAGGAAGGAATCGACCTCAATGAAGTGTTCGCACCTGTTGCTAGGATCAAAACAATCAGTTTGGTTGTTGGTCTAGCAAATATGAACAATTGGCACACATGTCAGATGGACGTGAAGTGTGAATTCCTTAATGGTCCCCTAGATGAAGAAGTTTATGTAGCACAACCAGCTGGGTATGTGAAACAAGGCGAAGAAGGAAAGGTGTACAGGCTGCATAAAGCCCTGTATGGACTGAAGCAAGCTCCAAGAGCTTGGAATAAGAAAATTGACAGCTTCTTAAGGGAGAAGGAATTTGTGAAGTGTACAACTGAGCATGAAGTATATGTAAGAAGAAGCAACGGTGAATTGCTTATACTATGTCTCTATGTCGATGATTTGTTGATAGCAGGAAGTTGCAAGAAGGAGATCGAAGATTTCAAACATGATCTAAGCGAAGAGTTTGAAATGTCAGACTTGGGAAATCTCTCATATTTCCTTGGCATCGAATTCTACAAGACTAGTAGAGGTTTGATGATGCACCAAAGAAGATATGCAGGCGAAATACTCAAGAGATTTGAGATGCAAGATTGCAACTCAACTTCGACTCCAGATGAGACCAGACTGCAACTGTCGAAGGATTCAGACAAAGATGATGTCGACCCAACCCAATATAGAAGACTTATTGGGTCACTTAGATACCTTTGTCACACAAGGCCTGACTTAGCATACAGTGTTGGTATGGTAAGTAGATTCATGCAGAAGCCAAAGGTATCACACCTAACAGTGACGAAGAGGATACTAAGGTATCTGAAAGGGACTCTCGACTATGGCATTTTATTTCCTGCAGCTGATGAAGGGAAAGAATGCAAGTTAGTGGGATACACAGACTCTAGCTGGTGTAGTGATGCAGAGGATAGAAAATCCACAGCTGGATACGTGTTTATGTTAGGTGGTGCACCAGTTGCTTGGAGTTCGAGGAAGGAGCCAGTAGTGGCATTGTCATCATGCGAAGCAGAATATATAGCTGCTTCTCTTTGTGCATGTCAAGCAACCTGGATGGTGAACTTGGTCGAAGAGATTACAGGGAAGAATCATGGAGCAATTACCATGAAGATCGACATCATGTCAGCTATCAACTTGGCGAAGAATCCAATAGCTCACGGTCGAAGCAAGCACATCGAAATGAGGTTCCATTATCTTCGAGAGCAAGTAGCAGAAGGGAAGATGAATTTGGAACACTGTAGAACTGAGAATCAGATTGCAGATATCATGACGAAGGGAGTGCAGGTCGAAGCCTTCAGAAGACTAAGAGCCATGATGAATGTAGATAGTTTAGACACAATGAATTAGGTGGTGTGTTGAAAGTGTAATTCATTATGTCAGATTTGATTTAGATCTAGATTTGATTTAGTTCCAAAATAAGTACTTAGGGCTTTTCTAGTTTTGGGCTTTTGCTTGAGGTGCAAGCAAATGTAATTCTATAAATAGGGAGTAACCCTCAATGTAGAAATATCAAGTAGTGAAGACTATCACAGTACTTGTAACAATCACAGTTGCAGTTTTAGCAAGTGATCAATAACAAGAAAAATCCCACAGTTCGTGGGTGACAATTTTCTCCAAATATTTCTCCTCTCTCTATTTTCTTTCTTGCTGTTCTAGTTTGTTCTTCTTCTTTCTTTGTTGTCATTACATACAGTTTGTGGGTTGGTTATCAATCTTGAGATCAATATTGAAGCGGAATCACCATAGGTTGTGGTGAATTTCCAACAAATTCGTTCCAGATGGTTTGGAAGCTGTCAGAAAAGTTCTGGACGATTTTTTGTTCTTGTCAATCAATTGCCAATCATATATATATATATATATATATAATACTTATTACATTGTTTACACAAAATATTAAAGTAAAAATGTTGTTCTTCATCGTCATCACTGTCGATGAAGAACAAATGTTGGTTATCTTGGAGAAGAGCAAATGTTGAGCATCCTCATTTCATTGATCTTGAGGAAGATCAAATGTTGAATTCAATGTATTCTCTTTGGCTTTTGCATTCATTTGTTTGTGATATAAAATAAAAAAAGTTAGATAAATAAATTAAATATTCAGTTATATGATTATTTAAGAACACAAACCTTGAACACAAATAATTTTCCGCTCTTACAATCCATCACATAAATCTTTGTCAAAGTAAACACACTCTCGCCAACCACATTAAATAAACCTAAATTTTTTCTGCTCTTATAATCTATCACATTGATACTTTTACTTTGTAAAATCACATAGCGCTCTAACTAAACATAGTGGGTTCCACAATAATGTTTGGGTTTCTTGTAGATTCACGAGGATCAAATTTAAATATGCAAAATGCTTTTATAATGAGGGTTTTAGGTTTCACGAGGATCACTGATGGTAGTGTCTCGAGCGTTGATACTCATTAAATGGACGGTGAAGATTTGTTTAAGGACGGTGAAGAAATTGAAAAAACACGCTTGTATTTTACCTCGGTTATCACTCAAAACTGAGGTAAAATGTGTTTTTTTAAATAAAAAAATAAAATATGTTTCATCCCAAGTCAAATACCTCTCGGCTTCTATTTAAAACAGAGGGCAAAAACCTTCTTTTATATTTATATTGTTTACACAAATTACTTAAACAAATCAAAAGTTTGACAATGAATTCTTGGAGAATAACCCAAAAGAGTTATCTATTCCAAACAAGGTAAATTTTTTTATATTTACATTATTTTTCATAATTTTGAGAAGAAGTTATCTGCTCAAACCAAGAGAAACTATTTTTTTGTACTTGCAATCCATCTCAGATTATATTGAGCAAATGTTTTCACATGAAAAAGAACATGAAAGAGAAATGGATGATTGTGCTTACTAATAAATTTCTCAATGTTGTCAACCGAGGAAATTAATAGATTTCTCAATGTTTTCTTTGATTGACAACATAGGAATGTCCATACATAAATACAACAACAATATAAACACCATTATGTGAGATAGATTGCAAGGGCAGAAAAAATGTTTTGTTCAAGATATAAGAACATTGAAGATTTTTTCTGTCTTGCAACCCATCCCAAAAGAATAATGCCTGCGAGTTTGTGGCGGTTTCATATTAGTAATGATTAGGGTAAAATTTGTTTAACGAATGCTTTAATAGTGAAAACTTATTATTTTATGCCTTGGTTAAATAGAAAACCGAAGGGTTAGAGCATTTTGTTTACACTTATAAACAAATAAAACCATAAATTGCGATAGTTAGAAATCGAAATTTGTACATAGTTGTTTTTTCACCTCGATGTTATGAAAAACTGAGGGAATGTATGGTTTTTTTAATAATAAAAAACAGCACGCCTTGGCTTTATACCTCAATTTTCTATTGTTCAAAGTGAAAGTTTCGTTATGAAAAACATTATTTGTTGTAGTGAAGGTCAAACTGAATTTATGTAAATCTATGAGCTGTTATCATATGCTATATACCGTAGAGCTTTTGGAAATAATTTGAAAGGAACTTGTAGAAATGTCACAAGTTATTTCAGTAAGCTCTCCAAAACTAAGCTTCCCAGACCACATATATGAGGTTAAAGGATCAATATACACTTATGTCCGACTGCAAAATTTAATTAATGTATTTGTAAATTAATTATATAATATTGAAATTATATATATATAATCTTACCTGATCAGAAAGAAACCAGTGGTCAGCAACGTCGTGAGATCAGCAACTCCGGTGGTGATGAAACGGCGGGGGGGGGGGGGGGGGTGTACCTGCAAGGTACTCCGATGCCAAAGTCAGGAAAAAGGAGAAAGCAAGTACAGAAAAGCAAATGGTGAGTTAGAGAATATTGCGTAACCTGACCCTCTCAAGTGAGAGGGTATTTATAGGCTGCCTCCAACGCGGGGCCAACGATCACTTGCACTGGGCTGGATTGCAAGGCCCAATACAGGTGACTGTCAGGGCTTACGTTGCATAAGGAAGACCAGTACGTGGTCTTCGCCCTGGGGTAACAATCCCGAGATTTCCGGAAGGTGGGCAGACCGATTATTTCGGAGGTGGGAGGTTACAGGATGACGTGTCCTCGCAGGGAAGGACACGTGGAGGTCGAGGAGAGATGTGTTCCCCAATACTCGAAGCCTCTGCCCGACAATGCCTGTCCAACAAGTGCTCGACACTGGGCAAGTGTGGGCCTTGTTAGTCCACCTCAGATCATTGAGTTGGGCCTGCCAGACTAATGGGCAGGCATTGGCCCAGTCCAGAACAGGAGCCCCCTAAGTCATTGCTCCGAAGTGTCGGAGTAATGACTTAAGGGTCAGCCCCCATGTCGAGGACATAATGAGCATGTTCGAAGAACCGGGTTGAAGGTAGTTGTCTGATACCTATAGATAATCCTTTGTCGAGGAGGCCCGTTAAACGGGGCAATGTCCCCGCGGTAACGGGTTTGTGGCAACGGAAAGGCCACAAGCAAAGGATGCTAGACGGGAAGGAATTTTGAAGTCTGCTCAAATTTCGTATGTCGCCGTTGGGCGATGTTGTGGGGAGGTGAGAAGTTGTGGACTCGAGCACCAAAGCAAACGAAAGGACATACGCGGGAATCTGTGTGCCACGTGTCACCCGTCATTATTGCCTAGGGCGGCTAGGCTACGGCTAGGGTACTCGAGTGCCTAGGGACGCCTCGAGTCCCTTGATGGGCTTATAAAAAGGAGTCAACCCGTGCCATTTACACGTTTCCCTATTCTTTCCTCCGAATTTCTCCCTCCCTCTCTCTGCTTTCACCACCGTCTCACCACCACACGCTGCCACACTGGACTCTCGTAACCGTTGTTTTCAAGTAAGTTTCTGATATTTTTCTTTCCGTTTGTGTTTTTTACGGTGGTCCTCCGGTGAACTGATGAAGTTCTCAGGGAGGTCACGGAGTTTCCGGCGAAAACGGCAAAATTTCTTTAGGCTTTTGATGAATCTCGCGGGGAGATGAGATGAATGTCCCGGGGACCTGAGGAATGTCCCGAGGACGTGGGATGAATCCCCCGGGGACATAGGACGAAGGCACCGGGGACCTGAGGACGGTCCCGGGGACGCTCGCCTGATGTCCCGAGGATGTTGGGTGAACGGGATAGATGCGCATCCCCGGCGCTCCTGGGCGGAGGGCGTCGCCCGCGCAATTCCCCATTTCCTTTCTTCGCTTTCACTTGATCAGCGGTGGAGGGGTGAATTTGATCTGGATTATCGAATTCACCAGTTTCTTCTTCTTTTTAGGTAAATGGAGGTCGTGGCCGTGGGATCTATAGATATTGACGACCAGCCTGACTCCCCGATGGCGCCAATCACCTGTGTCGAGGGACGGCCGCCCGAGGATTGGGCTAGCGAGGAGCCTCTGAGCATTGAATCCCAGTTTGTCGCAGGTGACGAGGACAATATCTTTGCCACCGTCGAGCATCGCCTTGAGGGCTCCTCAAAGACCTGGATGGTGTATATGCCTCTGCAACACCACCGCATCTGCTCGACGTACAGGGGGACGAGGTTTCCCTTGTACGAGTTCATGTTCGACGAGGCGGGGTGACGCCTTCCCTTCAACGATTTTTAGAGAGAGGTGTTCATTTGGTTGCGCCTGGAACCGTCACAACTCCACCCCAATGCTCTCGCCTTCATTCGCGCCTTCGAGCTTGTCTGTTAGCATCTCCGCATCGGGGTGACCATACCTCTATTCTTCCGTATATTCCACTTTCAGAGGAAGAAAATTGATGGAAAACATGGCTGGGTGTCTTTCAAGCAGGTGAGCAGGTTGTTCCATACTTACATGGACTCTGTTTGCCACTTCAAGTCCCGGTACTACATCGTGAAGCCCGTCTCGTTCGAGGCCGTGGAGTCGGTGTACAGACAGGTGCACCAAGAGATAGACGGACAACAGGAAGAGGTCCTCGAGGCAAAGTTTCCCCTGTTCTGCACAGAGGAGCACTTTAAGAAGGGCATGGACAGTTATATATTCAATCCTGGTAGACTGTGCGAAAGGGATCGTCTGGCCCACGAGGAGATAGTCAAATTCGTCGTCGGTTTCTCCCCTGCACAACTCGTGACACCGGACGGGAAACCTATCCGCGGCAACGACGGGAGGCCCTTGGAGAAAGCCCGATTGATTAATACCCTCCTCGAGACGTTTTCCGACGAGGATGCCCTCAAGTTGTTAGGTGGTGGATGCCTCTTTGATTAGATCCTCCCGTACATTTTGTTCTTCGACTTACTGACGTATTTCTATTTTCTTTTGCAGGCACCATGTCGAGCGTGGAGGAGCGTATCAAGAAGCTGGAAGCTACTCGAATTTCGAAGAAGAGTGGAAAAGGGCGGGTCGAGCAGATCCGGTCACAGCGCCCAGGCCCCACCCCGGCAACCGGGGACTCTTCCAGCTCTCCCCAGGGTAGCCAATCTCCTGTCACGCAAGGGTCTCCAAAAAGACAGCGACTTAGAAAGCATTTAGCGTCGATCTTACCGAGACTGAGAGCCCTCTCGCTGTGAAGTTCGTGTTCTCACCTTGTCACTCGAGGCCGAATTTCTTTTTGAGGAACAATTCCCCGTGCGTTGGTGCACCTGAGGCTCAGACCATCTTAGGTGTTGACCGGGCTTCTAGGAGAAAGGCCTTGGTGGAAGACGTTTCCGCGGTGATGCGGGTTTGTGCTGCCGCCCTGGTCCTGAACGACGAGACCTGCCCAGCAGTTAAGCTGACCAAGCTGCAGGAGAGCTTCACGTCGGTCGCATCCGAAATGGAGAAGGTGGGCAAGGACTTGACAGAGTGCAAAAAACAGAACGAAACCCAGGTCGAGCTTCAGAGGCAGTTGGAGGAGAAGTTGAAGAAGGCCGATGCTGAAAGGAAGGATCTCTTGGCAAGGATCTCCGAGTTGGAGCAAGATGTTCGTCCTGCTGAAGAGGAAACCGAGGACGACATGCTATTAACCTCTCGGGCAGAACTGATCGTGAAGCTCAGGCAGACCGAACAAGATGTCCTCGTGGCTGCCGAGGTGGGCTTTAATAATACCGTGAAGCAACTCGGGATTTTGAACCCCAACCTCGTCACTGAAGGGACTGATCCTTACTATGAGGTGGTCGAAGGTTAGATTGTTCGGCCGACGTCCGAGGAGGATGATGACGACCAGGCCACGGGAGACGAGCAGCCTGAGGAAAACGCAGTCGTTTAGTTTTCCATTTGTTTACTTTGTTTGGGCCTGTGAGCCATTTTTTTGTAGTGACTTTGCCCGACCTGCGTGCCAGGTTCTTTTTGACATCTTTGTACTATTCGCACAATGGGCTTCTGCCCGACTAATGCTTTGCCTTTGCTTATCTGTGTGTGTGATATTTGCATGTTGGATATATTTGTTGTTTTTTGCCTAAGTAATTTGGGGGTTTGCTCGACTTTGTTGGTCCTCGACTGTGTGGGGAACTGGTCGAGTGGCCGGAGATGTATTCCGACCTTTAACGAGGCTAGGAATTCGGTCGAGGTCCTAGTCTCGTGGCGTGAACTTCCTATCGCGAGCTGGGTGTTCTGTCTGACTGGTACGGTGACGACGGAGCTCGGTCGAGGTATCCTCGTCAGATCAAGGGTCTTCGTACACACACAACGCGACCCTTGATATTCTTATCTCATGGAGGAGAGTCGCATTAATACCTTAGTGCACCCCCGTAATCGTGACGTGGTCGTGTCGCGGGCAGTGCTTAATTGTAGTATTGTTTAAGCTTCTCAGCGTTCCTCCCCGTGTATATTTTTGAGGTAGTAGGCTCCTGTCCACGTTTTCGCGCGGATGCGGTAAGGGCCTTCCCAGTTTGCGGCGAGCTTGCCTTCTCGTGAATCTTTTTGGTTCCTTTGTAAGGCGAGGGTGCCTACCTGAAAATCACGTTTAATAACTTTGTTGTTATAACGTAGAGTTATTTTCTTTTTAAGTGAGGCTTCTTGGAGGAATACCCCGGACCTTATCTCCTCGACAAAGTCGAGCTCCTCTCTTAGGGCCTCATCGTTTGTCTCCCCGTCGAGGGGAGATTCCGTTCTCCTCGAGGGTTCCCTTATTTCCACGGGGATCACCGCTTTTGTTTTGTAAGTGAAGCGGAAGGGGGTCTCCCCGATCGTGGAATGTGGGGTTGTCCGGTAGGCCTAGAGGATGTTGTGCAGCTCCTCGACCCACCTTTTCTTGGCGTCGCCTAGTCGACGTTTCAGTCCTCGCAGGATCACTCTGTTCTCCGCTTCAGCTTGCCCGTTCGTTTGAGGGTACTCGACCGACGTGAAGTGCTGCTTTGTGCCCAGCTTGGTGACGAAGTCTTGGAAGTTCTTGTCGGTGAACTGTGTCCTGTTGTCAGTGACAATCGCTTGGGGCATGCCGAACTGGGCGAGAATGTTCCTCTTATAGAAACGAAGTATGTTGTGAGCTGTGATTTTGGCCAGGGCTTCCGCCTCGATCCACTTCGTGAAATAATCCACGCCGGCGATCAGGTACTTGTTTTGGTATGACCCCACGACGAAGGGCCCTAGGATATCCATTCCTCACCATGCAAATGGCCACAGGGACGATAGTGTTTTGAGCTCGCTGGGCGGAGCCAGGTGCATGTCCCCGTGTTGTTGGCATCTGTCGCATTTCTTGACGTGCTCCTTAGCGTCCTGTTGCATGGTGGGCCAGTAGTATCCTGCTCGTAACGCCTTGCGGGTTAAGGACCATCCGCCGAAGTGTTGTGCATTGATCCCTTCATGGATTTCCTAGAGTATACCGGGGACCTTGGTCTCTTTGACGCACCTGAGGAGGGGGATCGAGAAGCCACGTCGGTACAGTTTGTCTTCAACAATTGTATAGGAGCACGCCCATCGCTTAACCACTCCGACCTCCTTGGGATCGTCAGGCAGCTTTCTAGTGGTGAGGTACTTATATACCGGCGTCATCCAGCAGTTTCCGTCTCTGATGGCGTTCACGTCCGTCGCGGGGACGGGCTTGTCGATGTTCGGGCATGAGAGTACTTCTTGTATGACAGATTTTTTCCCACCTTTCTTCTTTGTGCTTGCCAGTTTGGACAAGACATCTGCTCAGGTGTTATGCTCGCACGGGATGTGGGTGACTTCTGCTGCGTTGAAGTTTTTCATCTTTTCCTTCACCAGGGCCAGGTATTCGATGAGGCTGTCGTTCTTGGCTTGGTACTCTCCTCGAACCTGGGAGGCCACTAGATGGGAGTCGGTGAAAATTTTGACTTCTTCGGCGCCTAGGTCCTCAGCCAACCGTAGCCCGGCGAGGAAAGCCTCGTGTTCAACCTAATTGTTTGACGTCGAGAAAGACAATGTGAGGGAAACTTCAATCAGGATGCCTTCCTCGTTTTCGAGGATGATGCCTGCCCCGCTGCCCTTTGAGCTGGATGCCCTGTTGACGTAGATCGTCCACTTCTAGGACCCATTGTCCGAAGGTTCCGGGAGGGTCATTTCTGCCACGAAGTCGGCCAACACCTGAGCCTTCAGGGCCTTTCTTCCTTCATATTGGATATCAAACTCGGCAAGTTTGAGCGACCATCTGAGCATCGTCCCCACCATGTCTGGTCGACCGAGGAGTTGTCTTATGGGCTGCTCGGTCCTTACCACGACCGTGTGTGCCAAGAAGTAGTGTCATAGCCTTCTGGCCGCGGTGACGAAGGCCAGGGCGACTTTCTCGATCTATTGATACCTGAGCTCGGGGCCTTGGAGATCCTTGCTGGTGAAGTAAATCAGATTCTGCCCGTCGGGGGTTTCCCGGATAAGGACAACGCTGACAGCTTCGCTCGTGATGGCGAGGTACAGGAACAACATCTCCCCGTTCTCTGGTCGAGAGAGAACTAGGGGTTGTGAAAGGACTTGTTTGAGGTGGAGGAGCGCTTGCTCACATTCCTCGGTCCATTTGAACGTGGCCTTATGTCGTAGAAGCTTGAAAAATGGTAGTGCGTACTGTGCAGATTTGGAGACGAAGCGCGAAAGCGCGGTCAGCATCCCGTTTAGCGATTGTATCAACTTCTTCGAGTTCGGGGTCGGAATCTCAGAGAAAGCTCTACACTTGTCGGGGTTTGCCTCGATTCCCCGCTCTGTGAGGTAGAAACTGAGGAACTTTCCCGCCCGAACGCCGAACGTGCATTTGTCGGGGTTGAACCTCATCCTGCATCTCCTCGCCGTGTCGAAGACTTTTTTGAGATGGGCGGCGTGGTCGACTTCTTCTGCGGATTTGACAATCATGTTGTCCATGTAGACTTTGAGCATATCGCCGATCTCTCCCCGAAAGACTTTATTCATCATTCGTTGGTTGGTTGCACCGGCGTTCTTCAGGCCGAAGGGCATTACGTTGTAGTAGTAATTACCCGATTCGGTCATGAAGGCAGTGTGCTGCTTGTCGGTCTTAGCCATGGGGATTTGGTTGTACCCCGAGTAGGCGTCCATGAAGGACAATAGTTTGAAACCTGCTGAATTGTCGACCAGCTGGTCGATGTTAGGCAATGGATAAGAATCTTTCGGGCATGCCCGGTTAAGGTCGGTATAGTAAACACACATCCACCATTTTCCATTATTCTTTTTGGCAAGTACAACGTTGGACAGCCAGGTTGTGTATCTGGCTTCCGAAATGAAATTTGCCTCTAATAGGTCTTTTACAACTTTTTTAGTAGCCTCCGCTTTTTCGGGAGACTGCCTACGCCTACGTTGTACTATGGCCCTAGCGGCCAGATCTACGGTGAACTGATGGTAGGCCACCTCTGGGTCGAGGCTAGGCATCTCTGATGCGCTCCATGCGAACAGATCAGCGTTCTCCCTGAGACATGCCTTGAGCTGCTTCTTCGCCAGGTCGGGGAGTCCAGTGCAAATCTTTACGCTCTGGTCTGGATCGTCTCCGAGGGTGACCTTTTGGGATGGGGAGCGTTGGGTGGAGAGGCTGCCCGTTACCTTCGACCGCGTTGACGCTCGGGAGCAGATTTTTCACTACGTCCGGGGATGGCTTCACTCCGGCCTTGGGTTTGGTGTTGATGGAACTCAGGCCCTTGGTTGCAGCGTCGAAGCACCTCCTGGCCGCTTCAATGTCCCCGTGTATAGTGATGACCCGACCTCTGGCCGTGTAGTACTTCATCTTCAGATGGACTGTAGATGGTACTGCCGTGAGTTCGACCAGAGTGGTCCTCCCCAGGATGCAATTGCAGAGGGACAGGCATTCGACCACCAGGAAGCGGGCCTTGACTTGTCGGGCAGTGTCCTCGCTCCCGAAAGTGACCATCAGTTCAACATAGCCCCACAGTCTGGTGGCGGTGCCGTTGAATCCTTATAGATCCGAGCCCACGTAAGGGGTCAGATGCTTCTCGTCGAGCTGGAGGGTTTCAAAGAGGTGGGCGTACATTATGTCCACCGAGCTCCCTTGGTCGACCAGGATCTTGCGGATGTCAAAATTTTCCATCTGCGCCCGGATTAAGAGGGGGTGGTGGCATTGGGCGCTCTGCCTAGCAGTTCCTCGAGGTAGAAGGTGATGGGGTTTGATCTCCCTTGCTCCTTCTCGAAAGTGGTGGTATTCGCCAAGGTCGCGGATTCCAGCTCATCAAATTTCCGCTTGATTGACCCGACGGAGACCTTCTCGAAGCCTCCGTCAGATATGACCATCGCCATGGGAAAGTTCTCCCACGTGCTGCGGGCAGTGACGGGGTCTTCAGGGGGGAAGCTCGCCCACATGCTGTGAACTGCCTCGGGGTCCTTAATTCCCTCGGGGAGGCAAAAGTCCTCGGGTCGAGTGATGCTGAGGGCGACTTGCAGTCGGTTTTTCCCGGAGGGAGGTGTTGTCTCCTCGACGCTTTGAGTGTCTCGGGCATCTGATCGAGGAGCGTCGTTCCTCTTGGCGTACTGCTTTAGATGCCCTTCCTTGATCAGGATCTCTATTGCATCCTTGAGGTGGATGCAGTCTTCTGTGACATGTCCATGGCTCCGGTGGAACCTACAGTACTTGGACTTGTCCGTGTTTGATTTGAGGGGTGTCGGCTTTGGAAAGCGGATACCCCCTTTTTGAAACTCTGAGTTGGCGTACTCGGAGAGGATTCGCTCGCGGGGAACATTGAGCGGCGTGTATTCTGTAAACTGGCCAGCTGGCCCCCTCGATTCGCAGGAGTCCCTGGGACAACCTTCACGTCTTTTCTCTCCCCCACACCGGGGGGCAGCAGAGTCTTCATCTCTTTGGCCGCGGGGGCCATCCCGACGTCGTGAGTCGAGGGCGATTTGGGCGGCCTATAACTCCTCAAACTCGATGTATGATTGAGCTCAGTGGAGGAGGTCTTCCAAGTTGTGGGGTCTATGGATGCCCACAGACTTGGCGAACTCGGTCCCGAGACGTAGTCCCCGCATGATCAGGAACTTCTTCATGTCGTCGGTTGTGTGGACCTCGACAGTTTCTCGGTTGAATCCCTTAATGTAGTCTCTGAGAGACTCGTTCCTCCCTTGGAAGATGCCTTCCAACGAGGCCAACGTCTTCGGATGGCGGCGAGACGCAGTAAAATGTTTGGAGAAACGTCCCTTCAGTTGCTTCCAAGACGTGATGGATTCTGGTGCAAGGCTTTTGTACCAAGTCATGGAATCTTTCCTGAGGGTGGTCGGGAAGAGCCTGCACTTAATAGCCCCCGGAAGTTCCTATAGTCGAGCATGGCTTTGAAGCTCTCGACATGATCGTCGGGGTTGGCGGTGCCGTCGTAGGTCCCCAGGGGTGGAGGCTTTTCCATCTCTACAGGAATAGGGGTGTCCGTAATCTCCCTAGACAGAGGGGTCCTCTGGTCGTCCTCATCACTTCTGACTGGTGACCGTGATGGGGAGTGATGGCCTCGACCAGGTCCATGTCATCGAGGAGAGTCCCTGGAATGGCTCATCGGCTTTTCGCAGTTAGCTTTGCACCTTTTCTTGGTCGGGGAACGTCGTGGCTCCTTCTGAGGAGGGGGCGAGGGCGCTTCTGGGCGACCACATGATGGGTTCATTCCAGGCGCGGTCGGCGGCCCACAGGTTGCAGGGAAGTGCTGCGAGAGTCTGTCGGGGGTGTCCTTCGCGGGGAAGGGGATCGGCAGGGAGAAGGTGGGTGACAGTGTCTTCGCGGGGAAGAGCATCGTGGTCACCCCCTCTCGAGGGCTTCGATCCTCTCATTCTGCTGGGCGATAAATTGGTTGGTCTGGTTGATCAAGGTGAACAGGGCCACCATGCCCGGATCAACGTTTGGTGGTGCAGCAACTGGCTGGTAGACAACCGGCGGGTTGTCCTGTTGTGCGGCGTCATACACTGCGTCGTCGGAGAAAGGGGAGGCAACCTGCCCGTCCCTTACGTCGCCTTCTTTGACGTGGACGGCCGCATTGTCCTTGCGGTGGTTTCTGTTGTCGAGTTGCGTGAAGGCGGTGTCCAGAGTCTTGTTCCCAGGCTGGGTGCTGGCCATGGTTGTCAGAAAAAGTAGAGGTTGCTTTGGTTTTACGATGAGAAAAACGGGGAAGTAAGTGTTCCCACAGACGGCGCCACTGATCTTACCTGATCAGAAAGAAACCAGTGGCCATCAACGTTGTGAGATCAGCAACTCCGGTGGTGATGAAAAGGCGGGGGGGGGGGGGGGGGGTTGTACCTGCAAGGTAATCCGATGCCAAAGTCAGGAAAAAGGAGTAAGCAAGTATGGAAAAGCAAAGGGTGAGTTAGAGAATATTGCGTAACTGTTGGTTGCGGAATAGCGACAAGCAGCAAAAATATTTATTTTCGGAAGAATTCCCTCCGGGATTTATGTCGTGTCCACAGAGATCGGTTCGAGGGAAAGAATTCCGTTCGACAATCTCTCGAGTTTATGAGTTTGGATTAAAATGGGTTTAAAGTAAATAACGGAAAAATAAACACTAAAACAAAAAGAATTGATTAATCAGAGAGACGAACTTATCCGGCATGCACATAATCGACTCCTCACAACTTAAACTTACCGACCAGTTATACTCAACCTACAATATTCCTCAATATCACCCAGTATCGCTCACAACAAAGGTTATGTCTAACGCAAAGTTGAGAGAACAACCGTGCTACCATCTTCGACACTCTCGCACCCGACTCAAGACACAGAGGCATTAAGCTTCGACGCCTATTGAAGATTGTTAGCTCTAAATCTATCTCTAGAATCCAGAAACTAACAGATAATCATCCCTAATCAAAGTTTACGAGGGTTATCTCTAACGCAACTCAAACCCCGGGCATAAAGCAAAAATCAGAGACAATCGCCAATAGAGATTTGTAAAGCAAATTTCATACAACGCCATGGGTGACAAATATACATGAGTTCAAAGTAAATACATATACAACAACCCAACAAAGAAGAAAAACACAAATAAGAAGAGAAATGAACCAAACATCTCGCGGTTTGTCAAAGTCGATCGACGATCAATCCACCCCGGTTCATCCGTATGCAAGCTTCCATGTTGTTTTCTAAGCTAATCTACTGAAAAATGAAGTTTGATGGAGTTGAGAGCAAAATCCCCAAAACCATAACCTAAAAAATGGTAAAAATGAACTTATAAACATTACAAATTCTGTCACGTTCGCTAAGCGAACGATTTACTCGCAACGCGAGCCTCAAAAAGTGGCACTTAAGTGCCTACGGAACAGTTAAACCGACTCTGCACGAGCATTCGCTGGAAAGTTCGCTTTGCTAACTTTGGTCCCTTTTTCTACTGTCTCGTTCGCTGGGAAGTTCGCTTTGCTAACTCTGGTCCCTTTTTGCTCCCAGCCCTTGTTTTGACCATAACTTTTGAACCGTAACTCGGATTGACGCACGGTCGGAAGCGTTGGAAAGCTTATTCAATGCTCTATACAACAATGGAAAAATATCCTTGATGGAATACCTAAAAAATGAGAGAAAATCAATTAAACTCATTGATATTTACACGATACGCAATATATACACTAAAATGTAAAGTAAACGTATTTATAAGCAAAACAGGGTTTATTCGAACGATATTAACAAAAAGTATCGATAAATGCAACAAAACTTATATACAAAAATAGGTACAATTTTCACTTATCAGTAACCTGACCCTCTCAAGTGAGAGGGTATTTAT
This sequence comes from Lathyrus tuberosus, assembly GCA_022829125.1. Classification (NCBI taxonomy): domain Eukaryota; kingdom Viridiplantae; phylum Streptophyta; class Magnoliopsida; order Fabales; family Fabaceae; genus Lathyrus; species Lathyrus tuberosus. The sequence continues at coordinate 11,950,712 of JALAZF010000039.1, read as the reverse complement.
AGGCTGCCCCCAGCACGGGGCCAACGGTCACTTGCACTGGGCTGGATTGCAAGGCCCAATACAGGTGACTGCGAGGGCTTACATGATGTAAGGAAGACCAGCACGTGGTCTTCGCCCTGAGGTAACAGTCCCGAGATCTCCGGAAGGTGGTGTTTGCTTGGAAAATTCGCAAACAACCTCTGCTCTTCTAATTTGTGAAATTAGTTTACTAACAGGATTGACTACACAAATCCTAGGACATAGTGCGTTTAGAAATGTTGACAATTTGAGTAAAACTCTAACCTTTTCATCATTGTTTTATTATTGTTTTCACAATTTGTAATTTTCGACTAACTAAGGTAAATGGAACTTGGAATTGGTAAATGACTGGTGAAATGAAAGTAAAGTGACAAGAATAAAATTTGCAGAATTTTAAAGAGTATTGTAAACAAACTGAAGTTTCATAAAGAACTGCAAGCAATAAACTGGTGTTTTTCTAAAACGTACATTTTTTCCATAATGACTCGTTTCTCTCACATGGTTACTTTGAGTAATTTGAATAACTTGTACAATTTTGAAATGCACACCGGAAATCTAACACTAAGACTCTCTATTTATATACAATCGAAATAACTACCAATAACAGCTATTTCTCCTAATGGTGACAAATGGAAATCTGCATGCATTCGTTAACTAGATGCATTCCACGCGTCCTATTTCAAAATGAAACTCCCTCCTAAATTTGAATTTCAAACATCTGTCGAACGAGGCCTATCACCCCCTGTCGAAGTATTTCTAATACTTAGAAAAATCTGCCAATGCTTTCCTTTAAGTAACATTTACCTTCGACTGGCTTTCTCCCATCAGAAACACATTCCTGTCGAAATACCCTGGCAGATTTCCAAATTTGTTCTAAACAATTATCTAGGCGTCGAAATTAGCAACCTACAAATTTCCCCCCCAGAAAATGCATTTTCGACAAAGGGAGAAAAGCATTTTTTGCCAATGCAATTCGACGCCGTCAATAATTCGACCAGTGACTGTTTATATGATTAGACGTTTGTGACGTCAAAGTTATCATTGCACTTTTCTTAAATGTCTCTTCAACCCACGCTTTTAAGATCTTCCATCATCACTACCCTAGTCCCTAGCGGATCATGGGTCAAAAACTTAACTGCCACCGTCTGAAACAATCCACTTCATAACTTCCACGTGTCCCACAATCTTTTCATTATTTCTCCATTAAATAAAAAAGAAACTTCTGAATTCCAACCGCTTCAATCTTTTCTTCCTATAAATAAGTTGGAAAATTTTATTTTTCACTTTTCACGTTTCCTTTCTTTAAGCAAGAACTCTCTTCAACTTCATCTTCTTCATTTCTCTGCATTTTCTTCTACAATCAACCATGGCATCTTCCGCTGCTCCCCAAATCACAAGTAAAGATTCCAAAAAATCCAAAAACTTACCTCCTGTCCACAAGATCCTTGGGCCAAAGGTGGTGGGGAACCAACAGTATGTACCAGAGCCTCCAAATGAAGAGGAGAAACGACGTATTTACCAGTCTCAGGTACTAATTCCTATTTTAATTTCTGGTAAATCTCATGCAATGCTAGGACCCTTACCTGATTTAGCCCTAGATCCTGTAAAAGTGAGAGAATTTTTTCCAGCGTACCACCGTTACAAACCCATAGCTAACGGAGTTTGGCCTAGAACCGATAAAGAGAAAATCATAGACGAAAAATCCAAAGTAGACGGCCAAAGGTCTCCTTCCGAGGAAGTCATAAATTTAGAGTACATGAACAACTTTAGAATCTTCAGGTCTTGTCCTTTGTCGAAAGACCCCTCTGATTATCTAGCTTGGCTGGAGAAAATAGAGAAGGTTAAAGCTGATGTTTGGAAAACTATGGGCATTTTCGACCTCATCCAACTGTCGAAAGTAGGACCAGGATATTGCCCCTCCATGCTTCTAGCTTCCCTTTACTTTTGGGACAGCACCTATAACAATTTCCAGCTTCCTTGTGGAATGATTACCCCCACTCTTTTCGACGTGGCTGCCATAACTGGCCTAAGTCCACTAGGAGTGGATTATGATCCTACCCTACTATCCGACGATTCCATAGGCTTCGACACAAACAAGGCCACCTTCACAGCCTATATTGCCAATTATCATGACAAAGAAACCAAAGAAGTCTCTGATCAAGAGCATGTAGCCTTCTTAGCCCTTTGGCTGTCGAGATACATTTTTTGCTCTAGATCTCTTCAAGTGGCAAAGCGTTATATTACCATAGCAAATCAGCTTCACGCTGGACATCAATTGTGCCTCAGTGAGATGATCTTGGCGAACCTATACGAATCTCTTGGCGAATGGGTTACCTTCCTGAAGAATATCAAGGACAAAGGGAGTCTACTGTTGTCAGGACCATTTTGGCTCTTACAACTGTGGCTCAATGCCACCTTTGAAGCTTCCTTACCCAACAAGCAAACTGTGGACGAAACTGCTCTGAAGGACAGAAGAGTCGAAGGCACCAGACTGGCGCAGTTAACACCCAATGATGAAGGTCTGAGCCTTCAACAAACTTTTACTAGCTATGTTATGATGTTTCCTAAACGTCATAACTTCAATCCCAATATGGCTCCTTTTGCTGATAGAAAAGTTGGACCAGAGTGGCTCACCAGGAAACTTCCATTACAGTCGAAAGCTCTAGAAGATGAATTCCTTAATGTCTGGGAATCTTTTCTCACTCCTAGACTTTTAGTTTCCAGACTCGCTCCCTCAAAGCTGAAGGTCTCCCTTGTTAACTACCAACCCAATCCGGTCTCTCGACAGTTTGGGTTAATACAAATAAAACCAAAACCCCTCTTCTCAAGGAAAGGTTCTTTGATTCACTACAACATGATCCACACCGAAGATGAGTGTTCTGGGTTGCTGGCGAAGTATTCAAACCTGGTCGAAATTCAGCCAGTGCCCTTTAAACCTAGCTTCCTCTGCACTCAAGAGTTTGACGAATGGTAGATGGCTTATTATGACTCTCAATTTTTCGACGTGCCTTCTTTCACCATCCAACTGACCAGAGCTTTCGCCCTTGTGCAGGATAAAACGAAGAAAGGTACTTCAAGACACGTCAAAGAAATCCAAGCATTCCAGAAATACTTTGAAACTGCCTACAGGCCCAACGAACTTAGTCGAACCATAAGCGAAGCAACTGTTACTTTGAAAGAAAAATTTACTAGAAAATTGGATGAGTTAAAACTACCTTCATACGTTTGACCAGACCAACGTTATGAGATAGCTTTTAACCTCTATCCACCAAAATTTCCTCCTCTACCATCTGCTGAATTTGGCGTGGCTTTTAGCCTTTCATTTCCAGATTGGTTAACTTGTGGGGATTCTATGAAACTTCTTCGCCAAGAATATCAAAAACGTGCTAAGCGAGTGGTTTCGACTAAGTACACCTTGGACAATTTCAAAGGCCACCTTCATATTAGCATAGAACACGTTCGCGTGGAAACTCCTATATATGAAGGTGTAGAATGGAAAGATGTTCGACACCACTTTTTTTCCATTTACCCACACATGTATATGTTAATTTATGTTTAAACCTTTTCTTTCTTTCTTTTCCAGCCATCAAAATTCCTACCAAGAAGTCAACTACTGGCGAAGCGTCAACTGCAGGGGATGCAAAAAACCAAAAAGATACTACCAAGACACCTTTGGCGAAGGTATTATTTTGCTTTTCTTTTGGTCAATATATATATTTTTATTTTCTGAAATACTAATAAAATCTCTTTTTGTTCCACAGGGAAATCGAAGACCTCTTTCGACGCCAAAGAAAAGAAAGGAAAAAGAACCTGACGTTAAAGCTGTTGACACCAATGATGGCGACGAATCACCAGACCAAGTGAAACCTTCAAGGAAGAAGAAGAAACTGACAAAATCTCAACAACAAAAACCTCCTACTTCCAAAATATTGGAAAAAGAACCCCCACAAAAATTCTGACGAGAAAGTCACCCCTGCTCCAGCAGAAAGCGAAAGTTCTAGTCTTAAGACTGAGATTCCCAAGGTATGGTTTTTTCCTCTTTTCTTTTTATAGTTCGATGTTGAAAGGCAGTTTCCTTATGATACCTTTATTAATTCATTTATCTTCCAGGTCCTTGTCGATACTCACGGGCATCCTATTGTCTAAGTTCTTCCAAAGACTAGCAGCGATCCTACCTACATGCCAACAAGCGTCTCCAAGCCTTCTCCTAAAGATTCGACAAAATAATCAGCCACTGAAGTGAATCAGCCCACTGCTGTCTCTAAACGACTTCAAGACGTAGTGGAAGAAGAAACTGGTCATGAGGCTGACATCTTAGTTGACATTGGTGGGGACACTATGATGCCTACTGCAGCGACCACAACAGATAATGATCCTGAAGACCATTTCCCTCTCAGTTTAAAAGATGCTGACGAAGAGAAGGATGAGGAGGCTGAAACTGATGGCGAAGAGGAGGAAGAGAAAGTAGGTGAAGAGCCAACAACTCCCATGGCTGCTTCGGATGAAGAAGGAGAAAGCGATAAGAAAAACCTTGGTGAACCACCCAAAGCTGCTTCGACCGCTACAACTTCGACCCGACTCTCTCAAGAGGAACTTGAGAATCTGAAGGTGCAAAGACCATTTGAATATCTGAAGGCCATGCTTAGTTCTCGTTATGACTTTGCTGATACTACCGTTAGTAGTTCGACCACCTCAGGAACTATGTCTGACGCCAAATCCATGGACGAAGCGCTGACCCATATTCGACAAAAAATCCTCAACATTGATTTATTTCAGCTTTTAGAGAATGATTCATCTGCTCACTTTGACCTGAAAAAGATCTTAAAGCATATCAAAGTTCTGGAGGCTTCTCCTAAAGTGACTGATGTTGTTCTGGATCTTACTACTCTAATAGATCTTGTGGTGGCAGACTTTAACCGGCTTCGAGATTACTCCAAGAAGCTCGAAAATTAGACGAAAACACAACTTGCTGAGTGGGATGCTGCTTCAAGTTCGTCTAACAAAGTAACTGAATTGGAAAAGGCTTCTGAGCAAAATAAGAAAGAAGCAGCTGTCTGTGGCGAAAACATCCTCAAGTGGAAGAAACAAATTGTTGTTCTTCAAAACAAAATTTCTCAAGCAGAAAAGCGCCAAGAAGAACTGCAACAAATCAATCAATAGGAAATAACTAAAGAGCTTGAAGTCGGGGTGCACCATGTTGATAAGGCTCGAAAACTTGGTGAAGAAATCGAGGAACTTTCGAATGGCAAGGCCCTTTGCGAGCGTCGTCTTCAAATTCAGAAATCCAAATTTGAAAAACTGAAAGAATCTTTCCCAGTTTAAATATTTGTAATTTTTAATTGGCCTTTTTAAGGCCTATTTTGTAATGACATTTAAGCTATTTTATTTGGCGAAAAGAATTTCAATCCACCATGTTGCTTGTTTTCTATGCATGACTATTCGACTGCTATCTTTACTTCTTGTAATGTGGGCTTATATTTTTTCAAATATTTCCCGTTTATTTTTAATATTCGCTTATCTTTATCCAACTTTTTGACTTCATAAGCGCCATTGGAAAATACTTGTGTGATTTGAAAAGGTCCTTCCCACTTAGGGGACCATTTTTCCATAAGTCTATCTTTTCGATCCATGGGAAGAATCACTTTCCACACAAAGTCACCAATCGAAAAGGCTTTACTTTTCACTCTTTTATTGTAGAATTTCTCCACCCTTTCCTTTTGCCTTTTCAATAAATCTAACGCGTTTAATCTTTCTTCGTCTAAATCAACTAATTCATCTATCATCATATTCCAATATGCATCCGATGGAATTTCATGATGTCTTTGAACTCTTGTTGACTGCAAGTATATTTCGACCGGTAAGATCGTATCATGGCCATACGTTAGTCGAAAAGGTGTAGCATTTGTAGCTTCCTTAGGAGAGGTTCGACAAGCCCATAGAATTTGGTCCAAAGTTTTGTGCCAATTCTTTGGTTTTCTTCCCACGTGCTTCTTTATTAAACCAATTATAACCATGTTTGCGGCTTCGACCTGACCGTTGGCTTGAGCGTAGTAAGGCGTTGATGTGAGAAGTTTGAAACCCATTTCCTTCGCGAATGCTTGCATATTTTTACCAGTGAAAACATATCCTTGATCCGTTGTTATTGTCTCTAGGATGCCAAACCTGTAAATGATGTGCTTTCGAATAAATTCAATTACTGCTTCTTGATCCACGTTTACTAAGGGTATGGCTTCGATCCATTTCGTAAAATAATCGATCCCAACCAAAATAAACTTCTAGCTTTTTGAAGAGGTCGGTTGAATTTCTCCAATCAAATTCAAAGCCCAACCTCTAAAGGGCCAAGGCTTTATTTTAGAATGTAATTCACTTGCAGGAACATGTGGTATCCCTGCGTGTACCTGGCACTCTTGGCATCCTTTCGCGAATTCGACGCAATCTTTTAACATAGTTGGCCAATACATTCCCTGTCGGAATAATAACCACTTCATCTTATGGCCTGCCTGATGCACACCACATGCCCCGCTGTGTATATTCGACAAAGCTATGTATGCCTCAGATTCGCCAAAACACTTAAGTAATATCCCTTCCGGAGTTTTCTTAAATAGTTCATTCCCCAAAATCACATAACTCAAAGCTCGATACCTGATTTTTCGTTCGATTGGTCCTGTTGGATTTTGTAGGTACTCTATTATAGGCTTTCTCCAATCTCCAGTAATTAAATCTTCCACATTAAAAATCTCAAAGTTTTCTTCGTCAGCGTATCCTAGCTTTATTGTCTCCAGATATGATAGGGATAACCTAGTTGACACGACTCTTCCTCTTACTTCGATGGCTTTCTGCAATTTCTCTTTGGACACTTTGTATCCGGAGGCTATTTGTGCTAAATCGTTTGCCTCCTAGTTTTCTATTCGAGGGATATGTCGAACTGTAACCATATCGAACTTCTTCAAAAGTCGATTAGCTATTACGAAGTACATGATCAAATTTTATTTGACACACTTGTACTCCTTGGTTATTTGCTTAACTACCAACTCAGAGTCTCCCATTATTTCGACTCTAGTTGCCCCCAATTCCAATAAAATTTCAAGTCCTGCTATTAAAGCTTCGTATTCAGCTTCGTTATTTGAACACAGTACTTCGACTTTATACTTGAATTTTGTTGGAATTCTTTTAGGAGAAATAATCAAAACTTCTATACCAGTTCCATTCTTATGACTAGAACCATCGAAATATAACTTCCAAGGCTCTATTTTGACATAGTCCACCGACTCTTCGTTTATGGCATGGTCGACTATGAAATCAGCCACCACTTGTCCATTGACAGCTTTTAATGGTAAGTATGTCAAGGAATATTCAGTTAATGCTAAAGCCCATTTTATTATTCGACTAGGCAAAATAGGTTTAGATAACATATGTTTTATTACGTCAAAATGGGAAGAAACATAAACGTCAACTAGTTTTATATAGTGCTTTAACTTCATACATGAAAAGTATACACATAAACACAACTTTTCGATCACACTATATCTAGTTTCTGCATCATTTAAGACTCTACTGAGGTAATAAATGGCTCTTTCGACACTGTTTTCATCCTCTTGGGCTAACATACTCCCTATTGTCTTATCTGGCGCGGCTATGTACAGCCTCATACTTCTACTTCTACAAGGTGGCATCAAAATAGGGGGATGCGTCAAGTACTCCTTGATTTTGTCGAAAGAATCTTGTTGCTCTTGCCCCCATGCAAAGCTTTCCTTTTTTAGTCGAAGTAGAGGAGAGAAGGCTTGCGTTTTCCCACTCAGGTTGGAGATGAACCTTATGAGAAAATTAATCTTCCCAAGTAGAGAATGCAATTCCTTCTTCGTTGATGGCGCTTTTGCCTCCATTATTGCTTTGGCCTTGTTTTGGTTTATTTCGATCCCCTTCTTGTGGACCACAAAGCCTAGGAAGTTTCCCTCCTGCACACCAAACGCACATTTGAGAGGATTCATTTTTAGACCATACTTCCTCATCCTTTCAAAGGACTGTCGAAGATGGTCAATGTGACTTTCTCCTGAAACAGACTTAATAACAATGTCATCAATATAAATCTGCATAAAAGTCTCAATGAAATCGTGAAAAATAGAATTCATTGCTCGCTGATAAGTGGCTCCAGCATTTTTCAAGCCAAAAGGCATTACCACCCATTCGTAGGTGCCTAAGGCTCCGGGGCATTGAAATGCCGTTTTTGGAACATCTTCCTCAACAATAAAAATTTGGTTATAGCCAGATTACCCATCAAGCATACTGAGGTACTCATGGCCTGTGGCAGAATCGACAAGCATTTCCGCCAATGCCATAGGATTCTCATCCTTTGGGGTAGCTGAATTTAAGTCTCGAAAATTAATGCATACCCTTAACTTGCCATTCTTCTTTATTACTGGCACTATGTTAGCAATCCATTCGACATACCTGGTCGTACGAATGAATTTACATTTAAGAAGCCTTTCGACTTCCTCTTTGATCTTCGACAGGATCTCTGGGGCGAAACGCCTTGGGGTTTGCTTTACGGGCTTCCCCCCAGGCATTATGGGCAGCTGCAATTCGACCAAACTCCCGTCCAGGCCGGGCATCTCGTCATAGTCCCATGCAAAACAATCTTTAAACTCTTTCAACAGCCGGACTATTTCGACTTTGAACTGGGGATCAACTTTTGCACTTATGTAGGTTGGCCTTTTTTCTGCCCCCAATCCCAAGTCGATTTCTTCAAGTGGATCCTGCGCCACCATCTTCATATCTGTTGACAATGGATCCTTCTCGAAACCCAGAGGCTCATTGTCGTAAATGGCATCAAGCCTTTGATTCTACCATTCGCCCAATTCTCCATCGAGCGGATTTTCGTCCAAATCCTTGTGAGGATATTGTCGGTCGTATTCGACCTGATTGGCTTCGACAGCCATGTACTTCACTTCAGCCTCTAGAGCCGCTTTGAGTTTGTTCTCGGCTACATAAGTCGCGATCTTTTCGAGCGCTAGTGACTCACTCATTTTCACCGAACTTGCTACCCCAACCAATTGGTTGTATGTGTGCAGTGCCGAAGATGTAATTCACCTTACCAACAACCTCCCTATCCCATTGGAACCCATGTGTGGGATGGAGGTATAGCGAACAGAAAGCATTATCAGTTGTCGTCATGTCGAATGTGGTTGGACTGCAAGGAGCAATGTGGGCCAAGTTTCTGTCGAAACTTCGGCGATCAACGTGGTTTACATCAGCTAGAAAATAGCTCTGATCAACCTCTATGTTCTCCATTATTCCATCAGCGCGCCAGATTGTTATCCTCTGATGCATTGACGAAGGAACGACACCTATGCCGTGTATCCATTCTCTTCCCAAGAGGAGATGTTAATTTACCTTTGAAGCTATTACCATGAACATCATTGGCCTAGTAATTGTTCCGACTGTCAAATCTACCTGTATCACACTCATTGTTGTTCCTACTTTTCCCTCATAGTTCGACAAACCATGTTGTAGGGCTTGGTGTCTGAATCTTCTTTGCCAATCTTTTTCAGTATGTAGTGCGGCATCAGATTTACTGCCGCTCCTCCATCGACTAGGATTTTATTTACCCCCACATTTCCCCCATTTCCTTTTATGAATAGAGGTTTAAGGTGGCTTCGTATGGAGTCGTCTGGCCTTTCAAAAAATGTGTTATGCCCTTTGACGCATCCGTTATTCATTATATAGTAGCACATTGGTCTGTGCCTTGTGATTTCACTTTCCATGACTTCCTCTTCCTCCTCGACCTCCATCACCTGATCGTACTCCCTAGGGAGCACTGAGACTACGTTACACACGACGTCGAAGGATGCCTCTGATTCTGATTTAAAGTCATCAGTCATTTCGTCATCTCTGTTTATATCTTCTTTCGACGACACTTGTTCAGGGACACTGCGCTGTTCATTGTCTATGGACTCCTCTCTCTGGCTCACAGTTTGGGTGTTGCTGCTATTTTCCGCCTTGCTTTTTTTTACAGCCTCTCTCTCTGCCTTCTTTCGCCTTTGAAACCTCCTCCATTGAGATTTCGACATTGGGTTTTTACCCTTATAATTCTATGAAGGGTAAGGAATTCTCATGGGCTTTTCATTTTCTTTCTTCCCTGTCAAAGAGGAGCCCCTTTGCACCTCAAAGTTCTTCCATTTCTTCTGGCCCTGAGCCTGGAGAATTGGTTGAACCCACTTATCATCTGGGGCTTTGTTTGTGGGTTTGAAGGTATTTGGATACCTTCTTCCCAACCTTTTCTTATTCTGATCTCCCCTTCTAGGGTCGAATATCTCCTTTCTCGAAGATGGTACTTCCCCCTAATTTCCTCTCCTTTTAGCCCTCTCGACTCCTTCCAAGTTTTCTGCTGCCTTCTTGTCGAAAATAGCGCTGTAGCGAGGGCATAACATCACCTCAGATCTTTTCTTCTGGCATCTTTGAATAAACTCTACCAAGTTCTCTTCTTCTTTTGGGTATGCCACCTTCTGATACTCTTCTCGTCGACGCTCCTCGTCAATTCGCATAGGGACTTTCTGGGATACTTCCACCATGTTCACATTGGCGGTTGGCTCAGCCGCAATGTTCAATTTTTTCATTCTCATGCTGAGGCCTTCGTCAACCTCATGTCTCTTCTTAGCCAGGTCGAAATCTTCATGATCACCTTTTGTGTGAATCTTCACAGGCAAGCCTTTGACATCATGTTGGCAGCCAAACTGGACCGCTTTCTCCTTAGGGTCTTCCATTATCCGTCGAAGAATCCCTACAGCAACCGGTTTGCAGGAACCTCCAGCAGTCCCTTTGTTGGTTTGGGTGATGCTATCAGCAGCTTCATCTTTGACTTTGTCAAAAACTTCCGCAATTTCCGTATTAATGTTGTTGAGGCCCTCAGTGGCCTTGTTGTTAATGTCACTGAAGCCTTCAGTAGCTTCACTGTTGATGCAGTTTTCTATGACTCCTTCATCAAGGTGTTTAGTAACCTTGATCATCACTGGCTGGTTCATGAAGGCATTGGAGACCTCTTCGACCTCACTTTCATCAGCGGGGATCTCAGTGATCTCCACCATATTCACATTGTTATCGAAGCCTTCAGTAGCCTCGATCATCTCAAAGCTGTAGTCGAAGCCTTCTTCAACCTCCACCATATTCACTGTGAATGGCTCAGCATAATGGGCTTCCGCCACCTGCATTGGATTGGAATCAATTTTCATCTGCGACTTTGATTTGTCGCCGAATTTGAGTCTTCCATCGTGAATTGCATTCTGCACCAAATCCCTGAAAAGGAAACATTGAGACGTTTTATGACCTAAGAAATTATGGTACTTACAAAAACCTCTCTTCTTTTGTTGTTCTAGAGGAGGCGCTTTAGTACCAGGTGGCACTATCAGTTGGCCATCCTTGACTAATAAATCGAATATTTTGTCATACTTGGTAACGTCGAATGTATAAGTCCTTTTAGGGAACTTATCATTCTTTTCAGACTCGACTGGGTCTTTCCCGTTCGACGGGGCCAAAACTTTACAAGCATATGGCGGACCCTGTTTCAGTTCTGCCAAATCAGTTTCCTGTTCGTCGAAATTTGATGATTCATTTTTGTCCTCATCTTGACACATTCCGACATAAGCCACTCTCTCTTTTTTATTCTTATTTGCTCTAGCTTTTTCAGCCTTTAGCCGTTCGACCTGTCTAACTCTATCGGCCAATTGGGCCATGTCTCTCAAATATTGTGTGTCTAATTTCTTTCGGATCGAATAATCAAGGCCACCAGCGGCCATTTCGACCAACTCATGTTCAGGCACTTGTGTGAAACATCTTGCTTTAAGCAACCTAAACCTATTCGAGTAATCATCAATTGGCTCAGAGAATTTTCTCTTGACGCTAGCCAATTCCTTCAAACTTATCTTTGTTTGTCCCATATAAAACTGTTCATGGAACAATCTCTCCAACTGGGTCCATGTATGGACCGAACCTGCAGGCAAAGATGTGAACCAAGTAAAAGCATTTTTCGTTAGAGAACTCGGAAAATATTTTATCTTCAAGTTCTCATTGTGCTCTATTTCGCCTGCTTCGATCAAGTAACGGGCCACATGTTTGACTATCGATTCACTCGTGTCTCCTGAAAACTTAGTGAACTTGGGGACTTTCCATCTTGGGGGTAAATCTTCCTGCAATATATATTCAGATAATGGTGATGTGTAACTAGGTCTCTGTAGTCCTACATTTACTCCATTTCGAGCCATTATTCTTTCGACCATGGCTGCTAAATTGTTTTCTGCTGGTATATTATTACAACGTATTCGTTGCACAACATCGTCAGCATTTTGATCCCTATTTACTATCACCCTCACAGGTTCTTGCTGAACAGGCATTTCGACCCTGGGTGGTTCGACCATTGCTTCTTGGTCTCTAGGGTTTGCCGGAGGAACATTTATTTGTCTTTGGTTTATAGTAGGTTCCTCTTCGACGACTATCCTTGGGTCCTGAGCTACCTGCTCTCTTTGAGTGGGTTGGGGAACACCAAAAAAATCGGCTATACGCGCCATTTGCACTGCCAATTGTTGGTTCGTTTGAGTGGTATTTTGAATCAATGGGTTAAACACAACCCCCATTTGTTGAGTCAACATCTGAACCATGTCCTGGTTACTCTCATCCATTTGTTGCCTAATCACTTGCGCAGAACTGTTTGTGATACTTGGCATATAGGTTTGATACCCTGTTGTCAAAGGCTGAGTCATTCTCCCTATATGGTTTGCGCCAGATCCTGATCCTTGCAAAGGCGAAGTTACGTTAATCATAGGATCTGAATATATTGGTGGCGCATTATGTAAACTTGTCATCACCGTAATTGGAATTCCATATGGTTGATCTCGGTTTGATAGAGGCATCGTAAAACCAGACAAAAAAGTCCTATACGTGCTTCCTGGAGGAGGGGTGTCATTTATTGCATTTGAGACCCCATAGTAGAAAAACTTGGAGCATTTTGGGGAATCGAATGCGCAGGCGTCGAACCCGCTGTTGATGGCATAGCCTCGGACACGGATATTGAGGCCGTATTTCCCCCAGTCGAAGGATTAGGGGGTGGCACTTCGTTATTCGCAGGAATCTGGTTGTTAGGGGGATTTGGATTCGCCATTCTGCGTACTCGTCTCCTTCTGGGTCTCTCTTCGTTATTTTCGGCAATCTTACCGCTCCTTAATTTTATACAACAAAACGAAGACGACTACAAAGGAAAGGAAAATTTAAAAATAAAGGTCTAAAAAATTGTCAAAACGCACAAGGGTCCCACTGGGCGTGCCAATTTGTTTACTTGGAAAATTCGAAAACAACCTCTGGTCTTCTAATTTGTGAAACTAGTTTACTAACAGGATCGACCACACAAATCCTAGGACATAATGCGTTTAGAAATGTTGACAATTTGAGTAAAACTCTAACCTTTTCATCATTGTTTTATTATTGTTTTCACAATTTGTAATTTTCAACTTACTAAGGTAAATGGAACTTGGAATTGGTAAATGATTGGTGAAATGAAAGTAAAGTGACAAGAATAAAATTTGCAGAATTTTAAAGAGTATTGTAAACAAACTGAAATTTCATAAAGAACTGCAAGCAATAAACTGGTGTTTTTCTCAAACATACATTTTTTCCATAATGACTCATTTCTCTCACACGGTTTACTTTGAGTAATTTGAATAACATGTACAATTTTGAAATGCACACCGGAAATCTAACACTAAGACTCCCTATTTATATACAATCGAAATAACTACCAATAACAGCTATTTCTCTTAATGGTGGCAAATGGCAATCTGCATGCATTCGTCAACTAGATGCATTCCACACGTCCTATTTCAAAATGAAACTCCCTCCTAAATTTGAATTTCAAACATCTGTCGAACGAGGCCTATCACCCCTCTGTCGAAGTATTTCTAATACTTAGAAAAATCTGCCAATGCTTTCCTTTAAGTAACATTTGCCTTCGACTGGCTTTCTCCCATCAGAAACACATTCCTGTCGAAATACCCTGGCAGATTTCCAAATTTGTTTTGAACAATTATCTAGGCATCGAAATTAGCAACCTACAGGTGGGCAGACCGATCCTTTCGGAGGTGGGAGGTTACAGGATGACGTGTCCTCGCGGGGAGAGACACGTGGAGGTCGAGGAGAGACGTGTTCCCCAAAACTCGAAGCCTCTGCTCGACAATGCCTGTCCAACACGTGCTCGACGAGGTGGAGGACGTGCTCGACGCTGGGGAAGTGTGGGCCTTGTTGTGCCACCTCATATCATTGGGTTGGGCCTGCCTGATTAATGAGCAGGCGTTGGCCCAGTCCAGAACAATATATATATATATATATATATATATATATATATATATATATATATATAGACACGCACACACACACATACACATCGCTATTATACTATTTCTATTCTGCTTTCTGCCTTGTCCCCTTTTTAGGGCATCAAAACGCAAATGCATGTTGTAGAAAACCGTCGAACAACCAATACAGTTGATGTCCGTCTAAGGATCTAGGGGTGCTAACGGAGACACTTTTCTCGTCCAAATACAACATTCAACCCCCACCTTCCGCACTTTGCACTCATGAAGATTCAAGGGTGCTTTCGGATACGCTGTGAGTGTCTAACTACATCAATCTATTCCACGTATTGTCTCGTGCGCCTTCAGAATTCAAGGGTGTTATCGGATACGCTTCAAGCTCACGAATACACAAATAGATTCCCCACAGCACCTCGTGCGACTTCAGAATCTAAGGGAGTTGTCGAAGATATTTTGCACATCCGGATACAACAACCAGTTGCCCTAGGGGTGCTGTCAGAGACGCTCTACACGTCTGAATACAACATTCAAATACCCCATTCAAAGAAATACATGCTTTCACGCGTAGGTGGTGCACCCTTTCTAGATCTAGCCATTCCAAAGGCGAGCTAGGTGAATCCTGGAGACGTCCACATCGATCTGATCTATCGCCTCCAGAGCAGGGATACAGATCCTATACCTTTGGCCGAGTAAGATTCTATGTGATGCGGAGCTCAATTCAAAGCATGCCCACATCTAACTAGTTTCTTGTCCTTCGTCTGTAAGTACAATTCGAAACACCACCACGAAAGGTCGGTCAAATATTACAAGAGCAAATAAAAGGAAAAAGAACAAAACAACGCTAAGATGTTGGCACCCAACTCCTTAGATTAACAACCACCTTCGATATCCTTCTCAGAAGAATTTTCTAAAGGGTTCATCTGGTCAACGGTGATAGCGAGGCCAGGACAAAAAGACCAAGGAAGGCATCTACAAAAACCTTCTTACAACAATTCTCCCTCTCAGCAATGGAGGCATTCAACCTCTCTATCTCAGCAGCCAAAATGGACGGTCTACTATACCAATCAGCCTCTTCCCACAAAGAGCTAATGGAATCAACATTTTCCCAAAGCTCAACCAATTCCTTCTCGGAATTGGAATTTTTCGGCTCAAGAACTTCACACCTTTCCCTCAGCTCATCTTGTTCCTTTGAAAGCTGTTTAGAGCCTAGAAAGTCTTCCTAACTAAACGCTACAATAGAAACAAAGGACCCGACCTTGAACAAAGTACGTGAGGCATCTACAAAAAGACTCTACTTGTTAATCGTAAATAAACCTCATACAAAATCTAGGTCCTCAGCAGCCACGACAGCAGCAAACACCTATGGTGTGTTAGGTACCCGGGAAGGTAGAATATTAAGAATCCAGAAGAAATAAGTCAGAGCATCCTGCTCACTACCTTCCACCAAGCGAGACCATTTAGGAGAACCTCCTTAAATAGAACTGGATGAGCTATCATCTGACCCCTTTTGGCAGGGGAAGAAGAAGTTAGGGGTCCTCGAGCAGATAAACCAGACGTGGCTATAGCCAATTGACCCAATTCAGGCATCAGAACCGGGACAGTTGTTTTGACTACCTCCGGGGAAGTCACCATAGCAGAAATTCGAGCCTTTAGAATAGAAGCGGAATTAACGACAGGTACCGCCGACACCGGGATGGACAAACCAGTAGTAAGGCCCTGATCATTCGCGAGCGCTAGAGCTTTTTGCAATTGATTCAACTGATTCATGTTATTTATGAAAGCATAACCTGCATGGTTAAATAAAAAAGGGGTGCCCAGATGTCCATCATTGCCAAAAAGTTTTTGCCTCTCGGAATGTTTAGACACACTAACTATCACGTGAGTATCTATCTATCTTTTCTTTTACTGAAAAGAAAGTACTACATTGGGACTAAACTCTTCTTCATATTCGAGCCCCTGATACCAAACATGTAAAAATCCTCTTCCATTTTCACTTCTTTGGGAGATAGAGAAGTTGACCCAGAGTGAAAAGAAGGGATATGCCAGTAAAAATGAGCTATGGATCATTACTTCCGAAAGCAACTCTGCAATAACGGGCATTTCCCACTGGACCCAAAGTCAAACAGAAGGTCATGTGCCCCCAGAAGTAACGGATTTCACAAATACGAAATGTTCCAAGAAATCACCCTAGACGAAGGCGAAAGAATTGAACCAAGATACTTTAGAACGAAGGGAGATTGATTCTTGATCCTGGGTATTGTCCATCTATGTACGAGCTATTAAGAAGAAGTCGAAAAAGATCCCTAATGAAGGTTTCTAAGACTTGTATCCGACATAAAGCTGGAACACCAGCATGAAGGCCCATGCTCTGGGACGAAGCTACGAGGGAGCAAAATTTAGATGGTTCATCACGGACACCTCAAAGCCGGAGAAGGGAAGACATATTTCCAATTTAGTGAAGAGACACTCGTACATGGGAACCGATCAACCCTCGAAAGAGCTGCACACCCTCTCATTTAGGCCTACTAGAAGAATAGCCCAATCCGGGGTATTGCCAACTATGATGTTGTTCCGGGTTACAACTTCGACAATGTTTAAAATAGAAGAAGTCTCAACTATTTTGGTGGCCACCCAATGGTACCTATTCGCATTGGCTGGTTCTATTAATCAAACACCCATATGAGCCAATATGCTTGCTCTATGATGATCATCAGGATTGACCCGCGACACGGCATTATGTCGCCCTTCGTACTCCAGGTGACAAGAAATTTCAACTTCACTAGGGTAATGAGCAGTTAACTACCGGTATGTTTGGAAAAAGTGGTCAGGATGTTCCCTCATTTGACAAGCAACCTCTATTTTTGCCTCGATCAAGACATGAAGAGACATCGTTCTCTCAGCAAGGTTTTCACCCCCGTCGGATTTCACAAGAAACATAGATTTTGAATTATTCATGGAGAGAGCTTCGCCTGACACAGATTCTCCAGAAGACTCTTCCATCTTTGAATCACCACTAAAAATGATGACTCCTGATTCGAAACCACCACTGACAGAGGGGAAGGAATGCAATTCACACTCCATTCCCCTTTTTGAAGATGAAGAAACACTATACCCCGAGTCACCCTCGACGATAATAGGGTTACCACTCATCGTAATAAAAATGAGATAAGAAATTGAATAAAAGTCGAGGAGAAAAGAAGGTACCTTGAAGTAGGAGGGCGAAGGCACTAAAACAAGGAAGGAAGTTGAAAATTTTAAGCTTTAATGCTTAAGATTATGAATGTGCGATGACAATTACTCAAGAAAACAAGTGCTCCCGTATAAAAGTGGAAAGAGCTCAAAGAGACAAGAGAAACTCAGTTTACGAGAGGGCAAAAAAGTTTCTCCACGATCTCTCTCCATCTTTATATATGCAAAGTCAATCGAACGGATCAGATCGAAAGTAGGAAATAAGGGCAAATGGATGATCAGACTTCACCTGGTGAGGATAACTACACTAAAGTGTACTCAAGTACACAAAAAGTTGCGCTACATCACCCCGTACCTTTTCATGTGACACATTAAAGAAAAACGACAATCCAATGCGGCACTCACATTCGCATCACACTTTGGCAAAACCAAAGTGGTGCTTGCCAGCAGACGCCTGGATGATCTTCCTTTGAGGACGACTGCTATTATTGAAAGACTCCCCCGACATCAAACATGCTCAATGAGTCTTAGAGGCAACTGTTCCATGCCGACCAAAGACCCAAGACCACTACTCCGCACTGGCCAAAGGCCAAATATCACAAGGCCCATTATTCAGGCTACTCCGTCATGCTCAAGGTACATTTACCTTCGTTCTATCTTGAACCATAAACTAACTTGTGTGTTGTAGTGCTAACCATGCAGATAACTCCTAGATCCATCGCATCAGAGATGATAAACACTAATTAACGACATCTCATCATGAGCGATACCTCTAGTTCAAGAAGCACATTGATTGCAACCTTTGATTAATGGTGTCACATCGACAAAGTACATTGAAAGCTCTACTCCACCATAGTTTCCACGCAGTTGTCCATGTACTAGTGGAAGATTCTGCAGCTACCGTTGCACCTACTTCTTCAGGCAAAACTCTATGTTGAAGAGTTACTCGGAATGCTGCCAACACATCCCCTGCATTAATTTTTATCTTTTCTATTCTATTTAGTATTTTTATATTAAATATTATATATTTATATAACCAAATTAATATTTAAGTATTTTATGTTTTATTTTACATTAATATTGAGAAATATTTCTATGGAATTTTTATTTCGTAATAAATTGAATAAAATAATTTATTGGATTCATTAAAAAGAGATCTATTGGATTTATTTATTTTTTAAATAGATTCATTTTTATATATTGACAATGTAATTGTTCTGTGTGCATATACATTAAATTCAATTCTATTAGATTTTCAAGTCACACGTTTAAAAGGTAGATCAACCTTAGTAAAAAAATAAAAATAGATGTTCAGTCGGCTCGAGAATTAGTCTTACAGGAAAATAAAAACTCTAAACTATATAACTCGGATTTTATTTTTTAAAATGCTATCATAAATACCTTACATTTTCCGTGTTACACTTATAATTAATTACTTCTTTTTATAAAAAAAAAAAAAAACTTCAAATTACCAATAATTTACAGCTATATAAAAATCCTTATTGGGCCTGATACTGAAAAACTCATATTGGGTCGGAATTGACACAATTATGAAAATTATAGTCACTCATCTTCCAATATTTTATATTAACAAAATTTTCTCTCATTTTTAAATAACAATATGCTAAAATTCTTTCTTGTAAAAAATTCAACAGACCAATAAAAACATTTGATATGCATTTTTATCCGATATTTCAAAAAATCTGATAAAATCATGTTAATTTCCGATTTTTTAAAAAATACGATAGTTCATATCCGACATGATAATAAAAACGAATTTAATACTATCAGATTTTTTATTTATAAATCCAATATGTTTTATAATTTTATGAATTTTTAAAAAATTTGGCAGTTCATATCTCGTGAGCCTATAAAAAACGAATTTAATACCATCAATTTTTTTTATAAATCTAATAGGGTTTGTAGTTTCCAAAATATTTGCAAGGAGTTGATATAAAATCTTTTTTTAATACGTTTTTATATCGGATATTTAAAAAATCTTGTATAAAAATATGATTTTATACCGTTTTTTCAAATATCCACTATAAAACATAAATTTTTAAAAATAAATTATGATTTTACATCCATTTTTAAAAAATCAGATGCTAAATCTAATTTTTTATATTGGTTTTTCAAAAATCCAATAAATATTCATAAATTTCTCAAAAATCAAGTACATCACACATAAATCCGATAAAACTCAAATAAAAAACAAAAAACCAAAACTTTCATAAAAATCTAGAATATAATTAAAAAAAAGAAACTGCAATTTTTTTTCAAAATTCAAGCCCTTTTATTAGAAATGTTTTGATAAAATTATACATAATTGATAATAAATTCTCCTTATATCCTTTATACTCGGTTCATGTTTACATAAGGAGAATTTAACATGCCACCATCAAAATTATACTGGACACTCTCACGTGGGTTGCTATTACCTTTATATTTTTACTAAATATTTTTGAATTTTTTGTTGCGTTTATAGGAGTTCTTGAAGAATTATCGGAATTTATCGATAAAAAAATCATTAATTTCTGATAAATGTTTGAAGAAATATTGGATTTTTCGAAAAATCCGATGTAGTTTTTTAGAATTTTGACAATTGTGAATAGTTCATATTCGATAGGAAAAAAACACTATTGAATTTTTAAAAAAATCCGATAAACAATCACATTTTTTGAAAAATTCAATAAACTACAACACTTTCAATGAACTATCGATTTTTTTTTAAATCCATAAAATTACCAATGATACCGGATTTATAAAAAATCTGATTTGTTAACTTTATTTTTCAAAAAAAAAACGGTAAATAATTCATACTGCACTTTAAAAAATACACTACCGGAATTTTGTTATGTTACCGAAAATTCTCAATGAACTACCAGAAATTTCGTTCGCACATTTTGATTTAATTAAGTTCAGGGATACTTTTAAAATTAATGAAATAGATAAGAGTGTCAGGTATAAGCGGTTGATGGCAGGTTAAATCTTCTTACATAAGCAACTAAGTTCAATAACCTACTAAGTTGCTTATGGTTTTATGCAGATCCATCAAATTTCAAACAAGTAAAATTGGACTTAACTAAATAAAAATAATGTTAAATATTTTATCCGTTCTAAATAATTGTCATAGTTGGTCATTTCATACAGATTAATAAAATATAATAAATGAAAGAGAGAAAATAATATTTTTATCAAATTATCCTTGTTTACTATTGGAGTATTTGAATTATCATAAATGTAGAGTGAGAGAATAATAAATTGAGAGTATTAATTAGAAGGTATAATTGGAAAATAAAAATTAAAATTGTATTGGAAATTAAAAGCGACACATATTTTGAGACAAATGATTGTATAAGATGCGACACTTATTTTGAGATAGAGGGGTATTTATTTTAAAATACACATTTTGTTTGTGTTGAGTCAATCCTAATTTTTAGAAAAATTGGACTTTGACAATGTAGAATTCAATCGAGAAGTAAGTAAGGTATATTTAGAGGTGATATTTAACTATGTTTGGTAACTCATTTGTAGAGTATTTCTCGCATCCCTAGACATAAATTAAGTGAAAACAAAGAAATTTTAATTTGGAACATTAAGTCATATTTAGGTGAGTTGGGTTGCACTAATCGAGAGTTCATGTTTTGTCTTTTAGGCATTCCTCTGGGCATGCTAGTTGAGAAATGGCATGACCATTTTGCGCTTAGCAAGTCCACCTTTTGTTTTCATTGGCATTTTGCTTTCATCACTATTTTTTAAAAAGAAATAGCTAAACTAAATACTATTTTAAAAAAAACTTATAAGGTGTGGTTGAGTTACTTCCCAAGAAACGCTTGTTTAATGGCTGTAGCTGAATAATTATCAATGTTACCTTGTACTAGTTTCTTTATAAAATACCACATTATTTTTTATTATGACCTTTAGTTAACCTTTGTCATGTCCATGAGCATCCTCGCAATTTTCATGAATGGTCTTCCTAAGATGAGAGATTTCTTTGGGCCTGGTTTGATACTAGTATCACAAGTCCACAAGAAATGAGAAATTATCCCTCTGTATCAGTACATCTTTAATAATTCCCACTGGTGTCCTGCATGTTTTGTCTGCCATTTGCAATGTTTATGTAGATGGCTCTATTTGCAGATACCCAAACTTTTATAACACCTATAATGGTATTATATCCACAATTGCACCTAAATTAATAAGCGAATTTACCACATTCATATTACCAATGGAAACATGTAATACAACTACATCATAGTCAACCTCTTTCTTGGGTGAACCTTGTTGATTATCTTTGTCAGCTTCATCTTGCAGTTCTCATTCTTCTCGTCCATCTGCTCCTTTTTCACTGGCTTTGACAATAATGCTTTCATCCACAAGGATAACACTACAATGATCCTTTGGATTGTTCTTCGTGTTTATATGTAATATGTTACTTGGGAGATTAAATAGCTGCTTGGCTAATTGGCCCACTCACGTTTCAAAGTTTTTAAGGAAGCTTCAATATTTTTGTGACTGACCATAGCCACCTGCATGAATTGATTGAGTGTATCCTCCAACTTTGTTGTTTTTTAGTTGACGTGGAGGTACTTGTGAGTAATGATGAAAAAGGTTGTATGTTGGATGAACCAGTTTTGAATATCCACCCTTGATTAAAATTATTATTATGTGGGAATTTGTTGTTTTGATATTGACAAGGCCTTTGGTTGCCTACATAGCTTACTTTTATATCAGTAAGGGAAAAATATAGTTGGATGGTCTCCGCTATAGAGTTCACAAAATGGAATATACCTTTGTTGAGGTACTTCATCATATCTTTCAGTTGTTGTGGCAGGTTTTTGTTTGGTTAGTTCATCCACCGTCTGGGTCAACAACTTATTTTGAGCAAGAATAATATCAATGTTGTTTAGCTATATGATACCATTCTTTCTCAGGTAAGAGTTTATGTTATGATTTCCTAGTTAATCACTGAGCGTCATTCGCTCAATGATTATTGTTTCATCCTTCACCTTTTTGGACATGAGAGAACCCCTAGTAGTAACATCTAGTAACAACTTTGGTTGTTGTTGGAGTCCATTTCTGAAGATGTGTATCTGCTTGAGTTCGTCAAAATTGTGGTTTGGACATCGTCTCAGCAAGGACTTGTATCTTTACCGCGCTTCAGAGAGAGTTCTCGTTCTTGGTAAAACACAGCGATGATTGTCTTAGCTTCCATGAATTTGTTGTGAGGAAAGGATCCGTTTAAGAAATTTTCCTCTAACAAGTTCCAATTTGTCAACGTTGATGTTGGTTGATCTAGCTACCACTCATTTGCTTTTCCAATGAGAGAGTGTGGAAACAGTCTTAGGAACACCGCTTCTTCCGCATTTTTTGGAGATCCTAGCGTACTAGAAATTTGTAGAATTGTTTGAGGTGTGTATACGGTTCTTCATGATTTAAACCTGCAAAAGGGTTATCATATAGAATTTATAATAGTCCCATTTTCATTTAACTTTGTCAAACATTCCTTTGTGTTATAATTAGGTGAGTTAGATGTTTGGGACTATTGTGGTATGGCGTGCTACCGTTGTTGTTTTCTATGTTGTTGTTTTTGTCGTCGTCGTCTTCGACTTCAGCCATGGTTCTTTGTTTTGAGACAAAAGACTCTTCTAGATATATCTTCTTGGATCTTTGTTTCTTTATCCTGTTTTAACTGAGGTATTTACACGTGGTTCTTTTGATTTCAGGATCAAATAACAATTGTTCTGTGGGAACCTTTCCTAGCATAAACTAGTAAAAATGGAACTAACTCTAGATGTCAATAGGTTAGTGGCTATAAATAGTTTATACAACTATTAACATATATATACATATATAAGCAATACTCAAAACAATAATAAAAAATATGTGATGTCTTTAAAAACTAGTACATGTCCCCAGCAACGGCGTCATTTTGTTGCTTGAGCACAAAAGTAAGTTTTATAATTATCGTATCCACAGAGACTGGTTGTTTCAAAGACCGTTCAACATTTTTTAAAATTCTAAGTAGAGAAGGGTTTTATAGTTGTTTTGATGCGTGCAAGTAAATAACAAAAAATAAATGGCAGAAAGTAAAGTTGAGATTTTGGTGTCAACAGTAAGAAAGCTTGCTAGGGGTAGAACATCATTACATATTTATCATGTATAAACATAGGTCAGTAATATGCTTCTATACCCGACTATTAATATTACCACTTGTTTCTCTCATTCGTATCTCTTGTAGATCTCAACACCGTGAGATCAGTGCATTATCTAATATCTGATATCTCGATTTATTAACCAATACAAATCATTACATTCCAACAGTTATAAAACAGGAAGACTCCACACCAATCCTACTAAAATATGTGCGGGTATTGAACCTAACCCTATGTCTAGGCATAAGCATCCAATAGATGATGATCTTTGATCTAGTAATTACAGGTACATTTTGAATCTCAAGTCATACCATGAAAACAAGTTTTAGGTAGCAGATCTAAAACAAACATTAAGATTAAAGTGTCATAAATATTTAAGTTTTAGTAGACTTATATAAAACACCATGATCAATTTAATACATGAATATAATGACTACATCTAAACCATAACAAAAATATTTTTACCTATGTTTACTTATCATAGTAGTACTAGTAATCCCATTAAGCTTAGCTTGGAAGTTTATTTGTCGTGTCACTTGAGCAACACTTCAACCTTCAGACTCCCTCTCTTATTCTTCTATTGTGTACCAATGTTATACTACTCTCATTTTATACTACCTTACTCTACCAAAACTCTCTTAGAACTAAACTAGCATATATTTATAGACATGGATTCAGGGCCCTCGCTTGGCGCACCGCCCATGCGCCTATCAAACCTGTTTTCTTCTAGATTAGGCAATGATAGCTGTTTGACAGGTGTCCCTAGTTGCCTTGCCTCTCTAGGCGCACCACCCTTGCACTTAGCACACAAACTCAGCTCAGAAGTGTCATCTGGCCTCGTGAGCTCACTTAGAACGTCTATGCTTATGGCCTAGCGAGCATTGCTTTGCAAGGTTTTTCTCTGACTTGGTGTTTGTGTCTTGACTTATGGCATTCCAGTTCTTTTTACCTGTTTTTAGTTAATACATGCTGAGAAAGTATTAAACATGTGTCCTATCACTTTGTATAGACAAATTGGGGGTTTTATATTGATTGCTTGTAAAATTAGTTAATAAGTTTCAAAATATTTTACATAAATTTGGCACTTATCTTATATGCCTAAAAGATTTTTTATGATTTATAACTGTTTCAGGCCAATCAAACGTCTCAAAAAGATCGATCTAATTCGAAGACCTGATTAATAGTTTTGTCTTCCTAAAGATGACAAATAGGTAAACTCTTTCCAAGAGGCCGCACAACAAAACCGAAACTATGCACATCACAGCTATTGGAATCAATCCAATGGCTTCCCACATTCTACATTGCGCTCACTTAGGGTTGTTTTAACCGCCACTTATATATACACGTGATCATACGCAAGGTATGATTCATTTGCTCTTGCAAGTTACACCTCTCTGACCTTACGACTTAAGTGTTGGGGTTATAATTTTGTAGGTACACCCCTTCTCCTTCGTAACTGAGATCTTATATGACGACTTTTACCAGCACATCATCAATTTCCTATTCTAACTCCTCTGATCTTATATGTTGCGTCGTTACAACTATTCTTGACAACCGACTAGATTTCCATGAATTTACTTAACCAAAAATGGTAGATTTCAAATCAACTCAATTAGCCTCTCATCACAACGCCAGTCTTCCAACGAAGCAGCCACACCTGTCCTCGGATCCACTCAAGAAGATCTTCATCCATCCGCTGATGAAGACAATCTAGCTCTAGTAACATCTCTGACCCTTTAATATCCCCAAATTTTGGTTCCTCCAATAATCAGTCAAGGGACTTTTTAAGTCTTACCTTCCTTCATACCTTTCAAGCAACTAATCCAAGGTCAACCATCTAAACAACCTCAACTAAAAACACAAACACCCAAGCCATAAATATTCCATAACTTTCAACAACATCAAGCCACACTCGGCATTTAGGGAGCAAACGAACTCATAACAATCTACAAGTTGGCGTGGCAATTGAGCACGCACCTTCTGAATGAAATTCTTTCACGTACAGAAGAAAATCAACAAAAATCTATGTCCCTAGCTGCCAGACAAATGGAATTATTATAACGTGGCAACCCTGGGGCTACGCTAAACACGATCATTGACGGTGTTGCATCACAACACATAAGGGACTCCAAAACGCTAGAACACCTATGTCATCAAGCTCGTAACTCTCATCCTTGTGGATCGAGTGGCGGAGATGGTAGCCACACCCCAACAAATATTGTTGCCCTAGGAGATCCATGTATCACCATTCCTAGCGGAAGTATGACCAAGATGCCAAGCACCAGGCCTATTTCAACGTCAGAAAAACCAAATCTCAAAATACATCATTGAGTGTAGAATTTCTAAATTCCTCATAAAAAAACTTATGAATCTAAACAATTATGAAGGAACCAGAGACCAGTTGAGGATACTGAGAATATATATACCATTCTAAACTATCACCATTCCATGAGTGCAATGAAATGTAAACTATTCGTGCTAAATCTCAAAGGAGCCATTATAGCGTGGTGCAAGACCCTAATGGACAGTTTTATCAATTATTGGAGGAGCTTTTGTGAAGAATTCACAACACGAAAATGAAAATAAAAATAATTATTATCGTTAGTGGGATTCACAAAAAGAAGAAGGAAACCCTCTGAGGTATATCAATTGGTTCATGAAAGTGGAATTGGAAATAGGCGGATCCAACGATGGGTTAAAATATTGGATCTTCGAGAAATGATTAAGGACAAATTTCATGTTATGTGAGAAGCTGAGGCTAGAGGCGTGGGAGACATCCTCCCTAGAGCTCAACCATATCATTATTATTTGGAGAAGAGGTTGACCGAAGACATAGAAAAAAACAAATGGTGTCTTGGAATCCAACGAATGGTCGGCCTGGAGATAACAGATGTCAAGATAACGCGGAAAGAGATGCACACTATGGGACACAAGCAAGGTTTTCATCTTACATACCCTTTCAACACCTCAAGAGAAAATATTTTACAAGATTGTTCCAACACCAAATTCAAATAGGTTAGGTAAGATACCCCTACCCTTAGAATGGTCAAGTCAAAACTTTGTCGCTTCCATAAGAGAATGTTCCCACCACAAAGACGTTATCATAGATATTATTAAGAAGGAAGGATTTGGTTGGTACGCCAAAGATGCAAGAAAATAGACAATCGTGAAAAGAAAAGAGAATAAAAAACACAACGATATCATCACCCAATAAAATCGTAAAAAACACATAAAAAACGACCTCACCTCCTAAACATATCATCACCAAAGAAAATTGAATTTGTGGAGAAGTTAGAAAAACACAACGATAGAAATGAAGATTAAGAGGATGTTTGGAGAAGAAAATAAACATTCTTGGAACTCATTATAGGGAGCTATAATTTCATCATATCCATCATTAGAGGGTTCCCTTGCCCAAAGACACAGTTGAATGGGGCCGTGAAAATGAAGAGTGTTGAGATGATGATAATAGATAAGAAATGAGAAATGTTTGTTAAAGAGAAATGATAAAAATACTCATATTAGGATTTTTGAACATCAAGAAGGTAAGATAAATTCCCAATAAGATCTTCCCGTTGTTAATAACGACGTCCATAGCTAATTTTGACGTCACGAAAATTCTCATTAAAAGAGGAAGTTCATGCGATAAAATGTATGTTAAACTCTTAATGGGCTTGATAAAAGAGAATTTTTCACCCTATACGGACTGTTGCCTACAAGCTTTTAAAACACGATAACACGCACTTGGAGTTTTGTAGAACTTATGGTCCTCTACGAGGAAGGTGTAATACCCTAATTTTTACCCCTAAGATCCCACATATCATTTGCATCTCATACCACAAACAAGAACACCAATATCCCTGTGTTTTAATTACTTGCTTTATTATTTGTTTATGTTTATCTAACCTCTAACCAAAATACCAAAAATATGCTGCAGTTTGCCTATTTTTTCTCTCTGTGTGTTTAGGTTTCGTAAGTTTGTCCAAGCAAGGCATAATTTCAAATTGAGTGTGGTTGTTCAGCTATAATTGTAACGCCCCGATTTGTTTAATTGTATTTATTTATTTCATTTATGTGAATTTTGTGAAATGTGTGAATTTATTGTATTTTACCCGCTAATTGAGTTAATTGGTTAATTTCCCTGATAGGTAAAATATTTGCAATAAATTATAATTTCTTTTCAACTTTTATTTCCCGAAATATATTTCATCGTTGTTTATGTGTTATCGCATTTTGAGAGCGTTTGGGAGATATTTGAGCGTAACAGCAAAATGGTGATTTTGGGTAGTTAGATATTTTGTTATAAAAAGGGAAAAGAGAGAAATAGAGAGAAAAGGAGAAAGAAGAGAAAGAGAAGAGAAAGAAGAGAAAGAAAAGAGAGAAGAAGGGGAAGAAGAGAAAATCATCAAAACAAAGCTTGAACTTCGATTAATCGGGTAAGGGTGAGAAGTTTCAATTATATTGCGATTGTATATGTATATGTGTGTGATTGTTTGAATGTTTTCTTGTTTTTATAATGTTTTTACATTTGATAAATTGATGAACAATTGATTGGAATCGATTTTTTAACGGTTAGAATGCGGAATAGTTCGCGTAGAATAGTCGAGAAATGATAGGATTTAGTCGGGATTACTTGTTGGTATGATTGGGAGGTTTTTGGATGATTTTGGAGAGTTTTTGTGTCAAAAAACGTAGGTTTTTCAGCTTCTGTTACAACGTTAATCGATTAACCAAATATAGTTAATATAAGGTTAATCGATTAACCAATGTAAAAATTGTGAAAAACTTTGAAAACCCATAACTTTCGAACCGTAAGTCCGTTTTGGCCGCCGTTCAAAGCGTTGGAAAGCTAATGAAATTTTATTTCTATTTAAAATGGTTTGGAGGGCAGTAGATGATTTATTTAAGTCGTGGTTTTGTAAAAGTGTCGGGTTGTCGGGTTTTTATCGCGTTAAATGCGTGCGGTTGGTGTTTTACCGTGTGTTGTGCTATTGTTATATAACGTGGAGCTTTTATGTGGTTTATATGATGTTGAAGCATGTGATAATTTGTCGTGGTTATTTGTGGCCTAATCGAAGGATACGTGATTGAATTGAAATACAAATGTATGGTATTAATGTATGTTGTTGTGGGTAGCCTTCGTGGCGTGAATCCTAGTGTTGTGAGTATCATTGTATGATTGTAGGATTGTTGTGGTTGATGGTGAGTAATTCTTGATGTGAATTGATATGAGTGTATATGCTAAAATGCTAATTGTCGTGGTTGGTGGATTATGATGAAATGCATTGTTTATGTGAAATTCAATGTGTGTTATTTGGTGGCCTTATGGCAAGTAAATGCATTGTTTGAATTGATTTTCAATGCATGAATAATGATGATGAGATAATTCATATTGTTGAATTGTGAATGTGCATTTGATTGTCATGAGTCATTTGTATGCCAAACATCATGATATGCATCTTGTGATGTCGTGTGCCCTTGTGGGGTGTGAGCGACGAAACGATTCCAGAGGGAATCTGCTGTAACGGTCGTGTGCCTTATACAAAGAGGACCTAAAGCGACGTTATAGACGATCGTGAGCCTTATACAAAGAGGACCTAAAGCGATCGGATCGTGTGCCTTATACAAAGAGGACCTAAAGCGATCCATAAACGTCGTGTGCCTTATACAAAGAGGACCTAAAGCGACGGGGAACATAGTTTTCCCGACGGGGAGTTACACTAAGTAACAAGCGATGATTCCAATAATTCCTGAGTGAATTAATGATGAGAATGATGGATGGATGGTACCGCATTGTATTGCATAGATTCATTGTGTCGGTCTCTGTGCATTTGTATAAATCATGAATGGATTGATTATGTGTTGAGCTCGTGATAGCATTGGTGATTTGATATGCATTTGTGATAAATGCATTGGTTATGGATGATATGTTTTATGTATAGACATATGCTTTGTTTTGTGGGGATGTTGTACATTATAATGATTGTATTATTTCTCTATGGTATGCTATATATAGAAATATACGTGATGTGGTGGTGTGTTTCCATATGTTATAACTTTGGTATGCCTGATGTGCGAATAAGTGATTATGTTGGTATAATTGATATATGCTATGTTGTTGGATTATTAGAAATATGTTATGTATCTGGGGCATGCTATATGTATTAATATGTGATGCTTGTGGTGAGAATAATTATGCATGTGAATTTTTATATGTTTGCATATTATTATGCAATCTTGATTTAGTTGTTATTTCTCACCCTTATGCTGTGGTTTGTTGCTCTATGAGGCAATTGCAGATTAGTATATTGGAGGCTTTTGTGAAGATTAGTTCTCCATCCTTTTGTCGGTCTGTTTGCTCTGATACGTACAACGGGAGTCGGGGAACGCTTTTGTTATATATGTATACATTTGTTGGATCTATTTTGTATTACCTTTGTATGAATGTTTTGATGTTATAAAACAATTTATTTTGTAAAACAAGTCAGTTATGGATCTTTCCGCTTTATTCCATAATTGAACTTTCCTTTTGTTGGAAAAAGTTTCCCTTTTATGTTTATTCCATTTTGTGTTATGTATCCAATTTATGAGCAGGGATTGTGTGTTTTCGTTCTTTAAATGTGGCATCCTTGTTTCTGTCTAAGAAATAAATTTTTATTTACTCTGATATATTTATGTATTGTTTATTTGCGATGGGAATTGGGGTGTTACATTAGTGGTATCAGAGCAGGTCGGTCCGTCCGGCCATGTTGTTGAGTCAGTTGGTGTGACAGTTGAATACTGTCGATGTTGTTTGTTCCTTAGTATGTGATATATGTGTGAAACACTGTCAGTGCTTTCTGGTTTTCTCGTCCTCTGTCTTCAGGATTGAGAATGAGATAAGTGGGGGAGAAGCTGGTGCTTCTCCAAGTTGCTTTAGGTGTGGAGCATTGGCTCAGTGTGTCGTTGGTTGCAAGAGTGTAGGTGTGGTTTGGACAGTGTTGTTCTCGATTCTGGAGGGAATGCGGAGGTAAGGGTTATGTCGACTAAGGATTTGTGCCTTAGGTAGTTTTGTGCACAAGATGCAAAAAGTGCTATTATGGTCTGGTAAAGATGGTCTATGCCCCATCATGATTGTCAGCTGTCTATTGACAAATTGAGGAACTGATCACCCTTAATCTCTTGTTGATAGTAGACGAAGTTATGTTGGATGGAATAGACGTGTCTTTCCGGATTTGATAGTGTGTGCAATGAATTATTTGGAATTAAGAAAATGATTACGGATTGTTTTGTCGAGTCGATGAAGATTTTTATATCTGAAGGTGAAGCGGATTCGAGGTTTTTGTATGTTGGTCAAGTTGGAATGTCTCTGAGGGAGGATGATTAGGTATTATTAATGGCCTGCCAGTTGTGCGTGATTTTCAGATGTATTTCCGGATGGAATATTGGATGTTAGCATTAGAAGTACCCGAACTGATAGAGCAGTTGGAAGATTTACTGGAAAGGAGAAGTATGATGCCAAGTGTGTCGTCTTGGAGAGCTCCAGTATTGTTAGTAACAAAAAGGGAGGATGATTGAACAGAATAACAAGCATAATGTGTATTATGGTATTGAGACTATGGAAAGCAAAAACTTAGAGTTCTTGTGAGGTTTGGAGTCTTTGGAGTTTTAGAGCATTAATGGAAATCTTGAGAAAACCCTTATGTGTGGATGTAATATTGATATTAAGAGTTCTTTTTGGTTAGTTATTGATACTTGTTTTGCTGTTTGGAATTGATTTGAGATGAAAATAGTGAATTTTGGGAAGGAAGGTCGAAGGGTTTATTTTTCTGAATATCGCAGTGCGCGCTTAGTGTGCATACGCCTGCTTAGCGCGGTCTAGAGAATTTGCAACCTCTCCAGGCAGTGAGGAGCGCACTCAGCGCGGGGTGGATCCCGCTTAGCGCGATCTGGAGCAAAAATAAAACTATTTTTTTTCTAAAATCCATAACTTTTGATCCGTAACTCGGATCGGGACGTTCCTTGTAACGTTGAAAAGCTAAGGAGATGTTCTTTCTTATAAAAATGGTTTTGCTGCTAGTGGCTGATTTGATTGTGTCATGAATTTGGATAAGTTCGTAGTGGTCTTGATTGAGGATATTCGAATCTGTTATAAACTCAGAGGAAGAATAGGTTGAGTGTTTAAGAATTGAATTACAAGTGTTGAAAAGAGACGAAGTTTTATGCTAAGTTATTCGAATGGGAATTTTGGTTGAAAAAGGTTAGTTTTCTTGGATATGTTATTTCAGATGAGAGTATGGTTATGGATCCATCGGAAGTAGATGCAGTTCTACAATGAGAGCCTCCGAAGTTGGTTAAGGAGATTAAAATCTTTTTGGACTTTAGTTGGTTATTACCGGAGGTTATGGAAGGTTTTTCCAAGTTAGCATTTTCGTTACTTCGATTGACTTGCAAAAAGTAATTCATTTGTGGGATGTTCGTTGTAAGGAAAGTTTCAGAGAGCTGAAGTAGAAGTTGTCTACGACTCCAGTTTTGATTCTGTGTGATCCTAATAAACCATTTGTGAGGTATTGTGGTGCGTCTTTGATGAGTTTAGTCAGTGTGTTAATGCAAGAGGGTAAAGTCGTTGCTTATGCTTTACGACAATTGAGGATTCATAAAAGGATCTATACTATTCAGGATTTGGAATTGGTTGTGGTTGCAGTGTGTTGGAAAATTTGGAGGTATTATCTTTATGGTTCTAAGTTCGAAGTGTTTGGTAATCACAAGAATATGGAGTACCTGCTTGGCCGGAGGAATATAGTATGAGACAACGAGGATGGTTGGAAATTGTGATGAGTTATGACTTTAGCTGGAATTATCCTATTGGTAAAGTTAATGTCGTGCGTGATTAGTTAAGTCGAAAGTTTTTATACATGTCTGTTTGATGGTCAGGGAGTTAGAATTATTTGAGCAGTTCAGAGACTTGTGTCTGGTGTGTGACTTGATAGAGTTCAAAGGTTGACCAGTGGAAAACGGTAGGAATGATGAGACCGTGGGATGTTCTATAATGGAAGTGATAAGTGGAAGGTTCCAATATTAATCATGTACTAATATGTAAATGGATGTATTAGTTACATGTTTGATGGGTAAATCACAACGTTGTTGTATTGATGTTATGTTTGGTATTCTGGTTTTGTTGATGTTGTTGAGACGTTGTTGTGTCGTGGGACTTTAGGTTCTTGTCTTTGTTGTTGCCTCGTTTCCATGGTGTTGGTTCGAGTGCGTGTGGTTAATCCCTATGTGGGAGATTAGGGGAGTGTTACCTGGGTGTTGGTAACATGGTTTTCTTTGAGTCGTGAGTTAGTCGTCAAGTGCATTATATGGGCTTTGCATCTTGTCGTTGTAGTTGTCGTCGTTGTTGTAGCTGCTGTTAGCAAGGTGGTTTGTCAGTTTGTGTTATTCGTGGTGTGCCTAGTGTTGGCATGTTAGTTGGTTAGTCGGATGTGAGAGTCGTATCCGGAGTTGTTCGTCTCAGTTATATTTTCGAGGACAAAAATGTCTAAGTGGGGGAGAGTTGTAACGCCCCGATTTGTTTAATTGTATTTATTTATTTCATTTATGTGAATTTTGTGAAATGTGTGAATTTATTGTATTTTACCTGCTAATTGAGTTAATTGGTTAATTTCCCTGATAGGTAAAATATTTGCAATAAATTATAATTTCTTTTCAGCTTTTAATTCCCGAAATATATTTCATCGTTGTTTATGTGTTATCGCATTTTAAGAGCGTTTGGGAGATATTTGAGCGTAATGGCAAAATGGTCATTTTTGGTAGTTAGATATTTTGTTATAAAAAGGAAAAAGAGAGAAATAGAGAGAAAAGGAGAAAGAAGAGAAAGAGAAGAGAAAGAAGAGAAAGAAAAGAGAGAAGAAGGGGAAGAAGAGAAAATCATCAAAACAAAGCTTGAACGTCGATTAATCGGGTAAGGATGAGAAGTTTCGATTATATTGCGATTGTATATGTATATGTGTGTGATTGTTTGAATGTTTTCTTGTTTTTATAATGTTTTTACATTTGATAAATTGATGAACAATTGATTAGAATCGATGTTTTAACGGTTAGAATGCGGAATAGTTCGTGTAGAATAGTCGAGAAATGATAGGATTTAGTCGGGATTACTTGTTGGTATGATTGGGAGGTTTTTGGATGATTTTGGAGAGTTTTTGTGTCAAAAAACGTAGGTTTTTCAGCTTCTGTTACAACGTTAATCGATTAACCAAATATAGTTAATATAAGGTTAATCGATTAACCAATGTAAAAATTGTGAAAAACTTTGAAAACCCATAACTTTCGAACCGTAAGTCCGTTTTGGCCGCCGTTCAAAGCGTTGGAAAGCTAATGAAATATTATTTCTATTAAAAATGGTTTGGAGTGTAGTAGATGATTTATTTAAGTCGTGGTTTTGTAAAAGTGTCAGTTTGTCGGGTTTTTATCGCGTTAAATGCTCGCGGTTGGTGTTTTACCGTGTGTTGTGCTATTGTTATATAATGTGGAGCTTTTATGTGGTTTATATGATGTTGAAGCATGTGATAATTTGTCGTGGTTGTTTGTGGCCTAATGGAAGGATACATGGTTGAATTGAAATACAAATGTATGGTATTAATGTATGTTGTTGTGGGTAGCCTTCGTGGCGTGAATCCTAGTGTTGTGAGTATCATTGTATGATTGTAGGATTGTTGTGGTTGATGGTGAGTAATTCTTGATGTGAATTGATATGAGTGTATATGCTAAAATGCTAATTGTTGTGGTTGGTGGATTATGATGAAATGCATTGTTTATGTGAAATTCAATGTGTGTTATTTGGTGGCCTTATGGCAAGTAAATGCATTGTTTGAATTGATTTTCAATGCATGAATAATGATGATGAGATAATTCATATTGTTGAATTGTGAATGTGCATTTGATTGTCATGAGTCATTTGTATGCCAAACATCATGATATGCATCTTGTGATGTCGTGTGCCCTTGTGGGGTGTGAGCGACGAAACGATTCCAGAGGGAATCTGCTGTAACGGTCGTGTGCCTTATACAAAGAGGACCTAAAGCAACGTTATAGACGATCGTGAGCCTTATACAAAGAGGACCTAAAGCGATCGGATCGTGTGCCTTATACAAAGAGGACCTAAAGCGATCCATAAACGTCGTGTGCCTTATACAAAGAGGACCTAAAGCGACGGGGAACATAGTTTTCCCGACGGGGAGTTACACTAAGTAACAAGCGATGATTCCAATAATTCCTGAGTGAATTAATGATGAGAATGATGGATGGATGGTACCACATTGCATTGCATAGAGTCGTTGTGTCGGTCTTTGTGCATTTACATAAATCGTGAATGGATTGATTATGTGTTGAGCTCGTGATAGCATTGGTGATTTGATATGCATTTGTGATAAATGCATTGGTTATGGATGATATGTTTTATGTATAGACATATGCTTTATTTTGTGGGGATGTTGTACATTACAATGATTGTATTATTTCTCTATGGTATGCTATATATAGGAATATACGTGATGTGGTGGTGTGTTTCCATATGTTATAACTTTGGTATGCCTGATGTGCGAATATGTGATTATGTTGGTATAATTGATATATGTTATGTTGTTGGATTATTAGAAATATGTTATGTATCTGGGGCATGCTATATGTATTAATATGTGATGCTTGTGGTGAGAATAATTATGCATGTGAATTTTTATATGTTTGCATATTATTATGCAATCTTGATTTAGTTGTTATTTCTCACCCTTCTGTTGTGGTTTGTTGCTCTATGAGGCAATTGCAGATTAGCATATTGGAGGCTTTTGTGAAGATTAGTTCTCCATCCTTTTGTCGGTCTGTCTGCTCTGATACGTAACACGGGAGTCGGGGAACGCTTTTGTTATATATGTATACATTTGTTGGATCTATTTTGTATTACCTTTGTATGAATAATTTGATGTTATAAAACAATTTATTTTGTAAAACAAGTCAGTTATGGATCTTTCCGCTTTATTCCATAATTGAACTTTCCTTTTGTTGGAAAAAGTTTCACTTTTATGTTTATTCCATTCTGTGTTATGTATCAAATTTATGAGCAGGGATTGTGTTTTCGTTCTTTAAATGTGGCATCCTTGTTTCTGTCTAAGAAATAAATTTTTATTTACTCTGATTTATTTATGTATTATTTATTCGCGATGGGAATTGGGGTGTTACAATAATCAAGTTCAGATGGATGTTTGACCTAATCTTGGTCAAACTATCAAGAGATTGCTT
Source organism: Lathyrus tuberosus (assembly GCA_022829125.1). Classification (NCBI taxonomy): domain Eukaryota; kingdom Viridiplantae; phylum Streptophyta; class Magnoliopsida; order Fabales; family Fabaceae; genus Lathyrus; species Lathyrus tuberosus. The sequence continues at coordinate 11,914,723 of JALAZF010000039.1, read as the reverse complement.
CAAGTGCAAGTTATCTGTTTCAGTGGGCTATTTCTCAAGTAGTGGTTGTTCAAAGGCAAGATGTCTTGTGTTGAGATTCATCAGTGGTAGTTGTGCTTCATTCACTTTATCATAGGCTTGTGAAAAAAGTTTGGGATTTGGTTTCAGATTCGTTTGGTTATCCATTTGCTAAACCATATTCTTATCCACTCTTCTTAGCCACTATCCATTTAAACCATTTTCATTTAAATCCACATTTCTAAACCATTTTTCTTTTCCATTTTCCTAATCCACTTTTAAACCAAGTATCCATCCATTATTCAATTTAAAGTTCATATCCATTCATATTCTATAACCATTTTCATTATCCGTCTTATTTCGATTATTCAAAACCATTTCCTCCAAACTATTCAATTCATTTCCATTTTCTCTTTTATACAATTTTATCTGTTCATAGTCATAAATCCATTTCCAAATCCATAGTCCAAAAAACCAATTTTCAAAATTACAAAAATCATGTCCATTTTACAAATTCTCACAAAAATATACAATAAGCCATATTCAATCTACAACACTAGACTTCATGCTACAACCACCACGACCCACTTTTCCATATTTCCAGCCAACGCATCAAGCCGTGGACAACACTTTTTAACTTTACAATTCACATCCAAAAAGCTGCTACTTGAAATTCACACTAGCCATAAGCCATTAAACTCCAACGTGCAAGCCGTATTTCCATGCCCAGCCGTGTGAACTCTTTCCAGCCGTACCAAGTGAAATAAAAAAGTTGCAACTTTCTAAGCTGTTCACAAACTAATGTTAAGCCAAGGCCACAAAACCCAAAGCTACAAAAATACGTGATTTGTATGTGAGCCAAATAGCAGGCTATTTTGTTCAAGCCATTTTTCACCAGCTAGTTCCAAAACGAGAGCCTCCAAAACGCAGCAAACAAAAAGCAAAACGACGTCAAAATAGTGATTTGCAAAACGATTTCAAAAGCGTCAAAACGCTGCTATAATTCACATTGCAAGCATGAAACAAAACGCAGAAAAAATCAAAACAAACGACAATTGATTCAAATGACATTTCACCTTCAATTTTTCCTATAAATAAGGAGCAATCTCTATTCTCTCATCAACACCAATCCATAAGAACAAGATAACACCTATTCGAACAAAAATCTCAACAACAACTTCATCTCACGCAATAAATTCAGCAACTCAATTCACACAAGATTTCGCTTCTCACAACAATTCCGTTCGCAATCTCGCACACAATAACAAACCGCGCAATACTTCAACATCATCAACACTTCAACAACAACAACAACATTTCGCGTAGAAGAAGAGGAAAAGGAGATTGGAAGTGTAACTCACCATTTTGAAGGTAGTTCGAAACATTTACGGCATTTTGATCCGTTACCGTTTACTATGATTTTCCGAAATTGCTAGTACCATTGCGTTCAGCGTTCGATTTCGATCACAACCGTGTAAATTTCAACTCCCGCCGCTCCTTTGTGATGCTTTTCACGACTCCCTCGCCACGTGAACAGTAGTGGTGGTGCGTCACTTTGAAGAAGATGATGAAGCTATTTCAGCTTCTGATTCTTATCTCATTTCTTTTATTGTATTTTTTAATTATATCATTTTGTTTTTTTTTTCTTTTTTTTTTGTAAGAAAATTTGGGCCGTGTAGGCCCATTGCTTCACCTTTTTTTTATAAAAAAAAAAACCTCCTCATATTTCTTTTGCTTTTTCCTAAAAAAAATTTAGTTTATCTTTTTATTCAAATTACTCTTACGATTTTTGATTTGAAAAACTCTTTTATTTTTTTATCTTTTCTTTGATTTTTTTACTTTTCTTTTGATATTTTAGTTTAAACTATCTTTTGAATATTATAGTTTTTTATTTCTATTTTCTTATGATTTCTTTTTTCGATTTATTGTTGGTTGTTAATGGATCATAACTTGTTAGATCCATTTTTCTCTTCATCTATTTCTCTTTTATTTTGATCGATGAAAGTCTTATGGATCTTAGAATTTCTTTGTTGAATTCTTGATCAAGACTAGATCGCTATCTTCTTTTCTTTTCGTGCGGTATTGCTTTCGGATGACGATCTACATATCGTTCATCTACATGCATTAGCACAAAGATCTATTGACCGACCTCATTGTAGGGTAATTACTCCATAAATTACTCGGTGATTGCTTAACATAGCGCAACATTTGTCCCTCTTTATCCAATTCAGAATTTGAACTTTCGTGGTCCGGACTTTGATTGGTCGCGTCAACCCAATGTTGATTAATTTTTTTGCATTAGGTCCATAACCTTTGAAACTTGGCGTTGTAGAGGCTTTGGTTCTACCAATCTTCTGTCAAGTTCATCAATCTTGGCCTAAGTGCATTGTTTAATCACTATAGTTCAAAACGCGAAACAGGATACTCGGTGAAGGCTTATGGCACTAAAGCCTTGTGCTACTAATTACTAACTTCTAACTTTTTTTATGTTTCCTTCTCGCTCCCTACCTCTCTTTATTTTTATTGCTCATACATCATATTCATGTTTATGTTTATGTCACTTTTCTTTTGTCCACTTAGACCATATTATCTTGTGCTTTTGTTTTTCTTTTGTCCATTTTGGATTCAAAAACATTAATAAAGGATTAAACCACTAAAAGACTTGTGCTCTTAATTGTTGGACTATGGCCATTATCCCTTGCTTTGGAGGACCTTCTTGGTTTGATTATGGACTTGTGGACTTAGAATTAGGATTCTCTCCCTTATGCTTTGGACCATTATGGAGTTTGGTATCCTAGCTTTTATTTGACTTGTTTATTGGCTCAAGAGGACGGAATTCTTTTCTTATTATGCTTTGAAAAGTGCCTCCATGTGGTTAGATCTTTCTTACCTTAGCTTTTATTTTATGCACTAGGATAGTCTCTTCTTCTCCACCCCTTCTTCAATTTTCAAAACTTCTCCCTTTTTCAAAACTTTCTTGTTTTCAAACTTAAAACTGCTTTCATAATAAAACCTTGACTTTGGTCAAGTGATTTTTAAACTTTATTTTCTTTAATAAATGTCAATCTATGTTAATCATATTTTGACCATTTCATAAAAAAACACCAAACTCATCAATCTTTTTTTGTGCCTTATGCACTTTTTCTTTTAAAACTTTTTCATAAGTTTAGACATGATTCATTTCTTTAAGCAGAATTATTCGCTTGGAAATGACGACTTGTCTTTACACTTAAAATTAACCAAAACAAATAAATTTCATTCTTTATACCACGAACTACGAGGTTTTGATCCTACATTGCACTTCGTGGGTACGTAGGCATGAGGCGATAAGTCTCTCCAAACACAAAAATCTTAAAAAAATATTTCTCTTCTCATCTCCCCAATCTCTTTTTCAAGCAAACCATTTTCAAACCAAAAAGCGGAAGATATTTCAAAGGGTTCCTATAGAGTACTATAGACGTTTTGGGTGCTAATACCTTCCTATTGCGTAACCAACCCCCTTACCCATTCTCTGTTTGTTCTTGTTTTTTAGAACTCTTTAGGTTTTGTTCGCTCTTTTTCCTTTCCTTTTTTGGATAAAATAAAAGTACGGTGGCGACTCTTGTTTTTTTTTAGTTAAGTTAATCAATAGCTTACACTCACAAATTTCCCCGCTACAGAAAAGTGGCGACTCTGCTGGAGAATTCCTTCCTTGAGGGATTTAGCCTACTTTGATTTATTTATCGCTTTTTATCTGATTTGTTTGTTATTGATTGTTCTGTCAGAGTGCTTGGTGATCTGTGTGGTGAGATAAGCCCAATACCTAGGCTTGAGTGTACACCTAGGACTAGGGTGGAAAGTAGTGTGGCCTACGTAGCATCTTGGTACGTTTGGTTTACATGAAACCCACATCCAGACGAGGTTTTCTTAGGAGATATTCTGATTTACGCATCTTGTGCATTTTGGAGTGTTAACCTTGGGAGCTGTCGACTCTGATGACCATCCTTGAGGACTCAGTTAAGACACTCCTCCCAAGAGGCAATAATGGCAGGCCAGCAATGGCAAACCCGTTATGCTTCTTGATCCGAGGACCCGAAGCTGAGGACTTTAGAACCCTTGACCCATCTTGGCCTTATTAGGACGTGGTGCGGTGGCTATTCAGGTGCAGACTTGAATCAGTTGTTACGTGATACCACACTCAGACGAGACTCTCTTGAGAATATTATTGACTACCAAGAAAGTTGGGAAATTGGTAATATCCGAAAGATGGGTTGTAGACTCTGGGAACTTCTTTAGAACCTTGTTCGGCAGGTGTTATACCCTTAGTATATACCTTTGTGGGTTGGTTCTTAACCTTGACTCCATGCTCGTGACTCGAAACCTTGAACCCGTGTGCTTTGTGTGATGTTGTTTGTGGTTGCTGCATACATGCACTCATGCATTCATGGACATTATGTTTCAGTCAATTTTCAAGGATTTTAGAGACTTTCCTTTTGCAAACATCACAGATAATATTCAATAAAATGAGATGGTTATCAGTATTTCAAAAAAGTGTTATTACGATGCTTGCAATTACTTTATATTTTAAAGATCCTTGAAAGTTGAATGAAACATTTACATTTTTGCATTAGCATTTGCATCATCCTGCATTGTTTCTTGCCTCTTCCAGGTGTCTTATTGTTTCTCCTTGGTCTTCATTCAGCCAAGTTGTCGCACCAGTATAATACTCGGGATAATCAGAGAAAGAATAGGATTTAGCTGATTTTCTGGCATTTGTACCAAGTTTGAGGTAGTTACTGAAGGAACATAGAGAGAACAAAAGATGATGATCTCATGTCAGGCTTTACAGTGATGACCAATCCGATGTATGATTCTCCTCTAGACGATGATGTTCCACCAGTGGATGTTCCTACTCAATCCCGACCTGTGCAAAATGATCTGGTTGGTCAAGTTGTTGAAAAAGATTCTCGATTTTCGAGGTATATGCCAAATCCTCATAATGTCCACCCTGTGACAGAGATGATTGATCTTAAAGTTGTGGAAATGAAAGAAGGACTTCGTGATCTCAGTGAGGAATTGAAAGTGTTGACAAGACCCAATGCACCTAGTTTTAAGGCTCATGACTTGTGCCTGGTTCCGGATGTGGTTATTCCTCCGAAGTTCAAAATACCAGTCTTTGAAATATACAAGGGAGTTAGCTGTCGAAGGAACCATTTGACGATGTTCTATTGAAAGATGACCACTCATATCAACAACGATCTGTTGATGATTTACTGCTTTCAAGAAAGTTTATATGGAGGATCTTTGATGTGGTATACGAAACTGAAAAGGGACCATATTCAGTCTTGGGAAGACCTAGCTGATGCTTTTGTAAAAAAATATGACTACAATTTGGACATGGCTCCAGATAGTGATGAATTGATGAGTATGAGTCAGAAGGACAACAAATCCTTCAGAGAGTATGCACAAAGATGGAAAGAATTAGCAGCTCAAGGTCATTCACCACTCTTAGAGAAAGAACTTGCCAAAATATTTCTAAGAACATTGTCAAACTCTTATTATGTCAGGATGGTAGGCGTTGTGCCTCTAGAGTTCTCCAAAATTGTTGAAGTCGGAATAAACCTCGAGAATGCATTTAAATGTGGAAGGGTCTGAGATGTTCCAGATGACCATGCAAGTGAAGAAAAATCTGTATGTGATTCCCAAGAGGAAGAAAATGTTGAAGTTGATGCAATTCATGATTCTCCTCAGATTCCGCAAGCTCCAGTTCCGGTGCCTTATCACCAACATCAGAATCAATTCAAGAAGCAGCAGAGACCTCTGAATAATTCAGAAAGAGAGACTCGTCAGTTTGATTCAATTCCAATGACTTACAGTCAATTATGGTCTTACTTTGCCCGAAACTCAGTGATGACACCCAGAAGGACTAGAGCTATGAAATCTCGCCCTCCTTGGTACAATCCAAACACCAGTTGTGAGTTCCATGATGGAGTAATGGGGCATCCAATTGAGGAGTGCAAGGTTTTCCAGGAAAAGGTTCAAGAGGTGATTGACGATGAGGTGTTGACCTTCAAGGAAGGAAGCGCATTTGTGAATGGAACACCTTTATGCTGATATTAGTAGAGTGACCCGCAGTGGTTGTATGTTTGCTTCTGTGTCTCCCAAGAAAGTTGATAATGTTCTTTCAAGCTCAAGCTAACACAGTTTCCTCAGATCTTTAGTTCATTTACTGCATTTTCATTTGTAATCTTTTATGATTGTTATTGCTTTGTTTGCATGAAGAATTTGTTTGTTTTGAATATTAATCTTAATGCAATGAGTATGTTTATCTTGAAGTGATCCATTCACATTCGCTCGTAATTTGTTTTCTGCATTTGCAATACAATTTCTTGTTTAAACTCTTGGAGGGAGGACGATGAAGTGAAAACGCAAAATTTTTGGTTGTGTGCCTTTGAATAAGACCCTGCTGATGATGTAAGGCATTGTTTCAAATTCCCAAACACCGGAGATATAAGGAAGATAATCCCTTGTTAACCTCTTTGAGCCTTGAAGTAGGAGTTTCTTTTCTAATTGAAAAAACCCTCACATTTAACCTTGGACCAGGGTAGTCTTCAGTTAATTTGACCAAGTGTCCAAATTTCAAAAGGAGTGTGCATCTAAGGAAACCACAATGGTTATTCCTCATCCATGAAGGAAAGAGGAAGTTATAAACCTTTCAAATAAGCCAATGTCACATGATTTGTTCAAAAAAAAAAGAAGAAAGAAAAAATAAATAAAAAAGCCCGCCAATTCGAAAGCTTGAAAACAAGCGACTTAGACAAAAATTGGGTCATCCCGCTGGACATCAAAAATTAAAAAAAATCAGTCCAGGCAAAAGTTAGGGAAAAATAAAAAGAATGAAAATGTGAAAAGCAAAAAAATAAAAGAAAAAATCTTCATCCAAAGAACAAATATGTGTGACTACAAGTCGAAAGACGATAAGGGTGACTGTTATAACCTCATTGGTTCTTAAACCATCAGTTTTATGCTTTTGAGAGATGAACATTTGTGTCAAATTAGCTGAATGTAGGACTGAAGAATATCACGGAGAATGGGTGGGTACAAATGATTTTGAGCCTAAATTTTTTTTCTTCTGAAAACTGTGAACCAGGCCAAGTTATAACCCTCAAAAGACCTAATTGAAGTAGGGTTTATTTTGAGAGCATACTCCAAACGAAAAGCGTTCCTGACTCCCATGAGTTGTGCTAAAAGATCTCTGTTGGTATTACATATGCATTCAAAAATCAATGTCGTATCTAAACTAGTGATTCATTCACAAGGTTTTGCGACATCTTTTTAGTAAAAACTTTAAGATTAACATGTGTTGTACCCCAAATTTTACCCCTTAGATGTCATATCATCTTGCACTTACATTTAGACCTTAATCATGTATGCATTGTTAACTAACCATTTCTTTTTGCAAGTTGTTTCTTTTTATTATGGAAGATAGGGTTTACATAAAAAAGACAAGGGCCCCCTAGGACATCTTTTGACCAAATACAACCATTTGAATCTACATGCATCCAAGAAGACTTTTTCGACAAGAAATCAAATGTTTCACCAATACAAGTCAACCATTGCCTTTCATGTCAAGCAAAGTGTGATCCCAAGTCTTGGAATCCACTTTTGAGCCTTAAAGATTTTTCTCTTAAGTGCAAGAATTTTTCATGGAGATAAAATATTCATCAAAGTGAAACATCTCAAAGTGGTGCCATGGGAAGATTTAATTTTGCCAAGTCTTAAGTTTGTTTCCGTGACATTTCTTTTTGTTCATGGACATATGGTTTGTCTCAAATTTCTATTGGGCCCAAAATGTGTCATTTGGATCAAAGGCCATAAGGTAGTGAGAATTCAAAGTGGTTCTTCCGTGTTAGTTAAGTAACAAGGTCCCATGCATCTAGTTTAATTCTTGTGCCACTTGTTATTTAAAAAAAAAACTGAAGCTGCTTTGCTTCAAAAACAAGTTTCGTGGAGTCACTAAATGTTACCTATTTGAGTTCACTCTCTCCTGTCGAAGCCAAAAGGTTGCTGAAATATCATGTTGGATTAGTGAAATAAAAAGGTTCAGCATAAGAGGCCTGCGTTCATGCTCAGAAACCCGTAATGTCCAAATTCAAATTATTACTCCTTTTTGCTTTCTCTCTCATGGCACATTAAAAAGAGGTTTTGGAATAACCATTAAAAAATGAAAATAACAGACTGCACCACCACCTTCTCCGCTGCACTTGTCCAGTATGATGATCTCCAAGGATTGACCAAGATCTATGGCTAAGGGGAGTGATACACAAACCCTAATTTTTTCTCCCGTGGAAAACCAATTATCCACTATATCACCAATACTCGGATCAACTTGCTTTGCCTATAAAAGGAGATCACTTCTTCGTTGTTCAAGCACACCAAAAATTGCCAAGAAATTTCTCTCTACTTCTCCCTTCTATAGTCTTGCAAGTAACACTCAAAAGCTTGCAAGAAATCCACCATTTCCATTTCCTCTGTAACACACAGAAACACCACAACAAACACTCCAAGAAAAATACCAAGAAGCTCGTCAAAACCTCTTCACTTTTCCATTTCTTGAGTTCTGCAAGTAACCATAGTCTTGCAAGAACTTATCCTTTTTATTTCCTTCCCTTAAACACCTCAAGCCTCCATTATATTAACCACCAAAGCTCGTGTTTCATTCTGAGAGGTTGGTTCTGTAGCGGTTGAGAGAAGGAAGCTTATTCACCACTTCCAGAAACACTCACCTGTGAAGAAGCAGTGGACTTTCTCCACTAGGTATCACTCTATCTCATTCTATTTTTGTACACAATGACCATACATTTCATGTTTGCACCATACTGTTATCATATTCGTTATTTCATTACTGTCTGATTCTGTGATCATTTTGCTCCATGTTGATTATCATGCTGTTATGTTCATTACTGTCTGGGTATTACTTGTTGCTGTGATGAAATCATTAACATGTGAGTTTCGTGTTGTTAATCGTTAACTGGATTTGTGTTGGGTTTAACAGAAAACTGAACAAAAATAAAAAGAAGTTTGTGATGACACTCGCCACGTTAAAATATGGCGTCTGCCACCCCTTTTTTTTTAAAAAATAAAATATAATAAACTGAGATGTCCCATGCAAAAGAAACCACACCACGTAAAAAAAAAACAAAAAAAAATAAAACACACAGGTGGCGTAAGCCACCTTCTCACTCACACACAGGTGGCGGAAGCCACCTTCTCCCCACACATACAGGTGGCGCAAGCCACCTTCCCACTCATAGACACAGGTGGCGCAAGCCACCTTGCACACACTCACCACAGGTGGCGCAAGCCACCATGTAGTGGCACCCGCCACTCTTTTTTCTTTCTTTTATTTTCTTATTTTGTTTTTTTATTTATTCATTTTACCATTAGTTTTTTATCATATCTAAAAAAAAAAAAAAAATGCCTAAACCTTTTTTAATCCTTACTTTTTCCTGTAAATAAAATCAATCATTTTTGAAAACGTCAGAGGATTTTTCTTAGGAATATTTTGTAAACTTGCGAAAATTTTGTTTGAGAATTACTCACTGACTTTGAACAAAGCCGTGTCATAAGAATGTTATCCTGATTTTTCTGGCTTCTGATTGGTAAGGTTGCACGATTCCAAATACATTTGCTTTCAAACCATGAAAATTCTCTCTTCTGCCATACTTGGTTTATTTTGTGTGACCACTGATTTTAAAATGAGTTACTGTGGAAGTATGTTGTGATTCATGAAACTTTGTTTCCCTGATTTTAACAAACCCTACCATGAGATTACTGTTTGTTTTCTTATTCTCTGTTGAAGTTGCATGATTTAAATCCAATTGTTTCTTGTGTTTTCCCCACCATGCTTGACATATTCATGTGACTACTGATTTTTGAATTGAGTTTTCTGTGAGATGTACTTGATTTGTAAAGCCTTGTGTCCTAGCTTTAATAAATCTTACCATGCAATGCTGATTGTTTTGCTCTCTGTTGATAAGTTGTATAACTCCTAATGCATTTGGTTCAAATTGTGAATACCTCTTCTGCCATAATTGTCACAGTTACATGATCACTTGTACTTACTGTTTGCTATGTTCACATTTAAGAATTCACTTCATGTGTTGATTAAAATGCTTACTGTTTGGAATTATTAAACTCAATATATTTCATTATATTTCAACCCCACTATAACTCTTGTTTACAAGATGTTATTCTCCCCCTTCCTTCCAAAGGAAAAGTTTTTCTATCGATTTCAAGATCATAGAAAGCTCATTGCTACCTTGGACCTCATAGTCTTAGAGAACCTCCCCTCATTGACCTCATAGTCAATAGGACCCCCCTCTTGACCTCATAGTCATAGAGCAACCTATTCAACCTTGACCTCATAGTCATAGGTAAAACCTTGGCCTCATAGCCATTTTCCAACCTTGACCTCATAGTCATAGGTAGCCCTTGACCTCATAGTCATTGGCAATGTCTTTAACCTTGACGTCATAGTCATAGGTAACCTTTGACCTCATAGTCATAGGCAAGCTCTGACCTCATAGTCATAGCCATCCTCCATTGACCTCATAGTCATGGAAAAGTCTCTCTATTGACCTCATAGTCATAGATAGCTCATTACTTAACCTCTGACCTCATAGTCATAAGTAACCTTTGACCTCATAGTCATAGGTAAGCTTTGACCTCATAGTCATAGCCCTCCGTTCACCTTTGACCTCATAGTCATAGGGCCATCTTTAACCTCTGACCTCATAGTCATAGGTAACCTTTGACCTCATAGTCATAGGTAAGCTTTGACCTCATAGTCATAGCCCTCCGTTCACCTTTGACCTCATAGTCATAGCCATTCTCCATTGACCTCATAGTCATGGAAAAGTCTCTCTATTGACCTCATAGTCATAGATAGCTCATTGTCTTCCCTTGACCTCATAGTCATAGGATTCCATCTTGGCCTCATAGCCATCTTCCAATCTTGACCTCATAGTCATAGAAAAGTCTCTCTATTAACCTCATAGTCATAGATAGCTCATTACCTTCCTTTGACCTCATAGTCATATGATTCCCTCTTGACCTCATAGTCATAGCCATTCCCCTTTGACCTCATAGTCATAGGATCTCATCTTGGCCTCATAGCCATCTTCCTTTGACCTCATAGTCATAAGATACCATCTTGACCTCATAGTCATCTTACCACCTTGACCTCATAGTCATAGGAAGCATCTTATCTAGACCTCATAGTCATAGGCCTCATAGCCACTCAATCTAACAACTTAGACTTAGAGAGTTTCCTAACCTCTACAATGAGCTCATACTCATTTCCCCCCTTGGAACTTTGGCCATAGCCAATGTTTCCTCAATCCACCCTTAGTGAGATGAACTGCGGTTGCTCTGATTCATTAGTCAGATACGTAGGCACAAGATGCGACGTCTTGGCGAGCAAACTTAGTGTACATATCCTTAGGTCCTTAGTTTTAGCAGATGTCTTAGCAAGCAAACATAACATAACACAAGCTAAGCAAGAGGTTCTTGTAGAGTACTACAGATATTAAGGGTGCTAATACCTTTCCTTAGTATAACCAACCCCCGAACCTTAGATCTCCCCCCTTTTAGGTTTTCTTCGATCTTGAACCTTTCATTTGGATAAATCAAAGTCGGTTGTAAAAGAAATGTGATGCAAGTTAATTAATAGCTTGTTATCCGATTTTCACTGCAACAGAAATGGCGACTTCACTGGGGACTAAATTTTTTAGGGTTAAGCCTACCTTATTTTGCTTATGTTATTTATGCTTGCTTACTATATTTGTACATATATCTGTATATTTGTTTGGTTCCTTCTGTGGGTATGGTACTATTGAGTGGTGAGATAGGTCCTAACCCAGACTTGAGAGCACATATATGATAGGATCGTAGTGTAATCAATAGTCTCGGTTGTTGGGAGTAGTCCTAACAATTTATGGCATATGATGACCACACTCAGATGAGGCCCTTTGGGATTGTTGATGTCTGATGTGAGCAGTCGCATTGATATTACTTTTTCAATTGGGAGCCAGGGATTCTGAGGACCTTAGTTACCTTCACCCCACTTGGCCTTTTAAGATGTAGTGCGGTGACTACGAGGGAGCAAGTCCCAAGTAGTTGTTACGCGATACTACACTCAGACGAGTTTATCTTGAGAATATTATTAACCCGCGTGAGTAGTCATGCAGGCCGATAATATCCGAAGGATTTACGTAGACTCTGGAAACTTTTAGAACCTTGTTCTACAGTTGATGAACCTATAGTCCACACCTTGTTGGGATGGGTAGACCATGGCTTCATTCATGAGACCTCTAAACCTAGGACTTGTGTGTTTCGTTGTATGTACATATGCATGTGTTTATGTGTACCTGTGTTTGTACATTGTATACATCTCATTGCATCCATTGTTGGTTTCAAGGAATTCATACATTCACTTCCTATTCAAAACAGCAATAGAGCTTGGATCCTACAAATGAAAACTTCTTCAGTTTTTCCACAAAAAATTTTGCAACTTTCCTTTGAGTTCCTTGAAACCACTTGGCTTGTATTTGCATTCCATGCGCATTCGCACCTCATTTGCATTTCTTGGTCCTGAGTCTCTCCCTCTATGCCTGAAGGATACCTAGTGCTTATTCAAGACAATGGCAACAATGAATGAAGTTCTGAAGAACCAAGAAGTCTTAAAAGAGAAAGTCAGAATCCTCAAATGCCAGATGAATTGGGTTCTCAAAACTTTGCAAGCTCTGATGAAGAAAGAGGAGCACGCTCCCCCTGTCACTCCCAGAGAGGTTGTCAGTTCATTGCCTCTTATGGTTCCTCCAACTCAAGGACCTCCTCAGTACCAAGGAACAGATCGCCGTCAACCACGCCAGCATGTACGACCAAGGCCAAGAAAGTCAGAAAGAAATTTCACTAAGCTACCAATGTCGTACAGTCAATTATTGCCAGTTTTGATCAAAGGAGGATTGATAGTGCCAAAAGAATTAAAGCCAGTACCATTTCCGTATCCATCAGGCTTTGACGCAAATGCTCGATGTGACTACCATGCTGGGGCACAGGTGCATTCAACTGAAGACTGTAAGGTGCTCCAGAGTAAAATTTAGAACCTGTTAGACTCTGAGAGGATCTCATTCACGCCTCAAGGCATTCAAATCAACCAGCATTTGCCATCTCCTGTGGTTCACCCATACCAAGGATCTGCCTTTGGAGAAACTTCACGCCAACCAATCTTTGGTCTTGGTCTTGCACCAGAATGTAATCGTCATCAGGTGTCCACCGAAAGGGTGTCTCAGCCTCCAACTGCTGTTTCTCCTCACCAAGATAAAAAGAGGTGCTCTATCAAAAAGGGGCAAAGTTCACTACACACCTATCCCGGTGCCACTAAGCAAACTGTTCCCACTTCTAATTCAGAACAAGTTGGTGACTCCTCAACCTTACAATCCTGTGCCAGGACCTTGGCACAATGCAAATCTGACTTGCGACTTTCATAAAGGGGCTGAAGGACATAGTTTGGATGGTTGCCTGGTTTTAGAAGCTACCGTGAAAAATCTGATCCACAACAAGGATTTGATCTTTGAAGAAGATCATCTAGAGATGGAATGCAAGTTCCACACTGGAACGATAGGGCACCCCATTGAAGAATGCAAAGAGTTTGAAGCAAGACTGCTAAACCTACTAAGAACACTGCAACCTCGGGAAGGTACGCCGGATGACAATGTCTCCACTTCTGAAGCAAAAGGCAAAAGAATCGCAAGGCCTCTCAAGATTCTGTATCACAAAGAACCAATGATCAATGGCGAGGATGTTTCCCCATTTGGGCCTGAAGAATGAAATCTTCTGAAATCAATTCGCCAAAGCTGGCTGCCTTTTGTTCATTTTAGTGTTTTTCAATTATGTTTCCTTTGAATTTGTATTTGCTTATAAGCTTTGTTGTACTTTCAAATTGGCAAGATTAATGAAATATTTGTGCATCTTTTGATTAAGTCCATTCGTTTCACTCATCTACTTTTGTGTTCATCTTTATATTGTTTCTTTCCACTTATCAAACTGTTTGTTTAAAGCAAAGATTGGGGAGGATGATGAAAATATTATCCATAATTGTTGTGGTATGCTTTCGATTAAACTTTGCCGAGGATGTAAGGCATTGTTTCAAATCCCCAAACACTGGAGAAATAAGGAAGATAATCCCCCGTTAACCCTTCGAGCCTAGAAGTAGGAGTTTTCTTTTCTTACACAAAAAAAAAACCCTTAAATCTTAACCTTGGGGTGGGTAGATCTCAGTTTAACTCGATTACGCATGCAAGCACTTCACACAAAGACGCCAGTCAACTCTCTCCAATCAAGTGAATAAATGTTAAGAAATCCTTAATCAAAGAATGAGCCGAGTCCCTTTCAAGGCAAAAGCCGAGAAAGGTGGAAAACCCAAACTTTGCCTTATATAAGAAGGCTTGTCCAACAACAAAGACAAGAGGTATCAAAACCTCAATGAAGACAAGAAGAGGTCTCAAAACCTCAATCCAGAAGAAGAGGTATCAAAACCTCAGCAAAGACAAGAAGAGGTCTCAAAGCCTCATTGGAGATAAGAGGAAGTCTCAAAACCTCAAGAAATAAAAGACAACCAAATACTGCAAGGGAGAATTGACTACCAAAGGTGTATGAATCATCATCAACTATCATCAATTCATTCCTAGCCTATAGGAACTTGAATGTACAACTTGAGTTAACTGAGTGTAGGATTGGAAGTTCATCACGAAGATGGGGTGGGTACAAATAAACTTTGAGCCTTTATCTTTTGTTTCATAAACCGTGAACCAAGCCACGTTACAACACTTAAAAGACCTAATTGAGGTAAGGTTATTTTGAAAGCATACTACAACAAGGTTGATTAACCTGACTCCTAATGATCTTTGCTTATTGTGTGTGTTCTGATGACACTGAATTTCACCATATTTTTTACTCCGATTTCGCATGCATTCTTAGTCTTTTAATGTCATTTTATTATGTTATTATTATGTTTTTCTTTGTTTTCAGGTTTTTAGTCTAATCGGAGCCCCGAGCGAGAAAAGGAGCGAAAAAGGAGCCGAAATGAGCTAAAATAGAGAAAATCAGCATTTTGCACTTATGGCATCCACTCTGGCGGCCGCCACAGGGTCTTCCATGACGTGGCCATGTCTCAAACTCCTCCCAACTGTTTTTCCCCACGATCTCCAACTGACCAAGCAATTTTACACTCATGGCGGGCGCCATGGTGTTGTGGCGGGCGCCACAAGAGGAAAACAAGTTCCCGTCCAAATTCAAATGCTAGGGGCATCCTTGTCTTTTCCACATGTTTCCTTGCCTATAAATAGGACTTTAGATTTTCTTTTTTTTCCATCCAAGTTCAGTTGTTCATAAGCATATATTAGTGTAATAGTGGTAATCGCTTCACATCGAGGTGTTACTACATTCGAGAGATCGAGTCTGTAAGAGCCTGTGAGATTGAGTCATGGAGCACTCTGGAAGGAAGTTAATCCTGCCACCATTTTACTTTCAGTTCGCATTTTATTCAACCACTCCGATTGGAGCAGGTTTTTATTACTTTACCTTTTGTCAACTTTATTTCTTGCACTGTCTTTTAATTTCATTTATTTTTCGCACTGCTTTAATTTCATTTATTTTCCGCACTGCTTTACTTTCATTTACTTTCCGCACTCGCATTACTTTCATTTACTTTCCGCACTCGCACTACTTTCATTTACTTTCCGCACTCGCACTTAAATACCTTTTTTATGAAAAATATAAAAATGAACTTTTACTGTACCATGTCTGGCTAATTTTATAAAGGTTAGAATGTGAAGATAATAACCGAACCGATAATCTGTACAATTGTTAGTGGAAACACTTAAGGGCTATTTTAACTTTCAATATAAGTTTTCCTGTTCTTAAATTCCGTTGGGTAAGATCGAAAGCCGTCCAACGCCTATCTAAACTTAATTGTTTTTAAACTATTTCAAAAACAGCGAAAGCGCTTTGTTTAGTTTATTAGGAGTTTTTAATTTAAAAGGAAAAGAGATTTTAAAACTATTTTCGGACGCGTTAAGAAGTTTAAAGTCTGGTTCGTAAGAACCTCTTTTTTTTAGAAAATCCAGGTTAAAATACTTTTCAACTTGGTCAAGATACTATATTTCTTAAAAATAGGTTTACTACTCTAACACAATGCGCGCCTTTTTATCCGTGACAATAAGAGGGTTTGATTAGGGGGTACAACTCGGTTCTGAGTACGCGAAAGCGACAGTTCCTGTCAAATTAGTTCTTTTCAAAGTAGAAAACATTGCCCGTAAGTAGTTCTATTAGCAAGTACTTGGATTATCAATTGGTTATGTGAATTGCATTCGAACCTGTCTTTATCAATTAATTTTAATTACTTTATTTACCACCGTGCACTTTTCAAAACTACTATTTTCAATCACCTTGGATACACACCTTAACAATAGATAGCGATAGATTGACACTTGGTCTCTGTGGATACGATAATCTTTTATATTACTCTGACGCGTTCGTACACTTGCGAAAAAACACGCATCAAGTTTTTGGCGCCGTTGCCGGGGACCAATTTCGTCAAATTTCGTACCCTGTTGTTATACCGTTTAGACTAAGGAAGTTACCCGCCGGTCAATGCGAAAAACTCGTAGTACCGGTAGTTTAGTAGACCCTCTAGCTGAACCAGAACGTTACGCTCGCGCACGTTTATATTTCCGTAAACTTAGGAAAGCTATGGCCGAAAATCAAAATCAAAGACCTCTTAAGGATTTCGCCCAACCATCCAACGAGGAACCTAGTTCTAGTATAGTAAATCCAGCCATACCAGCTAACAATTTTGAACTTAAACCATCCCTGCTGCAGTTAGTACAGCAGAGACAATTCGCAGGTCTTGCTACAGAGAACCCAAACCAACATTTGAAAAACTTTCTCCAACTAGCAGACACCTTTAAAACCAATGGAGCCCCTCCTGAGGCGATTCGCTTAAGATTATTTCCTTTTTCCCTCAGAGATAAGGCCCTATCTTGGTTAGATTCCCTTCCACCAAATTCCATAACAAGTTGGGAAGACCTTAGAAAAGTATTCCTTGCCAGATATTTTCCCCCGAGTAAGACCGCTGTTCTTCGAAACCAAATAACTAGATTTACCCAAAACCAAGGAGAATCGTTGTTCGAAGCCTGGGAGAGATATAAAGAGCTATTAAGAGCATGCCCACATCATGGTTTAGAAAATTGGTTAATCATTCAAACCTTCTATAATGGACTTCATTATAACACTAAGATGACCATCGACGCCGCCGCAGGTGGCGCACTGATGAACAAACCTTACCCTGAAGCTAGTGCCCTTATCGAAGATATGGCCCAAAACCATCAATCATGGGGAGTAGAACGAACGACAGTGGAAAAGAAGGGAGCCCAAGGAGGAATACATGAGTTAAGCTCTATAGACATGATGCAAGCTAAAATGGATGCATTAGCCCTAAAAGTTGAGCATATGTGTACAACCCCGAATACTGCAGCCGCAGTTTCGTCAGATTGTGAGATATGTGGGACGAAAGGACACCAATCCGCAGAATGCAGTCTGTTAAACGAGACCAGCTCTGAACAAGTGAACTACACCCAAGGGAACCCATTTTCAAATACCTATAACCCTGGGTGGAAGAATCACCCAAACTTTTCCTATAAGAATAATAACCCTATCCAAAATACTGCCCCTCCGAGACAATCAAGTTATCAAGCCCCAAGATCAAATCAACCTATGCAACCTGTACCACCAAAACTGAGCCTTGAGAAAACCGTGGATAATTTTGTCGCTGCTCAAATCCAACAAAACAAGGAGTTCATGAACCAAAACGTTCATGTTAACGAACTAATTACCCAGTTAGGAACCAAGGTTGACCAAATAATCACTCACAATAAGATGCTTGAAACCCAAATCTCGCAGGTAGCTTTAAACCAAGCCCCTCAGACCATACCTGGAGGACAATTCCCTGGACAACCTCAACAAAACCCGAAAGGACAAGCAAATGCCATTACCCTACGAAGTGGGACCGCTTATGATGAACCTTGTAACCCAAGGTTGAGTGATCCCAAAACTTCTAAGGAAGATGACAACATCCCAGATAAAAAGAAGAAACCAGAGGAATCTGTAAACCAGGAAAGTCAAGAAAAAGGAGAAGAACCCAAAGACAAAACCTATATACCACCCCCGCCATACAAACCACCAATACCATATCCGCAAAGACTTAAACAAACCCAGATCAATAATCAGTATCAGAAATTCATTAAAGTTATAGAAAAACTTCACGTAGAAATCCCGTTCACAGAAGCCATTACCCAAATACCATCCTACGCAAAGTTTCTCAAAGACATCCTTACCAATAAACGTAGACTTGATGATCCGAAACCCTTGGAATGTAATTCTATTGCCGAAAATAAATTAGCAAAAAAGGATAAAGATCCTGGAAACATTTCCATTCCTTGTATTTTGGGGAGTCATGTCATCGAAAAAGCTTTTCTAGACTTAGGAGCTAGTGTGAGCTTAATGCCCTTAGCGGTTTGCGAAAGGTTAAATTTAGGAGAGTTGCAACCTACCAAGATGTCGCTTCAATTAGCCGATAGATCTGTTAAATATCCGATAGGCATACTTGAAGACGTCCCTGTTAGGATAGGTCAGTTGTTTATCCCTATTGATTTTGTTGTCATGGACATTAAAGAAGATGATGACATACCAATTCTTCTAGGTAGACCATTCTTATCGACTGCTGGAGCCATAATAGATGTCAAAAAGGGGAAGCTAACCTTTGAGGTAGGGAACGAGAAGATAGAATTTATACTTTCAAAATTTCTTATGGCACCTGTGATAGGAGACGCGTGTTATGCAATAGATATCATTGATGAATGTGTTAGGGAGTTAGAGCAAGAAGAAGTCATTGAAACAATTAAGCTGCCATCAACTCTTATTTTGGAAGATGACAATTATAAGAAACCCTACATCGATGATAACCTTTACGAATGTTTATCCCTTACCCCAAATCCTATGCCTTGCCCTATTAAACCAGCCTTGGAACTTAAGGAACTGCCTAAGAACCTGAGATATGAGTTTCTTGATGAAGAAATGAATCGTCCGGTTATAGTTAGTGCTGCCTTGAGACAAAAAGAAACAGATCAACTCTTGGACGTTCTACGAAGATATCCCTCAGCCTTAGGATATAATATCTCTGATCTGAAAGGTATAAGTCCATCCGTATGCATGCATCGGATTTCGCTCGAAGTAGATTCAAAACCTTCCAGAGAGCACCAGAGAAGGATAACCCCTATACTGAGTGATGTTGTCAAGAAGGAAGTTCTGAAGTTGCTAGAAGCAGGTATAATATATCAGATCTCGGACAGTAAGTGGGTGAGCCCTGTGCATGTGGTACCCAAGAAGGGAGGCATCACAGTTGTGCAAAATGAGAAAGGTGAAAAAATAGCAAAGCGGATAGAAGGAGGTTGGCGTATGTGCATAGACTATAGAAAGTTAAATAAAGCAACTAGGAATGATCATTTCCCTTTACCGTTCATAGACCAGATGTTAGAACGTCTTGCCAGACATTCTTACTTCTGCTATCTAGACGGGTATTCGGGATTCTTCCAAATACCTATACATCCAGAAGATCAAGAAAAAACTACCTTTACATGCCCTTTTGGAACTTTTGCCTACAGACGAATGCCTTTTGGACTCTGTAATGCCCCTGCTACTTTCCAACGTTGCATGATGTCAATATTTGCAGATTATCTAGATGGAATCATGGCAGTATTTATGGATGATTTCTCGGTTTGCGGTTTTGATTTCCAAAATTGTCTTATCAACCTTGAGAAAATCCTGGAAAGATGTGTGGAGGTGAACCTTGTGCTAAATTGGGAAAAATGCCATTTCATGGTGATTGAAGGAATTGTTTTAGGACATATAATCTCCGAAAGAGGTATAGAGGTAGATAAAGCAAAAATAGAAGTTATAGAGAACCTAAAACCACCCAAGACTATCAGGGAAGTTAGAAGTTTCCTTGGACACGCTGGATTCTACCGCCGTTTCATCAAGGACTTCTCCAAAATAACAAAACCTTTAACTGGCCTGTTAATGAAAGATGCTGAATTCATCTTTGATGAAAAATGCAATGAAGCATTCAACCTTTTGAAGCAAGCATTGATTTCAGCACCCATTATGAAACCCCCTGATTGGTCTGAACCGTTTGAGATAATGTGTGACGCCAGTGATTATGCTGTAGGAGTCGTTCTAGGTCAGAGAAAAGATAAAAGATTACATGTAATATATTATGCCAGTAGAACCCTAGACGCCGCCCAACTCAATTACGCAACAACCGAGAAAGAACTCCTAGCGGTAGTTTTCGCTATAGACAAATTTAGATCATATCTAGTAGGAGCCAAAATTATAGTTTACACCGATCATGCTGCCATCCGTTACCTACTAAGTAAAAAAGATGCTAAACCCAGGTTACTTCAATGGATTTTGTTGCTACAAGAGTTCGACTTAGATATCCGAGATAAAAAAGGCACAGAAAATGTAGTAGCCGATCACCTATCTAGGCTAGAATACCTGAATCCTGAATTAGTACCCATAAATGATGATTTTGCCTATGATAGACTGATAGCCCAGTTGGAAACCATTGAAGATAAAAAACCAGACCCTCATGAGCACTTTCAAAAATCCTTAGTTGTAAGTAACGTGCCCTGGTACGCTGATTTTGTTAATTACCTAGCTGCTGATATCATACCCCCTGATCTCGATTACCACAAGAAGAAGAAGTTCTTAAGTGATGTTAGAAACTTCTAATGGGACGAGCCACTTCTTTTCAAGAGAGGTAAAGATGGCATTTTCCGCCGTTGCGTTCCAGAAGACGAGGTAGAAAGTATAATTCAGCATTGTCACTCTGCGCCTTATGGTGGACATGCAAGCACCTCTAAGACCTACGCCAAGATTCTTCAAGCTGGCCTATTCTAGCCTACCATGTGGCGTGATGTCCATGCTTACATTGTCAAATGTGATAGATGCCAACGCACAGGAAATATTTCAAGAAGAGACGAAATGCCTTTAAGAAACATCCAAGAAGTAGAACTCTTCGACGTATGGGGGATAGATTTCATGGGACCATTCCCAACATCTTTAGGAAACAAGTATATCTTAGTTGCTGTAGACTACGTGTCTAAATGGATTGAAGCAATAGCTGCACCCACAAACGACACTAGAGTAGTGATTAAATTATTTAAAAATTATATATTCCCCAGATTTGGAACACCCCGTTTAGTTATAAGTGATGGAGGATCTCACTTCATATCAAGAATATTTGATAAGCTTTTAAGCAAGTATGGAGTTAAGCATAGAGTAGCAACACCATATCACCCACAGACTAGTGGCCAAGTGGAAGTATCTAATAGGGAGATTAAACAAATTTTAGAAAAAACTGTCTCTGTATCCAGAAAAGATTGGTCGCAAAAGCTTCAAGAGGCTTTATGGGCCTACAGAACCGCTTTCAAAACCCCTATAGGAACAACCCCCTACCAACTAGTCTATGGAAAATCTTGTCATTTACCTTTTGAGTTAGAGCATAAGGCCTATTGGGCCATTAAAACTTTGAATTTGGATTACCTAACTGCTGGTGAGAAACGTATCCTTGACATCCACAAATTGGAAGAACTCAGACAGCAAGCCTACGAGAATGCCATAATATACAAAGAAAGAACAAAAGCTTGGCACGACAAAAGAATCGTAAGAAAAGACTTCAACTTAGGCGACCCTGTTCTCCTGTTCAATTCTAGGCTACGGCTCTTCCCAGGAAAGCTCCGTTCAAGATGGACTGGCCCCTTCAAAGTATCAAAAATTCTGAGGTCTGGAGCTGTTGAAATAAAAAATGAGACATGTAAACCATTCATCGTCAATGGACAAAGACTGAAGCTCTACGAAGGAGGAGACATTCCAACAACCTACTCCAGCCACACTCTAAGCGATCCACCAATCCCGACAAGAGATGTATAAGTTCCAGTCGTCAAGCTAACGACGTTAAACAAGCGCTGCATGGGAGGCAACCCATGATTTTCTTACCTTATTTACTTTTTCTACATTTTGTTTTATTTTATTTCTTGTTATATTTTGTCAGGACTAATGTTTGAAATGTTTGTGTTTTACAGGACCTTCTTCCTAACTCTGTGCAGAATGCAGAATTTCGACGACATGCATGTGACTTTCAGGAATGACGCCCAGAGAGAGCGTTACTTTGTCCACTTCAGGCGTCCTATGGCACCAACGAGGTACCCAGATCAGGCTTGCATGGAGGCTTTAGGCATTGAGCCTAGTGTCAGATTCTTATGCCACCAGCTTCAATGGGACCAGTTCGACGACCTAAACAACACCTATAGGAACCTCACTTTGGAGTTCCTCAGCTCGTTTTCTTATGACCCCTGGGCCGGACCAGATGGATGTGCTATTTTCAGGTTATTTGGGACTGAGTACTCCTTCACTCATAAGGAGTTTGGTGATTTATTAGGTTTTCAGACGACCCCTGATGCTATTCCTGAGACACCTATGGGATACTTTCTGAGTAGGGAAGTGGAGAAGTTCTTGAGTGATATCTCTGGTGGAGGGAGTCAGGATCCTTCCACCCAGTTCTCACATGTTATCCACAACCCTGCATTGAGGTATTTTCAGATGATCATAGCACACTCTTTCTTTGGATTGCCAGATGCTGAGACCTTGCTTAGTGAGGAGGAGATCTTTCTACTGTTTTGTGCGACCCAGTCACGTCCTGTGGCATGTGGGAACTTTCTGCTGAAAGGTCTTAGCAGTATTGCCAGGTCATCAGTAGGTATTATTCATGTGGGAGGTATTGTTACCCAGATTGCTGCTGCTTTAGGCCTATCACGTAAGTTGTTACATCTCAGGGTTTTCAGTGAATACACCACCATGGACGTTGATTTCTGCCTAGACAGAGGGTTGATAAGGAGAGCCTCTGCAAACCCCAACCAGTTCAGATTGTTGATCGACAACGAGGCTGTTCATTACTTTTTGCTGCCTGATCCGATGATGACCAGTGTTCATGACCCAGCTAATTGGAGATATGCTTTGGAGGGTTATGGAGAGACTATTGAGGAGCCTAGATCGCCTCCTATTGCTGAGTACACCCCTTCACCTCCGTCTCCCAAAATCACTGTTTTATCTAATAATTTGTCTTTGCAGCCACCCGATTTATACACCCAGGTTGTTCAGCTCCGCAGAGAGACTGCCAAGCTCAAACAGGAGGTAGTTGATCTTGCTTTGTAGATTGAGGTATCTGATCTCACTCATGCTACTGAGGCAGACTCTTTATACCAGGAGATCGGAGAGCTTCGTCGCGAGATCGCTGAGCTTCGTGGATCCAGCCAGGCAGAGGAGCCAGCTGATTGATCATATTGCCCTGACTTACTACTCTATTATTTAGTATTCAGTATTTCTGCGTTTTCTTTACTTTTTAGCATATCTGGACACATTTCGTATTTTCGCATTTCCTATATTTCCTATGTACTTTGATTTTATATATATATATATATATATATATATTATGTGTGTTTTTATTTTTCCTTTTATATATATATATATATCCAATAATAATTTTATTTTTCTTAATATTTGATTTTTATTTCCACAAAAATTGTACAAGTCCCGTGTTGAAGAGGAAAACAAATGAGAACGCTATCGGGACCCCCAAGACGCAAAAGGTAAGAGAGCCCCAGGCGGCCTTATCAGCCTAATTGGACCGGAGAGACCAGCATCGCAGCAGATCCCGTCGTCCCAGGCATTCCCAGCAGGACGACGAGGGCACCAGTGGTCCACCTCAGTAGTTTTACAGGTTACTCTCCTTATCTTATTTCGAAACATTGGGGACAATGTTCGATTTAAGTGTGGGAGAAGATTTTATTGCTTTCTATTTCCATTTTTAG
This sequence comes from Lathyrus tuberosus, assembly GCA_022829125.1. NCBI lineage: Eukaryota > Viridiplantae > Streptophyta > Magnoliopsida > Fabales > Fabaceae > Lathyrus > Lathyrus tuberosus. The sequence continues at coordinate 11,890,697 of JALAZF010000039.1, read as the reverse complement.
TTAGTTGTTTATTTCTTGTTTTTGTCTATGTCTTTTTTCTAGAAAATGCATGAGTCTGACGAGTCACCAGTACAGTGTATCCCTAGTGCACCCTCATTTTTCCCCATTTCTTTAGCCCTACAAAAAAAAAAAATTGCAAAAAGAAAACATTGTTGTTCTACACGTTTTTTGGGCTTTAAGACAGGTTTGGATTAGGATGTGGTGACTTAGGTGAACTTTTTGAAACATTAGTATCGTTTTAGCACCGTAGACTTCACGAATATAGGAATCATTCCAAAACCCCATGTACCATGGCCTTAATTATCATTTCCAAATTTGTCCTAAGTAGTTTATTTCAGCAGTCAGCTCCGGCCTAAGCATGTTCTACGTAGGGGACTGATGAACATAAGTGAATGATCCAGTAAAATAAATAAAGAAAAAGGCAAACTCCGGATAGATGACCCTCACAAGGTCGTTTAAACCAAAAAGTTGAATTGTTGCCACAAAAAAAAAAAAAAAAAAAAAAAAAAAATATATATATATATATATATATATATATATATATATATATATATATATATATATATATATATATATATATATATATATATATATATATATATAATTTTAGCTCACCCATTGTTAGTTGGTTCAGAGGTATCTGGAGCTGAACTCGGTAGGGCGGATTACGATCCGATCCCCCACAACTGCATTTGGGTTAAATAAAAGGGTTTACACAGTCTTATGTGCCAGAAACCCTATGTTTTGGATCAGAATCACTAACAGGTCACTCTACTATGAAACATGTACGGATAACGGGCTTAATGTGATTGCGCCTGAATGAAAAGGACCCAAAAAGAGATGAAGAGGTAGGCCTAGTTATTGTGGGATGATACGGTTGATTAATATAAGAATGAAGTTTATGTCCGCCTCTGTGGATAAGTGTGATTACGATACCCTTGGTTCACTTAGTACCTGTCACTGCATCCTGACTTGAACTTAGAAGCCCTTTTTGCCCGAATCACGTGTAAGCACTAGTTTTCTTACTTTGAGCTTTAAATGTTTTGCTTGAGGACAAGCAAAGGTCTAAGTGTGGGAGAATTTGATGACACTGAATTTCACCGTATTTTTGACTCTGATTTCGCATGCATTCTTAGTATTTTAATGTCATTTTATTATGTTATTATTATGTTTTTCTTTGTTTTCAGGTTTTTAGTCTAATCGGAGCCCCGAGCGAGAAAAGGAGCGAAAAAGGAGCCGAAATGAGCTAAAATAGAGAAAATCAGCATTTTGCACTTATGGCATCCACTCTGGCGGCCGCCACAGGGTCTTCCATGACGTGGCCATGTCTCAAACTCCTCCCAACTGTTTTTCCCCACGATCTCCAACTGACCAAGCAATTTTACACTCATGGCGGGCGCCATGGTGTTGTGGCGGGCGCCACAAGAGGAAAACAAGTTCCCGCCCAAATTCAAATGCTAGGGGCATCCTTGTCTTTTCCACATGTTTCCTTGCCTATAAATAGGACTTTAGATTTTCGTTTTTCTCCATCCAAGTTCAGTTGTTCATAAGCATATATCAGTGTAATAGTGGTAATCGCTTCACATCGAGGTGTTACTACATTCGAGAGATCGAGTCTGTAAGAGCCTGTGAGATTGAGTCTTGGAGCACTCTGGAAGGAAGTTAATCCTGCCGCCATTTTACTTTCAGTTCGCATTTTATTCAACCACTCCGATTGGAGCAGGTTTTTATTACTTTACCTTTTGTCAACTTTATTTCTTGCACTGTCTTTTAATTTCATTTATTTTCCGCACTGCTTTAATTTCATTTATTTTCCGCACTGCTTTACTTTCATTTACTTTCCGCACTCGCATTACTTTCATTTACTTTCCGCACTCGCACCACTTTCATTTACTTTCCGCACTCGCACTTAAATACCTTTTTTATGAAAAATATAAAAATGAACTTTTACTTTACCATGTCTGGCTAATTTTATAAAGGTTAGAATGTGAAGATCATAACCGAACCGATAATCTGTACAATTGTTAGTGGAAACACTTAAGGGCTATTTTAACTTTCAATATAAGTTTTCCTGTTCTTAAATTCCGTTGGGTAAGATCGAAAGCCGTCCAACGCCTATCTAAACTTAATTGTTTTTAAACTATTTCAAAAACAGCGAAAGCGCTTTGTTTAGTTTATTAGGAGTTTTTAATTCAAAAGGAAAAGAGATTTTAAAACTATTTTCGGACGCGTTAAGAAGTTTAAAGTCTGGTTCGTAAGAACCTCTTTTTTTTAGAAAATCCAGGTTAAAATACTTTTCAACTTGGTCAAGATACTATATTTCTTAAAAATAGGTTTACTACTCTAACGCAATGCGCGCCTTTTTATCCGTGACAATAAGAGGGTTTGATTAGGGGGTACAACTCGGTTCTGAGTACGCGAAAGCGACAGTTCCTGTCAAATTAGTTCTTTTCAAAGTAGAAAACATTGCCCGTAAGTAGTTCTATTAGCAAGTACTTGGATTATCAATTGGTTATGTGAATTGCATTCGAACCTGTCTTTATCAATTAATTTTAATTACTTTATTTACCACCGTGCACTCTTCAAAACTACTATTTTCAATCACCTTGGATACACACCTTAACAATAGATAGCGATAGATTGACACTTGGTCTCTGTGGATACGATAATGTTTTATATTACTCTGACGCGTTCGTACACTTGCGAAAAAACACGCATCATGTTCACCATTTCATCTGTCATTCTGTAAATGACTAGATCCCCTCTGTTTTGATTTAATCATTCCACTGTGTGTGTTTCATCAATAAGATTCGATTTTAAAAAACTTGCATGAATGTTGCATTGAAATTGCCAATTTTTAATGAACAATACTTGTTTGCAAAGACAATTTGATGTCAAGGAATCCCAACAAGTGCAGCCAGCTAGGGAATTCGACTTGATGATGACTCAGTCAGGGGCATTTAAGCAGAGGAATTTTCCCAAGTGCTATTGAATTAGGGGCAGAACTTTGCAAATTCAGAATACAAGAGCGATTATCCTTGAAGTCATCTTATGACAAGTTTTTTTTTATTGACCCATCAGCAGGGGCAAGTTTGTTCCCTGGTTGTTTCTACCACAGCTTGAGTGCTTTAAATGCAGTTAATCAGGGGCAGTTATGCCGGGGTTCATTTTTCTCCAAAAGTTTGAAGATATTGAAACATCCAGTATATCAATTCTTTTGTAAAATCCTTTTGATGATTTACCTTCGCAGGTCCAGTTAATCAGGGGCAACCAGGTCGAGATTCAGCAAATCTCTAAAAAATAACTAAGCTGGGGCATCTCTTTCACAGGTCAACCAAGCAGACAGGAGCAAGTTTGTTCCCTAGTTGTCAACAACTACTCCAAGAACAAGTTTAAGGACATTGTTGTAAATACTGTTAATCTGGGACAGTTACGCTGGAATCCACGAATCTCTCAAAGAGTTTGAAGATATTGAAACACCTTTTATGGCAATTCTTCTGTAAAATCCTCTTGATATTTCCGTGCAACAGACCATGTAATCTGGGGCAGATGAGTTATGCAACTTTTAACATCTTTTTTGCTAACTCCCTAGTAAGTTGTCTTTTCAGTCAAACTTGATAAGTCTTAAATGGATCTTTCCATTCCAACAAGGAAATCAAGCTCATGATGGCAATCCTAGTGAAGTCATGATACTATACCAATCCAATGACCTCATAGTCATATCTGACGAGTTTGGCTGGGTATCCTTATCGAGATGTTTATTTCATCTCCAGTCTTGCTTCCTTTTGTCTGTTTTGTCAGCATAAGCATAAGCATGGCATGAGCACTAATATACATAGCATCTTAGCATTTTGCTTCATTCTGGTATTTACCTGTTTTGTTCGCTTTGACATTTATATCCCCAGGTGACTGGGTTTGTCCGTTCTGTCCAATAGAGTTGTCATCCTTAAGCATAAAGTGCGCATTCTTTCTGAATTCCCCACGGAGTTCGATTCTCGTGGATGATGGTTGGTTCAGTTATCTCCTCCACAATTGGATAAGATAAATCCCCATTTGAGCTCATTCCTTAATGTTCGGATGTTTGATCGTTTCTTTCTAACTTGTTCCTAGATTGAACTTTGGTCCCTGGCAGGTATGGTTTCCATGACCATCTTGTACGAAGCCCCTTTTACAGATCCCCAGCAGTGTGGTGATATAAACATCTCCTTGGAATTCATACAATAACAAGTAGCAACATTCTGGAGAAGCTTGTTTTTCTACAACGATAAGTGACAATCTCTCCTGAAAGGATTATCCATCCTTGGTTTTACAGTTACCATCGGTGTTATCTTCAACCAGTCACTTTGCATCAACCTATTTGATACGATCCCTATTTGAGGTGTTCCGAGCTCAGGTTTCGTACCTTCGGATATGTTTGGCTTCTTCATATCACTCTGTTGTTGATGTGCTCCGAGTTCAGGTTTAGTACCTTCGGATACGTCTTATTTCTTGCCATCAACTTTGTTGTTGATGTGCTCCGAGCTCAGGTTCAGTACCTTTGGATATGTCTCTTCCCTTGCCGTTAGCCCTGTTGTTGGTGTGTTCCGAGTTCAGGTTCAGTACCTTCGGATATGTTTGTTGATGTGTTCCGAGCTCAGGTTTCGTACCTTCGGATATGTCTTACTCTTTGTCATCAATGTCATCTTGGCCTCAGAGCCATCTCATTCACCTTTGGCCTCATAGTCATAGGTAAGCTTTGACCTCATAGTCATAGCTTTCATTCCACCTTTGGCCTCATAGTCATAGGTAAGCTTTGACCTCATAGTCATAGTCTTCTTTAACCTTTGACCTCATAGTCATATGATTCCTTCTTATCCAAAATCCAGTTCATGCTGGTATTCAAAATCCAATTCATGTTGGTATCCCAAATCCAGTTCATGCTGGTATTCAGAGTCCGATTCATGTTGGCATTCAAAATCCAGTTTATGCTGGTATTTAAAATCCAATTCATGTTGGTATCCCAAATTCAGCTTATACTGGTAGTCAAACTGTAACCCTAAAAGTGATGCCGTCCCAACTTATATCGATACCCGAATTCAATCAATAATGGTGCATTAGCCTTACTTCTAGTCATCTTTGCATCTGGCGCACAAAGTTTGTTTATGTTATTTCTGGTTCTTTTTGAAGATCCCGTTTGAACTCTTAAGTATAAGAAATCCCCAGAAAATCTTTTAGCGAGTATCTATCCATTTGTTTCAAACTGATCCCCAGTGGAGATCATGTCTTCTTTCTGGTTTCATGCCCAGTAAGAATGTGTCTATATTTCCCCAGTGTCATCCGTCCCCTTGGATTTTCCCCAGTGGAGAACACCTCTCTGGCTCTTATCTCCAGTGAGGATCTATAAGGTATCCCCTTTATTTCTCTGTCCCCAGTGTTCCTTTAGGGTCTCTCCAGTGAGTCTCTTTTGTTGGTTAGTTTGTATCCCCAGGGAGTCTTTCTTGTGGATACTTCCTTCATCTTTCCCCAGTAAAGCTCACCTGTGTTTGGTAGCTCTTTGGTGTCCTGTTTGTCTGCATTTTTGCACTATCATGACATCATATCATCATACTAGAGTTCATCGCATATGCATGTTTGTTGCATGTCTTTAGCATCTGCATTCCATCTAAGGGCAAAATTTTCGGTTTGCTATATTTAAATACCTTTCACCTTGATGACCCGAGGATTTTCATTCCTCGTGCCATCCGGTAAAGCTATTTAAATAGGGGCAACTGTTGTACCCCAAATTTTACCCCTTAGATGTCATATCATCTTGCACTTACATTTAGACCTTAATCATGTATGCATTGTTAACTAACCATTTCTTTTTGCAAGTTGTTTCTTTTTATTATGGAAGATAGGGTTTACATAAAAAAGACAAGGGCCCCCTAGGACATCTTTTGACCAAATACAACCATTTGAATCTACATGCACCCAAGAAGACTTTTTCGACAAGAAATCAAATTTTTCATCAATACAAGTCAACCATTGCCTTTCATGTCAAGCAAAGTGTGATCCCAAGTCTTGGAATCCACTTTTGAGCCTTAAAGATTTTTCTCTTAAGTGCAAGAATTTTTCATGGAGATAAAATATTCATCAAAGTGCAACATCTCAAAGTGGTGCCATGGGAAGATTTAATTTTGCCAAGTCTTAAGTTTGTTTCCGTGACATTTCTTTTTGTTCATGGACATATGGTTTGTCTCAAATTTCTATTGGGCCCAAAATGTGTCATTTGGATCAAAGGCCATAAGGTAGTGAGAATTCAAAGTGGTTCTCCCGTGTTGGTTAAGTAACAAGGCCCCATGCATCTAGTTTAATTCTTGTGCCACTTGTTATTTGAAAAAAAAATGAAGATGCTTTGCTTCAAAAACAAGTTTCGTGGAGTCACTAAATGTTACCTATTTGAGCTCACTCTCTCCTGTCGAAGCCAAAAGGTTGCTGAAATATCATGTTGGATTAGTGAAATAAAAAGGTTCAACATAAGAGGCCTGCATTCATGCTCAGGAACCCGTAATGTCCAAATTCAAATTATTACTCCTTTTTGCTTTCTCTCTCATGGTACATTAAAAAGAGGTTTTGGAATAACCATTAAAAAATGAAAATAACATACTGCACCACCACCTCCTCCGCTGCACTTGTCCAGTATGATGATCTCCAAGGATTGACCAAGATCAACGGCTAAGGGGAGTGATACACAAACCCTAATTTTTTCTCCCGTGGACAAACCAATTATCCACTGTATCACCAATACCCGAATCAACTTGCTTTGCCTATAAAAGGAGATCACTTCTCCGTTGTTCAAGCACACCAGAAATTGCCAAGAAATTTCTCTCTACTTCTCCCTTCTATAGTCTTGCAAGTAACACTCAAAAGCTTGCAAGAAATCCACTATTTCCATTTCCTCTGTAACACACAGAAACACCACAACAAACACTCCAAGAAAAATACCAAGAAGCTCGTCAAAACCTCTTCACTTTTCCATTTCTTGAGTTCTGCAAGTAACCATAGTCTTGCAAGAACTTATCCTTTTTATTTCCTTCCCTTAAACACCTCAAGCCTCCATTATATTAACCACCAAAGCCCGTGTTTCGTTCTGAGAGGTTGGTTCTGTAGCGGTTGAGAGAAGGAAGCTTATTCACCACTTCCAGAAACACTCACATGTGAAGAATCAGTGGACTTTCTCCACTAGGTATCACTCTATCTCATTCTATTTTTGTACACGATGACCATACGTTTCATGTTTGCACCATACTGTTATCATATTCGTTATTTCATTACTGTCTGATTCTGTGATCATTTTGCTCCATGCTGATTATCATGCTATTATGTTCATTACTGTCTGGGTATTACTTGTTGTTGTGATGAAATCATTAACATGTTATTTTCGTGTTGTTAATCGTTAACTGGATTTGTGTTGGGTTTAACAGAAAACTGAACAAAACTAAAAAGAAGTTTGTGATGGCACTCGCCATGTTAAAATATGGCGTCCGCCACCCCTTTTTTTAAAAAAAGAAAATATAATAAATGAGATGTCCCATGCAAAAGAAACCACACCACGTAAAAAAAAACAAAAAAAATATAATAAAATACACAGGTGGCGCAAGCCACCTTCTCACTCACACACAGGTGACGCAAGCCACCTTCCCACTCACAGACACAGGTGGCGCAAGCCACCTTGCACACACTCACCACAGGTGGCGCAAGCCACCATGTAGTGGCACCCGCCACTCTTTTTTCTTTCTTTTATTTTCTTATTTTGTTTTTTTATTTATTCATTTTACCATTAGTTTTTTATCTTATCTAAAAAAACAATAAAAATAAAAATGCCTAAACCTTTTTTAATCCTTACTTTTTCCTATAAATAAAATCAATCATTTTTGGAAACGTCAGAGGATTTTTCTTAGGAATATTTTGTAAACTTGCGAAAATTTTGTTTGAGAATTACTCACTGACTTTGAACAAAGCCGTGTCATAAGAATGTTATCCTGATTTTTCTGGCTTCTGATTGTTAAGGTTGCACGATCCCAAATACATTTGCTTTCAAACCATGAAAATTCTCTCTTCTGCCATACTTGGTTTATTTTGTGTGACCACTGATTTTAAAATGAGTTACTGTGGAAGTATGCTGTGATTCATGAAACTTTGTTTCCCTGATTTTAACAAACCCTACCATGAGATTGCTGTTTGTTTTCTTATTCTCTGTTGAAGTTGCATGATTTAAATCCAATCGTTTCTTGTTCTTTCCCCACCATGCTTGACATATTCATGTGACTACTGATTTTTGAATTGAGTTTTCTGTGAGATGTACTTGATTTGTAAAGTCTTGTGTCCTAGCTTTAATAAATCTTACTATGCAATGCTGATTGTTTTGCTCTCTGTTGATAAGTTGTATAACTCCTAATGCATTTGGTTCAAATTGTGAATACCTCTTCTGCCATAATTGTCACAGTTACATGATCACTTGTACTTATTGTTTGCTATGTTCACATTTAAGAATTCACTTCATTTGTTGATTAAAATGCTTACTGTTTGGAATTATTAAACTCAATATATTTCATTATATTTCAACCCCACTATAACTCTTGTTTACAAGTTGTTATTCTCCCCCTTCCTTACAAAGGAAAAGTTTTTCTATCGATTTCAAGATCATAGAAAGCTCATTGCTACCTTGGACCTCATAGTCTTAGGCAACCTCCCCTCATTGACCTCATAGTCAATAGGACCCCCCTCTTGACCTCATAGTCATAGAGCAACCTATTCAACCTTGACCTCATAGTCATAGGTAAAACCTTGGCCTCATAGCCATTTTCCAACCTTGACCTCATAGTCATAGGTAGCCCTTGACCTCATAGTCATTGGCAATGTCTTTAACCTTGACCTCATAGTCATAGGTAACCTTTGACCTCATAGTCGTAGGCAAGCTCTGACCTCATAGTGATAGTCATCCTCCATTGACCTCATAGTCATGGAAAAGTCTCTCTATTAACCTCATAGTCATAGATCATTACTTAACCTCTGACCTCATAGTCATAGGTAACCTTTGACCTCATAGTCATAGGTAAGCTTTGACCTCATAGTCATAGCCCTCCGTTCACCTTTGACCTCATAGTCATAGGGCCATTTTTAACCCTCTGACCTCATAGTCATAGGTAACTTTTGACCTCATAGTCATAGCTAAGCTTTGACCTCATAGTCATAGCCCTCCGTTCACCTTTGACCTCATAGTCATAGCCATCCTCCATTGACCTCATAGTCATGGAAAAGTCTCTCTATTGACCTCATAGTCATAGATAGCTCATTGCCTTCCCTTGACCTCATAGTCATAGGATTCCATCTTGGCCTCATAGCCATCTTCCAATCTTGACCTCATAGTCATAGAAAAGTCTCTCTATTGACCTCATAGTCATAGATAGCTCATTACCTTTCTTTGACATCATAGTCATAGGATTCCCTCTTGACCTCATAGTCATAGCCATTCCCCTTTGACCTCATAGTCATAGGATCTCACCTTGGCCTCATAGCCATCATCCTTTGACCTCATAGTCATAAGATACCATATTGACCTCATAGTCATCTTACCACCTTGACCTCATAGTCATAGGAAGCATCTTCTCTAGACCTCATAGTCATAGGCCTCATAGCCACTCAATCTCACAACTTAGACTTAGAGAGTTTCCTAAACTTTACAATGAGCTCATACTCATTTCCCCCCTTGGAACTTTGGCCATAGCCAATGGTTCCTCAATCTACCCTTAGTGAGATGAACTACAGTTGCTCTGATTCATTAGTCAGATACGTAGGCACAAGATGCGACGTCTTGGTGAGCAAACTTAGTGTACATATCCTTAGGTCCTTAGTTTTAGCAGATGTCTTAGCAAGCAAACATAACATAACACAAGCTAAACAAGAGGTTCCTGTAGAGTACTACATATATTAAGGGTGTTAATACCTTCCCTTAGTATAACCAACCCCCGAACCTTAGATCTCCCCCCTTTTAGGTTTTCTTCGATCTTGAACCTTCCTTTGGATAAATCAAAGTCGGTTGTAAAAGAAATGTGATGCAAGTTAATTAATTGCTTGTTATCCGATTTTCACCGCAACAACATGTCTGTTGCATTAGAATTATCATTCTCAGAATTAACATTTTTCTGCTTGCATACATTTGTTTGACATCATAGAAGCTTACATTTGAGCATCAGTGATGAGTCTAATCTTTTGAGGCCTGAAACTCTGATGAGTAATTGGCAAATCATTTCAAGGATGATCATATCCAGGGACATGTTTCCTGAAGGCTTTGTTGAGTATGAGCAAACTTGTTTTCCCAGTTGATGCTTTCACATGGGGCAAAGCTGGAAGACTCTATTAATTGAAGAATGTGCCAAGTTTAGTAAATCTGGGGCGGTTACGTCGAGATTCGACGAATCTCTCAGAATTTGAAGACACTAGGACAGATTATCTCAAGTCGTTATGGTACAAAGTTTCCTTTTAGTGTAAAATCCTTTGTAGACCATGCAGTCTAGGGCAAAAGTTAAATGGTGAATTCAACGCACATAAGCAGATTTGTTCTTGTGGATGTAATCAAGTTGTTAATCAGATGATGGATTCCCTCAAGATTATTGTGAGGTGTTGGACTCTTGAAATCCATTATTCCCCAATTGAGCGCCAGTTTAGGTATTTCCCGTCCAAGTACTATTTTGGGTATTCCTCCGGCTAAGTCTTGATTCAGATTTCCCCAGCTGAGTATGATTCTATTCTCCAGCCAGGTTATGATCAAGTATTTGTGAAGCTTTGGGGTGATGTTTTCCCTTGATGTGGAATCCTCGCACAGAGTTTTACCTCTTGTTGTGATTGCTTTGATTACTTCCTAAGCAAAGAGTAGTGTTAACTTCTTATTCCCCAATTGGTTGACATCCCCATTAGGGTTGGCTTTGTGTGCATCCCTGACAGGATCCCTAGCGATGTCTCTATTTTATTGAGATTATCCGAGTAATCAGCTGAGTTGAGGAGTTTCTTCATCCTTTGTTTATCCGTGTGTCTGTTTCGTCAGCATATTCATACTCATACGCATTGCATGCACATTCATTTGTTGTGCATAGTATATTGTTGTTGTATTGTGCATCTTGCATTTTTAGTACTTCTCTGCTCTCTGATGTGGTTTCCTCCGCAGAGTGTGTGTGTGTGTGTCCTCTCTCCATTAGAATGTTGACCCTTAAGCAGAAAGTGTTTATCCTTTCTAATTCCCCACCGAGTTTATTCCTCGTGAAGGATTTTGTTTCAGCTTTCCTTTCCAGCTCATTAACTGGATGGAACCAATCCCCAATTGAGTTATTTCCTCGATGTGTTTGACCGTTTCTCTCCAGTTTCTTCCTGGATTGAACTTTGGTCTCCGGCGGTGACTATGTTGAAACTCTCTAGGCTGTGCGACCTAGATGATTGGGAGTGCGTTTATTTTGCACCTTTGAGGATTTTGTATTCCTCCGCAGATTATCTTTTTATGGTTACTATTAGAAGATGAAGATTTTGTTTCCTCCAGGAATGTTGTTGCAACACTCTTTTGGAATCCATTGCATGACAACAAGCACCATCCTCTTTATTTGAGAAACTTGTGTGTCTCCAATTATCAGACGTTATCTTTTCCATCAAATGGTATCTCTCAGGTTGTGCTTGTCAGAGAAGTTTGTTGTGAATTTCTAACAGATGGTTGTCTCTTTATTTGAGAAGTCTGTTGCGTGATCTAACTTGCCCATATCTCCTGTGAAGATCCCTGGTAGAGTTATTGATTCCTAGTTCCTGGCAAATCTCGGCAGAAGATTTCCAGTTGACCTCAGCAAAAGGTATTTTCTTTCCAAGAATCTCGGCAGTAAATTTCTTGGATATTTTCAAAAGATTTCCAGCAAACCTCGGCAGAAGGTGGCTTTATTTCAGATTTCTTTGGTTGATCTCGGCAGTAGATTCTCCAGTGAGTTTTAAAATAGAATTTGCAACAAGCCTCGGCAGAAGGTATTTTCTTTCCAAGAATCTCGGCAGTAGATTTCTCAGATAATTTTAAAAAAAGGATTACAGAAACCTCGGCAGAAGGTATTTATTTTTAGGATCTCGACAGTAGAATCCTTAAAAGATCTTTCAGCGGAGCCTCGGCAGCAGGCATGTTCTCGAATAATCCTAGGTAGTAGTAGTAATTACAGGCAAAATCTCGGCAGAAGACGTTTCATTTGAAGGTTCTCTGGTTGATCTTGGCAATAGATCCCCCAGTAAATTTTTGATAGATGACACATTTCTAAAAAAAAAATCTTGGTAGAAAGTATTCCCAAATGAATGGTAAGTCTCTTCGGTTAGACGGGATAGTTCGTTGTTGAGGTTTGTTACTCCAATGAATGGTAAGTCTTTTCGGTCAGATGGACAGTTCGTTGTTAAGGTTTGTTACTCCAATGAATGGTAAGCCTCTTCAGTTAGATGGGACAATTCGTTGTTGATGTTTTCTACTTTGATGAATGGCAAGTCTCTTCGGTTAGACGGGACAGTTCGTTGTTGAGATTTTGTTACTCCGATGAATGGTAAGTCTCTTCGGTTAGACGGGACAGTTCGTTGTTGAGGTTTTCTACTCCGATGGATGGTTAGTCTCTTCGGTATGCTAGAGATAGTTCATTGTTGAGGTATTGATTTTCCCCAATGAAGCCCTGCTGTGCTAAGTCTTCCCTGTTGAGTTATATCCTTGTTGTGTTGTGGTTTATTTCCATATACAGTTATCCCCAGTTTGAATCTTTTCCTAAGCTGAGTCCCAGTAGTTGTGCGATATGTTCCCCGACTAGTTGGTGGTTTCCTGTGGCATATTCTCCCCACAGAGGTCTTGTGTCTGCATATCATTTGCATAATCATATCATTTTATGGTCTCTTAGGGCTAAAAATTGGGTTTATTGTTATATTTAAGTCTCTTCTATCTCGTCGAGACAAAAATGTCAATCTTCTTATCTCCGGATAGAAGAAACTTAAATAGGGGCAGCTGTAATACCCTAATTTTTACCCCTAATATCCCACATATTATTTGCATCTCATACCACAAACAAGATGACCAGTATCCCTGTGTTTTTATTACTTGCTTTATTATTTGTTTATGTTTATCTAACCTCTAACCAAAATACCAAAAATATGCCGTAGTTTGCCTGTTTTTTGTCTCTGTGTGTTTAGGTTTCGTAGGTTTGTCCAAGCAAGGCATAATTTCAAATTGAGTGTGGTTGTTCAGCTATAATCAAGTTCAGATGGATGTTTGACCTAATCTTGGTCAAACTATCAAGAGTTTGCTTCAAGTGCAAGTTATCTGTTTCAGTGGGCTATTTCTCAAGTAGTGGCTGTTCAAAGGCAAGATGTCTTGTGTTGAGATTCATCAGTGGCAAGATAATTCAGTGGTAGTTGTGCTTCATTCACTTTATCAGAGGCTTGTGAAAAAAGTTTGGGATTTGGTTTCAGATTCATTTGGTTATCCATTTGCTAAACCATGTTCTTATCCACTCTTCTTAGCCATTATCCATTTAAACCATTTTCATTTAAATCCACATTTCTAAACCATTTTTCTTTTCCATTTTCCTAATCCACTTTTAAACCAAATATCCATCCATTATCCAATTTAAAGTTCATATCCATTCATATTCTATAATCATTTTCATTATCCGTTTTATTTCGATTATTCAAAACAATTTCCTTTTATTTCTTTTCCAAACTATTTAATTCATTTCCATTTTCTCTTTTATCTAATTTTATCTGTTCATAGTCATAAATCCATTTCCAAATCCATAGTCCAAAAACCAATTTTCAGAATTACAAAAATCATGTCCATTTTACAAATTCTCACAAAAATATACAATAAGCCATATTTAATCTACAACACTAGACTTCATGCTACAGCCACCACGACCCACTTTTCCATATTTCCAGCCAACACATCAAGCCGTGGACAACACTTTTTAACTTTACAATTCACATCCAAAAAGCTGCTACTTGAAATTCACACTAGCCATAAGCCATTAAACTCCAACGTTCAAGCCGTATTTCCATGCCCAGCCGTGTGAACTCTTTCCAGCCGTACCAAGTGAAACAAAAAACTTGCAAATTTCTAAGCTGTTCACAAACCAATGCTAAGCCAAGGCCACAAAACCCAAAGCCGCAAAAATACGTGATTTGTATGTGAGCCAAACAGCAGGCTATTTTGTTCAAGCCATTTTTCACCAGCTAGTTCCAAAACGTGAGCCTCCAAAATGCAGTAAACAAAAAGTAAAACGACGTCAAAATAGTGATTTACAAAACGATTTCAAAAGTGTCAAAACGCTGCTATAATTCACATTGCAAGCATGAAATAAAACGCAGAAAAAATCAAAGCAAACGGCAATTGATTCAAATGACATTTCACCTTCAATTTTTCCTATAAATAAGGAGCAATCTCTATTCTTCAATCAAGCTTGAAAAGCCAAAATCTCCCTGCCAAATTCATTCCTTAACTTCAAGCTTCAACATCTCCCTCAACTTGCAAATTATTCACAAACCAAATCCTCCAACAATCTCTCATCAACATCAATTCTCTCATCAACACCAATCCATAAGAACAAGATAACACTTATTCGAACAAAAATCTCAACAGCAACTTCATCTCACGCAATAAATTCAGCAACTCAATTCACACAAGATTTCGCATCTCACAACAATTTCGTTCGCAATCTCGCACACAACAACAAACCGCGCAACACTTCAACATGATCAACACTTCAACAAAAACAACAACATTTCGCGTTGAAGAAGAGGAAAAGGAGATTGGAAGTGTAACTCACCATTTTGAAGGTAGTTCGAAACATTTCCGGCATTTCGATCTGTTACCGTTCACTACGATTTTCCGAAATTGCTAGTACCATTGCGTTCAGCGTTCAATTTCGATCACAACCGTGCAAATTTCAACTCCCGCCGCTCCTTTGTGATGCTTTTCGCGACTCCCTCCGCCAATGTGAACAGTAGTGGTGGTGCGTCACTTTGAAGAACATCATGAAGCTATTTCAGCTTCTAGTTCTTATCTCATTTCTTTTATTGTTTTTTTAATTATATCATTTTGTTTTTTTTTTCTTTTTTTTGTAAGAAAATTTGGGCCGTGTAGGCCCATTGCTTCACCTTTTTTTTATGAAAAAAAAACCTCCTCATATTTCTTTTGCTTTTTCCTAAAAAAAATTTAGTTTATCTTTTTATTCAAATTACTTTTACGATTTTTGATTTGAAAAACTCTTTTTTTTTTTTTATCTTTTCTTTGATTTTTTATTTTTCTTTTGATATTTTAGTTTAAACTTTCTTTTGAATATTATAGTTTTTGATTTCTATTTTCTTATGATTTCTTTTTTCGATTTATTGTTGGTTGTTAATGGATCATAACTTGTTAGATCCATTTTTCTCTTCATCTATTTCTCTTTTATTTTGATCGATAAAAGTCTTATGGATCTTAGAATTTATTTGTTAAATTCTTGATCAAGACTAGATCGTTACCTTCTTTTCTTTTCTTGCGGTATTGCTTTCGGATGACGATCTACATATCGTTCATCTAGCATGCATTAGCACAAAGATCTATTGACCGGCCTCATTGTAGGGTAATTACTCCGTAAATTACTCGGCGATTGCTTAACATAGCGCAACATTTGTCCCTCTTTATCCAATTCGGAATTTGAACTTTCGTGGTCCGGACTTTGATTGGTCGCGTCAACCCAATGTTGATTAATTTTTTTGCATTAGGTCCATAACCTTTGAAACTTGGCGTTTTAGAGGCTTTGGTTCTACCAATCTTCTGTCAAGTTCATCAATCTTGGCCTAAGTGCATTGTTTAATCACTATAGTTCAAAACGCGAAACGGAATACTCGGTGAAAGCTTATGGCACTAGAGCCTTGTGCTACTAATTATTAACTTCTAACTTTTTTTATGTTTCCTTCTCGCTCCCTACCTCTCTTTATTTTTATTGCTCATATATCACATTCATGGTTATGTTTATGTCATTTTTCTTTTGTCCACTTGGACCATATTATCTTGTGCTTTTGTTTTTCTTTTGTCCATTTTGGATTCAAAAACATTAATAAAGGATTAAACCACTAAAAGACTTGTGCTCTTAATTGTTGGACTATGGCCACTATCCTTTGCTTTGGAGGACCTTCTTGGTTTGATTATGGACTTGTGGACTTAGAATTAGGATTCTCTCCCTTATGCTTTGGACCATTATGGAGTTTGGTATCCTAGCCTTTATTTGGCTTGCTTATTGGCTCAAGAGGACAGAATTCTTTTCTTATTATGCTTTGAAGAGTGCCTCCATGTGGTTAGATCTTTCTTACCTTAGCTTTTATTTTATGCACTAGGATAGTCTCTTCTTCTCCACCCCTTCTTCAATTTTCAAAACTTCTCCCTTTTTCAAAACTTTCTTGTTTTCAAACTTAAAACTGCTTTCATAATAAAACCTTGACTTTGGTCAAGTGATTTTTAAACTTTGTTTTCTTTAATAAATGTCAATCCATGTTAATCATATTTTGACCATTTCATAAAAAACATAAAAAAACACCAAACTCGTCAATCTTTTTTTGTGCCTTATCCACTTTTTCTTTTAAAACTTTTTCATAAGTTTAGACATGATTCATTTCTTTAAGCGGAATTATTCGCTTGGAAATGACGACTTATCTTTACACTTAAAATTAACCAAAACAACTAAATTTCATTCTTTGTACCACGAACTACGAGGTTTTGATCCTACATTGCACTTCGTGGGTACGTAGGCATGAGGCGATAAGTCTCTCCAAACACAAAAATCTTAAAAAATATTTCTCTTCTCATCTCCCCAATCTCTTTTTCAAGCAAACCATTTTCAGACCAAAAAGCGGTAGATATTTCAAAGGGTTCCTATAGAGTACTATAAACGTTTTGGGTGCTAATACCTTCCTATTGCGTAACCAACCCCCCTTACCCATTCTCTGTTTGTTCTTGTTTTTTAGAACTCTTTAGGTTTTGTTCGCTCTTTTTCCTTTCCTTTTTTGGATAAAATAAAAGTGCGGTGGCGACTCTTATTTTTTTTAGTTAAGTTAATCAATAACTTACACTCACAAATTTCCCCGCTACAGAAGGAAGGGATTCCCGGACAATAGATCTATAGTTTTTTGTGGTCCCATGTAAAAGCATATGCAAATGCATCTTACAAAGGCCTTTCTATGTGAATTTAGACATCATGGCCACCTTTGTCCACCTAAAGATGAAGTACCATAATATACATAACAAACCGATGACTGTATGTGTTGACCTAGGAAGAGCGCGACATATACATAAATCCCTGCAACAAAATCAGCTTGCAACATATGTCAAATAAAAGAAGAAATCCCCCAAGAGATCAATGTTGTTTTACCTCAGAAAATGCTTAGAAATGATAGTAACCAATCACAAGACCTTATATCTAGGCTGTAAGAGAAGGTACGAAGTAGTATATCCACATTTGATGAATGCAAATGTAGGTTATCGAAGGACAACACCAGACTATCTACCACAATGAGGCATATGACATGATCTGAAGGGGGAAAAATCTACCTTAGACTCTTTGCTGGTTGAAGTGTTAATGATTAACATGCATAAGTTAGATTATGAAAATACAACTTTAATTGATAACCCAACAAGGAGATCATAAGTTAGATTATGAAAATAACGGTATTGCCTATGGAAAAATTGATACTCATGAAAATCCACATCAAACTCCTCTGATCTCATATGTTTCATCGCCACAACTATTCTTGACAACCGAATTTTGCTCCTAAACAAGAAAAGGAAAGCTTTCAAGGATCATAGCAATTTCGTTACACATGTTCTAGCTTGTGGTAATCGTTAGCTTATGACCCTTTCAAGATGGATATTTTCTTTCACCGAGACACAAAATTTCATATTTTCATTTAGATTAATGCATAGTGCTCTGGTGAAGGCTCACTTGGAAAATTTCAACAAGTTGCTGATATCATAAGAGCATGTTTTGAGTTCATCCTTCAGTTATTAATTGGTTCAATAAGTTCCATAGTTACTTTAGTGTTTGATGTTGTTAAAGATACAATCTTAGGATCAATTTCTGCTATAGGATCTATGGTTTCTGAACTTATAGAGAAATTGAAAACTTAGTTTGAAGAATCATTGAAACAGGTGCTAG